>CM038215.1:178545785-179145785 GCA_021442155.1 Cymbidium sinense
CTTCTCAAATTTCATTGTAGATATGGTACAGAGTTTAGTAAACATTCGAGAAAGGATTCTAAAGGTCTCCAAATTATAGGGAAAAAAAATGGAAGGAAAAGCTGACTTTGTGAGACAAGGATTTGTTGATCATCTTAATACAACAAAGTATACGAACGATTATCTATGGTATTCAATAAGGTGTTTGAAGACTCTCTGTATGCTTTGCTAACGGGTAGATCAGCATAGTCGCACTAGCACTATGGCATGGTTAAAGGTTAGGTTGAATAGCCCCCAATGCAACCCCTATGTGGACGGGGCCGCTCTGAATTTTGGACCGGAGACTTAAACTATAACAAATTAAAGTGTTTACGAGCTTAAATTAAACTTATTTGAAAATGATAAATTAAAAAATAGACCTACATGTATGCTCTTTTTATGCAGGTTTTTGAAGACCCTATTTTGCTCAGTAGTGCTAGCAGGTTAGAAGACCACGGTCATAGTGTCCGGCAGGCTTATGAATGGGAAAGTCGAAGCGATGCAACTCTCGATATTGAGACAATGCCGGGAGGCTTGATACCGACGATGGAGACTTAAACTAGAACAAATTAAAGTGTTGATGAGTTTAAATTGAACTTATTTGAGTATGATAAATTAAAGAATAAATCTACATATAAGATTAAAAATGTATTTAAATAAGAATGATCTCGACAACTTGTTAATATGACTTTAATGAACTTGAGAATTTGTCTAATAAGAATAAAATTTAGGTAAAGCTTCGATTATCTTGATAGTTGCCTACGCACAAACAAAACTTATAATGGATGTGAAAGGTTGTCCTTCAATCGTAACATGGATCAAATATGACCATTCAAAGCAAAAGAATTTGAATGAGACTTGTGATGAGCTATGAGTTTCTTAGCGATCAGCTAAGTTTCATTAAAACTTAAAGAACTCAATGTGCTATGAACTAAATGCATACAAATGAATATTAATCTAAATAATTGAACAAGAGCTGAAAAGCTTTAAGCCATCGAATTTGCATATCGTACAAGCGACGAGGTGTTAATTAATACTTCAATTAAACTCTTGCATATATTATGAAGTATGATTAAAACTCAAATTCAATACCTTAAAATTATGCAAGCATTCTTAAAAAATATTCGATGGGCTCCACTTTGAATGCTTAAACTTAGTGTCTGAGGATGCTACGCGGGTTGATTCCCTGTTTGGTCTTAGGACCGGGTTCGGATTAACCAAAACTAAAAATCCAAAAATAATATTATAATATTTTCAGCTTAATGAAATATATGAGAAGTTAATTGTGTCATGTGATAGTAGATCTGATCCTCTGTTAGGAGCTAAACAGAGTTGATAGGATCTAAAGTTCTCAAATATATTTGATTCAATCAATTAATTACCCTGACGATGTCCATGTTGACTAAATATTTCAACCGGAGAGGTTTTCATAATAATAATAATCTATTTAAATTCTAATCTCAAATCATTATTAAATGATCAAATACTCAAACAAAAAATATATAAATTAAATAAAATTAATTATTTAAATTTAAAAGTAAAATTCATCCACCCTTCTACAACCATTTGTCATAGGTGACAAATTAAGAAAACTTTAGCCAAAGGTCAAATCAAATACACAACTATGTTTACTCTCAAACAATCTCATGCCGCGTGACCGTGACCTCATTGATAGCGGGCTCCTCCACATGATGATTACGAGAGTCCTCTCGACAGGTGGTTGTCACCAAATGACTCCACACCGCAATCAGCCTTTATTTTTCTAATAGCTCCTTTGAGTTGTGAACCATAGGGTATACTTTATAAAAGACCTCTCAAGTAAGGTAGACTTAAGTCTATCTCCTTAGACAAGCACCACCCTAGGTACAAGGATTTCTTGGATGGCGTAATGTGTTCTTGGCGAGGATCCTTTTAGTTGGGTACTACCTCCTCTAAGTAGACTGGACCACGATATGGGATCATCCATGGGTTACCAATCATGAATTTCATAAATCTAAATTCCAAAATACCACATGCTACTACTATGCTACACTAAGTGCCTACGACTGTCAAAAGTTCTCTTTCACCATTGAGAGGGGTAATTAACTATAGGGTGCTTCAGAAGTCCTCACAAAATGAGGGCAAAATCTCTGTGGCGTCTCATCTACTATTCTATTCTCTGTCTTTTGAAAATTACACAGTTTAAATCACTCTCTTCATCGAGAGGTTGGAACTAAGAGAGATATTAATCAAAATTAATATGGGGAAGCAAAATGAAAGAGATATTAATCAAAATTAATAGTCTTTTCGATCTGATGTCTCCAAGTTACTATGGGCATTCCTTTGGAACTAAGAGAGATTCTACTTGGGTAGTATCCTTAAACCTACATTCGAGACTTTATATTGAATTTCTATTGCAATTTAACCAAATCTAACTAGAGCAATTATATTTGGCACAAGTTTTATACTATTAAATACTCTTCTTTTACTTAGTTATGCTTTGTTCATGATTTCAAAATGATTGATATTCTCAAAGCTCGATCTATCGCTAAGTTGAATTGTAACTTTGCCATGCTCAAACTAAAATTAATGTGTCCACTTCCTTTATTACATCACACATTCCTTCAAGCCTTTACTATCATCAAATAAACTAATTCCAAATATGGCCGACAAAAAAAAACTTATATTTCCTCACTTTGTGTGGCCTAGTTTAGTGTCAATACATCTAGTTTCTCCTCCATTCTACTAAAGGAGAGACGTGTGGAGCATTCAAAGGTTCTTAACAGGATGAATTACAGTGAGTTACAAGCACTTAATTTCCTAATAATGTCTCTCCTGCTGATTCTCTCTTTTATCTTTATGCTTCTATTATTTTTCGTACTGGTGCTGCTGGACATTATTTCTATTCTTATGTTTCTATTATTTTTGAAACCGAAAATGATGAGTTTTGATGCTTTAAGTTTCTTCATCTTCCATTTTTTTGGCCCTATTCGGATGACTCTCTGGCAACAATGGGTGCAAGTTTTGATTTTGACGTGATAGAAAAATATTTTTAACAGTCTAGAGCAGCGCCACCTGATCATTTGGCTTTTTGCTTTTATATATTCTCTTCTTCTATCTGACTTTGTAATTTCTGCCTTATTCACAGTTTTCATTTGATCTTATATTTGCATAAATACCACACAATTTCTATGTATTCACATATCTAACACCTAAACTTTGATTTTTAGTTTTGATTTTGACATGATAGATAAATATTTTGAACCCAATCCGTAGAGAGAATGCCTCTCTTGCCAGTGACTGATCATTTGACAGTTTTTTGCTTTTAAATAATCTCTTTCATAGCTCTGAGCTATTATTTTGATCTTATATTTACATACATACCACATAATTTTTATTTATTTATATATCTAACACCTATACTTCAATTTTTAAGTATATAACATCTCAATCTTCAATTTCACATCAAAAATACCATCATCATTAACTTCTGGAAGTTAAATGCACCTTTTCAAATATTGAAAAGTATTAAATAAGTAAATACCAAACTTTGGATGTTAAATATGTAAATACATAAGAATTGTGTAGTATGTATGTAAATCATCCTACTTATAATTACTTTTTTTTGACTAATGCAATTGGCCAAATGCCCTCATATATAGTCCAAAAAAAAATTTAATGAAATAGTGAGAATGGAATATTAATGGGTATGATATGAAACAAAGAACACTTTGCATGATAAACTTTAATTTCAATATACTAAATAAGACTAAGTACATCTTACAAAACCTAGATGTATTCAATCATTCACAAACTTACCCATTGAGTAACAACCTAGTCCCTAGATCATGACCTAGAAGCATAGTTGAAATTAAGCAAAAAAATCTAAAAAAAGTTTTTTTAAGGCACACTAATTTAGATGCCCTAAAGAACATTTAATATTGAGAAAATCCTCCCAAAAAAGTTCATGGGATGACTTATCATCACGTAGAAGACAACAACAACAAATTTTTATCCCACTATTGAGATCAACGCATAAATCTCTCTTCTCCATTGTGTCCTATTAAGTGAGTATTATCATTTTACTATCAATTTTAAAAAAATATAAATTATTTAACTCTAATTTTGAATGGGCAATATCATTTAACCATCCATTTAATGGATCTTAGTCCAATAACCTATATTTTTGCCACCTCAAAGACTCCTCTAGAGTTCCTACTACTTTCAAAGATAAATAAAAGGTATAATTTCCTTAAGCGACAAATCATTCAAAACCTAATCACTCTCATAAAAGGGTAAACGGGTTTATGATGCTAAGTTTTACTAAAGTGTAAATAACCAATGAAGGGCCAAAAAATAAACCCTAGAAATCTATGGGAATAAAAGATGATGAAGTCTTCCCTTTTCCTTTGGCAGTATTTTAGAATACTCAACTATTTGACCATTTTATGACAATTATGTAATGTTGAAACTCCTAACCAATAGTAATTTCAAGATTTTTACATGAAATAATGATTGTAGAATAATTATAAAAATTTTAATGGGACATCTTAACATAAAAAAAAAAAAAGATATTCATCAATTTTCAATGAGTCTACAAATTAAAAAGCTTTTTTTAAATAAAAAAACAACCTATGTTGCATTTTCAAAAGTCTTGATTTGAAATATATAAAGAAAATTTTGATGTAAAATTTCACAAATAGAAGATGCCATAACTTCCATAAAATTTCAAGAACTTCATAATTCTATACCTAATCTTGAAAAATCACCAATGCTGGCATAATTATTATGTCCATAGCAATACACCATATTAATATCTTCAAAAAAAAAAACATTATTAGGCTTTAGTCATAAGAATTTTTGGGCAAAAAATTATACATTAACTACAATAAAAAATGGTCAAAAAGACAACCATAAGTTAAAAACTTAGCATTAGCACAATGCAAGAAAATGGCAAACAGTTATCAAAATTCAATTCAAGTGTTTCTCCACTATCCTCTTTAGTAGCCCTCGTATCTTTGTTATCTTGACACCATCTTTTTTATTGTTGCATCATCACCATGGTCTCAATCTCAATATCTCCGACAATTTAATTAGAATGACAAACTCCTTTCAAAAAAAAAAAAAAAAGGGTGAAGCTATAAAATGGGGCATAGAGCATCTCACGATTTGACCAAATATGACCCTTCCATAAGTTATATTGGACTGAAACATAATAGAATGAGATCTCTCAATTTAGATCAAGCCTAAATCATCAAAATCACTATTGTTATACAAATATAGCTCACTTAAAATATCTAGAGTTTATTTGGAAGAAATATGCATAGCATCGTCAATCAAAAAATATCCCAATAATCAATAATAATTATACAACTGATGTGTTTATAATAATAATAATAATAATAATAATAAATCATTTATATATTAATTATGGCATACAATAATATACATTAATAAAATACATTAGCAATGATTGTAAAATAATCATCTACAGTCGTCCAAAAGGTACAACCACTAGTACAAAACTCATACATTACTAAGTTGAGGCCTTTCTCCTTCCCCTAAATCAAACACATTAATACAATAATAATCCGGTTATACAAAAAATGATGAATTGATATTCTTGTAGTTAGAAAAATTAATTCATTAATCATAATCTAATGAATGGCATTAAATTAATAGAATATTTTTACATGCTAATGACATGAAATTTAACACATGACAGAGTGATTGTTTGTTGGATATATACACTTAGCCAAATATTACAGATAGCAAATATACTAAGGCAATCCTCTCAAGGATATTGGCAAATATTGGAATCCAAGCAAAACTAATACTTTGTATAAATGAGGCATTAAAATAATTTTTTATAATTTTGGACCCAATTTTAAACCTAAAAAGCTTGTCGACAACACTTAAAATTCTTTTACATATAAAATTATAACTAAGGGTTATTATTTTGTCCACAACCATTGTAGAAAATGATCCACTTTGATATTGAAGAGTCGAAGAACATGTGGTCAAACATTAAAAAAATTTTTAGGTAGCAATATTTTTGAATCATCTTTTTTATCATTTATGACATATGAAGTCTTTTCTAGCATTTTTAGGATCTTGAGAAATAATTTTAAAACTTAGGAGCTCAACAAAGGAATTCAAGATAATATCATGGTAATTTTGGAGGATTTTAAGCCATAATTAAAAAAATTCAACAAAAAGTATGTTAATGACATAAGCTAATATAAATATAATGCTTTAAATATTAGGAATGCAGATTCATGGCTCTAAAAGGAGGTCCATTTTGACATATGTGATTATGCCTTATAATTTCTTTCGAGATAAAATTTTTTTATGACAACTTTTTGAAGATCTAAGATATATTTGGCTTTACAACATCAATGCCCTAAAATATGAGAAAAATAAAATGGCTAACAAAATTTATCTAATCCGGCAGGAATTATGACATAATCTTCAAAGTATTAGCATCTAAGTATTTAGAAGAGAATACTAAAAAATATTTCATTAGCCATATGAACTCCTAATGTTAGCAAATTTATAGTCAAAATAGTTTGGTTCAATGAGACAAAACTAATAAAACTAAACTTGCAATAATTGAAGCCCAACTATTCCTAGATTAAACACTTAAAGCATATGTAGAAATTTCTCATTATCATTTTAGAAGTTAATGGAGCCCAACTATTCCTAAATTAAACACTTGAAAATATAAGTTGAAATTTCTCATGATCATTATAGAAGTTAAATGTCCTTCACATTTTATGTAAGCATAATAGAAACAAGTGCCTCCATGAGAAGAATTTAATGAATCCGATATAATTTAATCTTTGAGTTCATTAAAATAGTTAAAGGTATGAAAATTAATATATAATGATTAATGGGTTGCATTATGACTATCCAATAGTGTGTCCAAATTTCTATGTAAAATATCCCCAACTAAAATATATAAGTAGGCAATATTTTTACAAATTCAAGAGAAGTTTTTGGTATAGGGCAATATTTGATTAATACAAAATTCTATTGTGCTATCCATCGTAACAAATTAGTCATCAGCCAAATTCAACCATTGACCAATATAGCATCCACAATTCGCCATCATTTAACATTGATCATCAATCAACAATGATATCCATAATTCCTCATCAATCGATGTCAATCAACACTCAATGTACCAACCACAATCACTTGATATTCACCAACAACTATCGTTTGAAACTACCAATTATTGCCAAATTTTGGATGTGACACATCGATTATTTGCCAATGTCCACAAATGAATAACATCTAATAACCTCTAACTACTAAAGTTTATTGCCTATCCTCTTGGCCATCTAGTTTACCCTCACAAAAATGCTAGCATTCAACCAATATTGCTTGAATTCCTCTTTATCAATTATCACTTTAATTTCTTTCCAATTGAGTTCATGTCTTTCTATTCACCTAATCTCCCTCTTATCAAAAGAATTAATTGCATATCATCAACTTCTAATATTCTAAATCAACTATCATTTCACATTAGACAATGATTGAAATTTAAAAACCACCACCTACTAATGTCTAACACTTATCTTCTTGTATGTCAAGAAAAATAATAAAGTTAACTACCTTTCACTATTTAACTTCTAATGTTCCCCATCAAATTTTGATCATTTGATGGTTGTCAACAACTAATGTACAACATATGTTAACATGTTAATCACTAAAATTGGAGGTTATGAACATATTATCTAAATCAATTAAAACTATTATTTTTTAATCCACATTCAGTAAAAAAAAGAAAATAATCTATATGTACCTTCACTTAACAATAGTTGTTGAACCACCTCTACACCACCATCATCAAACCACCACTAATTGCCATCATCAAACCATTAGCACCCAACTATCATCATCAGACCACCGTCGACCAACAGCCATTATTGGACCATTATCATTTGATGCGTCCTGCCGAACAAGTCACCTCCTAACATCCATTGTCGGACCATTATCAGAGAACCACCATTCGATCGCCATTAGATCGTTCATCTCTTGAACACCATAGTTGAATCGTCACCCAACCACCATCATCAAACTGCCTCCAGACCATTACCGTTGAACCTCCACTTGACCATTGTTGTCAGACCGCTAACTGACCATTGTCATCAAACCACCATTGTCCAACCGCTATCATCAAATTACCTCCCTAACATAGTCCCTTCACTGCCACGTCAAACCACCACTATCATCCATCATCATCACTAGGTTATAATCGTCAATCGATTGATATTTGTGAACTATTGTTTGATCATCATGACTAGATCATTAATTAATTGTCATTGTCAAGCTGTTGCTTGCTTATCGTGTCTAGATAATTTCTCATCCACTGTCACCAAACTATGGCTCAACCAACTCGTTAAACCATTATCATCGACCACCGCGTCTAACCATCATTGCCATCCTACCACTATCATCAGACCACCGTAGATGCTTGACCACAGTTGCTCAACCTCCACCGCTCAACTACAATCACTTGATATGATCAATTGACCATCACTGACCAATCACCCAACTATAATTGCTCTAATATAATCGACTATGATTGCTGACCTCTAACACCAAGCAATAATCGCCTTTCTTCCATCGCCTACCTACAATTGCTCATCCTTTGACAATTGACTATGGTTGCTCGACAACAAACGCCCAGCTCTAGTCACTTAACTACAGTCATCTGGCCTCAATCACCACAATCATCTAATTACAATCATTCGATCATCGTTACCTGATTACGATCACTCAACCTTCGACAATCGACTTCAATCCCCTGTCTTCCATCACCCAACAATAATTGGTCAACCTCAAACAATCAACTATAATCACCCAACCTCTAATGGTCAACTATAATGGTCATATTACAATCACCTAATTATCATCGCTCAATTATGGTCTTCTAAATACTATTGATCGACTACCACCTCTTTATTATCATCACTCGATAATAATTATAATGTTCAGCTACATCATTTTGACCATTGTCATCCAGCTACACCATTAGGGGTATCACTTTGGGTCAATGAGTCGAGTTTGGGTTTGACCCCAATTTCATCCGATCCGAATAGTTGTGACCTGAACTCGATCTGCTTATTAAACAGATCAAATATCTCAACCCAAACCCAACCAACATTCAACTCAATTGACTCAAACACAACCCAAATAACCCATTTGTACATATATTATAGGTCAAACATCTGGTCAGTCTCAGGTTCACAAGTCAACATCGAGGCAATTTTATGTTGGCGAAGTCAATCCTCTTGAAAAATTAAGTGGTTCAATTTCTAAGATCGAGCTCGATCCAAAAATTAGCCCAAATCCAAATTCTTTGAGTCGAGTTTGTGTAAGGTTATCATGTTGAGTAAATTTTCACAATCCTATATAGCATCACTTACTTATTTCAACATTCAACATTGCTAACGACGTTGATTTATGTCATTGCTTATATGGTCGATCCATATTGTTGACAGATGCCATCGAGTGTAAGGTCTATGCACGTCGATGATACATGCTATTGCTTATAAGGCCGATGCATACTGCTGACTCATGTCATCACTTATATTAAAGATCATTCCATGTAGTTTTTGTTTGTTATATTGCATCAACATATTTCCTAGTTATAGAGGAAGGGATCATTTGTAACCATCAATATTTCACCTGGGCCAAGCACTTTGGTTTTTCTCCTATTTTGGGATTTTCACATAAAAACTCATATGTCCCTCACAACCCTTTATCACATCAATGTGTGTACTAGATCTTCGTACAAAATTAAGACATTAAATACATTTTTTCTACTACCACGAGTACTTCGGCACGCAATAATATCAAACCTCATCTATGTTAATCTTTTTGTGCATCTGTGTTTCAAACTAAGCAATCAAACTACTCATAATTAAATAAAGTTATTGCTTTTAGTAGCTCCCTAGGATATTCTAATTGAACTATTTCATTCAGCAATTTATATTAATTATTTTATTTTTTTTCATTGACCTTACTGCCTTTCATGTATACTCTGAAAGTCTTTATCCCTTTTACTACATATGTGAAGTTTCATTATTCATTAGCTCTTCAACATAATTGATTAGAGGCTCAAACATATTTATATTAACTCTATTTTCAATATTTGTGGCCCAAAACCAAAAAAATCATATCCTTAAATCAACAACTTTGATCATTCAAAAAATGCATGTGCATAGTAGATGCTTCACTTCTACTATGTTCTATATTATAATATTAATGCTCATTTTATTTATGATATGTCCAATACCAATAATCAACAATCATTTTTAATTTAAATCTACATGTACTTCATCAACTAATTGAAATTGTTGGTTCCTAAGCCTTAAACATGAACATCTTATTTATTATCTTCCATTAAAAATAATCTTTGTTCACATACAAAGCTAATAAATATTTTGACTATGATAATTTATTAGTCAAATCACTTTGTCTAGGAGTGACTTTATTATACATCCAACTACAACACATTTCGATGCCTATAATATTTCTATAAATAACTTGCCATAAAATAATCAACTATAAATAAGTAATTATATGCTCAAACATCCATTAATATTATTAAAGTTGCATAAATTATAATTAAGTTACATAATTTTAAAAAAAATTAAATATAAATGTATAATAAATTTGATACAAGATTTTGTGCATAATTTGTATCATATAAAGACATCCAAAACCTTTAACATTTTATATTTTATATAATATTTCTAATGTAATTAATATTGTTATGTGCTAAAAAAATTCATGGTGGTAGAGTAAGAAATTTTATGTCTTAACCTTGCACAATGATCTAGCACATACATTATTAATAAAATGAATACAAAAAATACCAAAATTTTATGTAAAAATCTAAAAGAGAAAAAAAATCATAAGACGTGATCCAATTAAAATAATTTACCATATACATGAGGTTATAGAATTTCACTCTTCTCTATAACTAGAGATACAAAGTTGTATGCTATATATACATTAGGTACCAAGAGTGTAGGAATAATAAGATTATAACAACTATATGATAATGGTCAGACATAAGTTAGTGGTTGAGCTATAACAACTGCTAGTGGTAGTTAGTGATGATTGTTGATGTTGTTTGATAGTGATTGTTAACAGCGATTAGCTTCAAGCTCTCAAACTTACTCTTACCTCTCTCACTTCATGTTGAGAATATGATCCTATTTATAGAGTTTAGAGAAAGCATTCTAGTTAATTTAGCAAAAAATTAAAAATACTCAATTGAACGGCCCATATTGAATCATTGATCATAGATCATTTTTTTTTCAACATTTAAGTATAATAATAATCTGAGTGATCTTGAGCTCTTTGGATCTCTCTTATTGAACTGCTCAATTTGACTATAAGCATGCCAGATTAGAGATCATTTAGCCCTTCAATTAATTGTTTAAAGGTTCTTATTATAGTTTAAGTAGTTAATTTTGGTTCATTTGAACTCGAATTGTATTATTTTTATGCTATATTTTTAAAATAAATATGTTTTAAATCATAATTAGCAAATTAGGCACTTAAAAAAAAATTGAAAGTAGGCATAGTCTCCCATTTAAGCGACGATGCTGGTTGTACCTACAGTCCTCGTCTGTAAGCAGGCGGCGCTCTGAATTTTTAAAAAAAACTTTGACCCAGCCTCGGTATTTTGGCCGTACCGAAGTCGTTTGTAGTCAGAATTTAGCGAGCTTGGTATCGTTGGAATCAGCACGAAATTCTCCATGACTTTCATGTTGACCAAAAAATGCGACTGTGGCTCCGTGCGTAGCAGATTTTACCAATGCGCAAAAAATCTGAGGCGCAATTTTGAATATTGCGACCAGCCGCGGTATTTTGGCCGTACCGGAGTCGTCTGTTGTCGGAATTTAGCGAACTTAATATCGTTAGAATCGGAGAGAAATTCTCCACCACTTTGATGTTGACCAAAAAATGCAATTGTAGCTCCTTGCATAGCAGATTTCACCAATGCGCGAAAAATCTGTGGCGCAATTTTAAATATTGCAACCAGCCGCGGTATTTTGGCTGTACTGGAGTCGTCTGTTGTCAAAATTTAGCGAGCTTAGTATCGTTAGAATAGGCACAAAATTCCCCACAACTTTTATGTTGACCAAGAAACGTGATTGTGGCTTCATGCATAGCAGATTTCAATCGCATCCATAAATCCCGGTTTTGAATGTCTTGAATCAACACAAAATTCCACCCGACTTTCATGTTGACACGAGATGCGGTTTGGAGTTCGAGAAATTTTGTAGAAAAGTATGGATTCAAAATAGCAACAATGGATGGATCATTACAAAGTTTGCAAAAAAATAGTAGATGTGACAATCTCATTATAAAGTTTGGAAGCATGACAAATTCATAACTATTATCTACTTCTCCAAAATTTCTAAAGTTTTGGCAGTTCAATACCAACAATATATCTCGATATTCGCAAGAAAAATGCAAATTACTTAAGCGGAAATATATAACATAGATAAACGGTCTCTTGATATGCAGTGTACATAGGAAATATAAAACATTGACAAAACAGTGTACATCAAGCTATCAGATGATCTAAAACTACAGATGACAACTGAAGACATCTAACGACGGCGGTGCCTGCATGGTGGAAGTGCGTCACTTCCTAGAGTACACTGAGCAGACGGTCACCGAGGATGGTCTCAAATGGAATGCTTGCGCCGTCTCCACCTGGTGGGTAATTACGCTCATCGAGGGTGTAACATCGTATCTCCTGATGGTCACGGCGGAAGGGGACAATGGGGTACACTCCGTACATATGCGGCATGTGACCGATGGGTGAGGATACATAGGACTGAACATGGCTTCCTGATAAGAGTACAAAGCTGGTGTGCCAAATGGGTAAATGTATGGACCAATATCTGGTATAGACGACGGACCTGCGTCAAATCCTACAGTATGTGCCTAAGAAGACAAATGTGCTGTAGAAGAACTATTGGCTTCATGTATCTCTACATTATTTGATATGTGCATGTTCTTGCGTAGTTCACTACATAACTCCTTATAAGTGTTGATTGAATGCTAAAAATTAGTGTCATGGTATCTCTCAAAATAAGGCTGGAAAATATCTTGTGTGTCCAAGATATGTTCTCGTTGGCAAGTATATAATTCAGTTCTCATAATGTATCAGTATTTGATTAGCCTACAATTTTTCAGTGCTTACCATCAGCCTCTCTCCAGGAGCTCGAGGATAGTAGGTGGTGGGCAGAATGGTTAGCCCTGAGCTTGTACAAGAAACCTCTGGACCGATACCACCTCATGTACCGACTGACAGCCGGGTCAACAGATGGTGTAACGTCATCCACGACAACATAAAATCATGTCTGGCCTCCCACTATGATATGTAACCCTAGTGATAATCAACCCAGCCAACATCGCCTTCCCATGACCATCCACCGAAATGAAGGATCTATAAGCACCACGTCTACTCATGTGACGAGAAACTGTCACAGCACACAATGGGAGGTACCACTCAATTCTTTTCCGGTGATCAGCGGTACCCGAGCTAAATAGCCACAAAGCGCATAATTGCCACTCTAATGCGATCGATGTCCGTAAGGCTCCCATATCACCTACAATATGATAAAAAATAAATGTCACACATAAGATTGTGGAGTTAGAAATATGAATCAAATGTCCATTGACTCATACCTGATTCTGTAGCAGCCTACCAAGCCAGAATGTCGGTCAGAGATAATGCATAAATCAGGTCGAGTACATATAAGCGGAATCAAGTCCTGTAATGTCCTAATAAACCAACTCTAAGACTCATTGCACTCTACTTCAACTATTGCAAATATCAGAGGATACAAGCCATTATTTGTATCAATACCAACTGTAATAAGAAGAGTGTCTCTGTACTTTCCCAGGAGAAATGTACTGTCAAGACTTAGGACTGGTCTGCAAAATTGCCAATCGACTATAGATGGCCCAAATGACCAAAAATATCTGAAAATGACCGATTCACTTGATGCCATTGTAATCGGAATAACGCATACAATAGCCATGAAGTGATCCAGTGAATGGTATGACTCTTCCCAACTGCCAAAAATAGTCTGTATAGCCTTTCTATGTGCATCCCAAGCTTTCATGTTGGACACCCTAATGTTAAATTTTGATTCTATACGACCAATAATTTCCTTGGGTTTCAAATTCTATCTAATGGCAGGTTGGATATAGTAGTTAATAAACTAAGAGGTGCACTACCTGTGTCCGGTGCTCAATATTGAATGAACATGTGTGGTGTGTCATCGGAAATCCTCCGGGCACCATCAAGCCTCTTGCCTTTAAGCATGTAGGCGTAAGCATGGCCTCTTGAAATGGCCTATGTATGCAAAGTATAGTGAACCTCGTCTTGTTAGAGTCACATATTACATATTTCACGTTGTTTGTTATGGACCAACCCTGAACAGTAAATTTAAAGTGCCTTTTGTCATGGAAACACATCCCCTCATTTAAGTCTATTGGAATGAAATTTTCTTCTAGAAAAATAGAATTTGCTGAGATGCCATTGAAGTTCAGTTGTTCATCCCATTCTTGTGCTGACTGGCAAACCTGAATGTAATCATTGCTACTGAACATATACCCTTCAACATTGCTTGTTTTGTTAGAGTAATCTCTTAGTAAATGACCATTCCCAGAGTTTAGATATTATTTTTCTCTAATGTCACCTTCACTGTCATCCGTGTCAAAACTCGTTGCGCTAGGCATTGTTTTGTAGCCCTCATCTTCAGTTGGTAAAGGTGTTATATGACCACCATGATATTCACTCATACTAGCAGAAGTCGAGGCAATATGACGGACATGAAGAATGTGAGATGCGACATCTCTATCATCAATGATGCGATTTTAATGCAAAGGTATAAGATTAAAATAAAAAATAATCGATAATGACTTCGGTGTAATGCATCTACCAAAACCTTCATTGAGATTAGTCTGATATAGTTCTTGTAATAGTATCTAGGGATGTCACCGGATGAAATTCAAAAGTAATTATGTAGTTCGCTATTATCTGTTAGTTTCAACTCAATCTCAACGTATACAACTACAGGTTGTATACTTGTTGCATTAATGATTGACTCACACACTTTGTCATGTTTAATGGAGTAGCAATAAAAGTGGCACCAACATGAAATCTACATATGAGATTAATCCTAAACCGTGTCGAATCAACTTTCAATGACCTCATGATTCGATTCTGTATGCTTGTAAAATCAGCCAGTCGTGAAACTTGTATAGGACGGTTTTTTCACCATTGTATATAGGGAAGAAATCGTCACTAACACTGAGTTGATCGCCGTAATATAATACTAAGCATACTATGTCTGAACTCATATTTGAATCTAATATATGTATCGGAGACAAGAAAGCTGAATATCACACCTGTTTAAATCAATCAAATTCATAAGAACTATATGGATCGCACTGAGACTCAATTTCTGCTAGAGAAAAAACAACCAAAATGAATACCACAGAATTTCAACCCCCGATTCTTATTTTCCAATTTTGACATCTAATCAATTCATTCGTATCATGCAAAAAGTATTCCTAAAGTCTATAATAAAATTCACATAATATATGTGTGCATCAATCTCCACTTAATACACATCCCATTTTTAAAAATAAACCTCACATGAGACATCCTAAATGAAAATAAATAAGTAATCCACAATGCTTGCCTTTGTAAAATGAATTGCTTATAACAAAATTACCATTGCATTTTAAAAGATCAATGACTTCGTGTATCGCTTATAAAGGTAAGATCAACAACCACATATCAAGAGATCCCACAATTAACTCCATACTAAAGCGAGTATCACCACGTGTTCCTCGCTTTTTGCAAAAAATTACAGTTTCCCTAATATATCAAATCCACTAACACATGTGTAAACCCTAAAACTACATGATAAACTAAATAATCGATATTAGGACACATGAAATCAAAATTACATTTGCCTAAAATCAACATCACATAAAATCCACATGAAATAAAAATTAAATAAAAGAAGTTCAAAAAATACCTAAAATACATAAAATCCACACTACATTTGCATAAAATCAACCCTAATTAGCTAATAAAATAATACACTAACTAACAACATGATAACACGCAAAAAAATCAACATCACATTTGTATCTTTTTCATTTTACAAAATAAAAAACCAAAAAAACTCAAAAAATACCTAAAATACCTAAAATTCACATTATATTCACCTAAAATCAATCTTAAAACTAGTTAATCACATAATACACTAACTAATAACATGATAACACACAAAAAATCAACATCACATTTGCATATTTTTTATTTTACAAAAATAAAACCAAAAAATACATAAAAATAAGAATGGACGGTCGGATTCCCGAGGCGGGTGGGGTTGGCCGATTTCAATGGGGTAAGAGGGGAGGCGGCTATGTCGTTAAATGGGGAAGAAGAAATGAGATTGGGACACTATGTCCCGATCTCGGTTCGGAATTTTTTTAAAAAAAATTATTTTTGGCCAATCGTCGTTTAGGCGATCCGCCGAATCAGGTGCATGTTACAGCGCATTAAATGCGCATGTCTATTTTCAAATTTTTTTTTAGTGCCTAATCCGTTATTTATGATTTAAAATGTGCTTATTTTAAAAATTTAGCCTTATTTTTAATATCATCATTTTTGTCTCATATTTAGTCAAACTGATCATAAATTTGTTAATATAAATAGATGAATGATCATTAATTTATTTTTGAAAATTTCTATGTAGAGAATAGTAACAAGGTTTATGCTTTATTAAATGAATTTTTCGATGATGTATCAACTATCATAGTTTTTTTTTCTTGCAACAATCCATAACATGTTTTTTACATAAATTTTGGATAATATAAATACTCTCAATATGGAGTGAATTAAATTCACACAACTTATGTATACAAAAAGTAATTCTTAAATATCTTTTAATATTTCACTATGTAAAAACTAATGCATAAAAAGTATATGTTTTTAATGTAGCTAACTTGATTACTATCATATTTTTTTTAAAAGATTGGAACTCATACTTGCACAAATCTATGTCATTCATCTATATTGAGAATTAAGTTTACAATAAATTATTATTAATTTAAATCATTCAAATGCAGGTGAATATAAAATATTTAATAATCAGAGTTTTAAAATACTTTTTAACTAATTAAATATAACAATCAAAATTAAAAAGTAAGCGCTCATTTTATATATCCTCAAATAATCATAATAGAAGTGACAACATTTAACAATTATAATCAAATAAAAATTAAACAAAAATCTTAGGAAAAAAATACCCAAATGCTAAAACTCGATTCATAACTAGAAAGCACAAAACTTAACTAATTTATAATCACTATGGATATAAATAATCAAAATGGATGTAAATACATAATCTTAATTACCTAAACAAAAATTTTGATGCTATTAACATCAAAGTTGAAATCAAGACATTGATCCAAACTTGATGATCTTATTTGATCACTAGGCAAAAATACTTTATTAATCAAATGGCATGAAAAAAATGATTACTCTTAACGTCCCTTGCCCCCTCTTTTTTCTTTTTTTTTTCTTTTTTCTTTTTTTTGAAAATCAAGGGCATTGAACTATTCGAGATATAAAACACTACATGCTCCAAATAATTTATATGATTTTAATACACTTACACCATTACATGAATAAATTATTTATTTTACTATCTAAAACTCTATTAAAAGTGTTTATATTTTCATGCTTGATGCAAAACCAAATCACCCTGAAATTTCATGAATTTAATATCCTATATTGCCATTATAAATTTGTAGATAAGGTGTTACAAGCAGAATAATAAGTTTAAAAAAAAATCATATAACCATAATTACCAAGAAATACGGTCACCATTGTCAATTCATAGTCCAATAAGAAAGGTTTAAGGGATGACCTATTAGGAATGCAAAAAAAAATTTAGAGAAGCAAGAAATTTTTACCTTCGAAAGAAGTTTGAAACTTGATCACAGCCTGAACCTTCACCCACAGAATTCGTTCAAAAATTAAATATATAAAAAAGAAGAAGAGGTGAAGAGTGAAACTCACGTAAAATTTTTAAAATAAGGATATTTAAAAATATAATTAGCAAATTAAGTATTAAAAAAAATATTTTAAAATAAACATACGTCATTTAACGACTGACCGACCAAGTAAGTACAATCACTGGCCTAAAAAAAAACTAATTTTACTCCGCAGAGGGACCTCCTTAAAAAAAAATTAAATAAATAAATAAAAACTAATTTTGCTCCGTGGAGGGCGGACCGCCTTAAAAAAAATAAAAACAAAATTTAATTTTTACAATTTTGATGCACAGTATCTAACTTTTATATTTAAAATATATTTATTTTTATATACATTAAAAAGGATAAATTTTATTTTTTAAATTTAATAATCATTTTCTATAAAATTTAAAAAATTTATATTATTTATATAAATATAAAAATTTAAATTTAAATATATAAAATATAAAAATTGAGTTCTCTTGTACGTTTAAAATATATAATAATTTATAATAAAATTTAACTTCAATATTATATAAAATATTTAACTTATATATATATAATATAATATATATATATATATATATATATATATATATATTTTAATGTATATATATATATATTTAAGCTAAATATTTTATATAATATTAAAGTTAAATTTTATTATAAATTTATTATATATTTTTAAACCTTTTTTCGCGTAATTAGATAACTCAATTTTTTGTATTTTTTTAAAATTTTATATTTACATAAATATTATAATTTTTAAAAATTTTATATAAAAAAGATTATTAAATTTTAAAAATAAAATTTATTTTATTTATGTATATAAGAATAAATATATTTTAAGTATAAAATTTAGATTTTTATCACTGTGCAGCAAAATGATAAAATTAGATTTTTTTTATTATTATTAATTTTTATTATTTTTTTAAATCGATCCGCTTCTCTGGAGCAAAATTAATTTTTTTAATTTTTTAAATCGTTCTCCGCACAGCAAAATTAGTATTTTTTTTTTTTTTTTTAGTTAAAAATGGGCGACTGATGCTAACTGTATTATACTTATTTTTAAAAAAAAATTTTCAATATCCAATCTGTTAATTATATTTTTAAACATATTTATTTTAAAAAAAATTTTAAAATAAAAACCCGAAATGTGTAAATCGGCCAATACTTCGCGTGCACATCAAGAGGGAAGACGAAGGTAAACTAACTGGTTTCAGGAGGCCAGGAAGAGAGAAAGTCACTTTAGGGAGATCTGTGATTTTTAAACATGTTTTGATTTACCGCTTGGGGCAGTCCTTATACACCTTAGAGTTCATCTGCTGTTCATTCACTGAAAGGTTGTATTATTTGTGTTGTCTCCTACAGGTTTTGTAGTTCTTTTCTGTTCTTTTTATTTTCTTTCCTCATGCAGGGGTTTTTTCCTTTTCCAAAGTATGTAGCTGTTAGTTGAATTCACCCCGTGAATTCGTTTTTGTATTTTGTATTGATCTCTCTTTTGGAATACAACTGAGCTAAGGCTCTCAATTTTTTTCCAAAAAAAAAAAATCCGTGAGTCAGTCCGTCAGGTTATCTAACGAGGACATTTAAATACAGCGAAGTTTTTAATGTCTAAATTTTAATATTTTATTTAAATAATATTTAAATTTTTAATATTACATCAAAATATTATTATTATTTTTTTAAAATAAAATATATTTTTCATGCATTAATATATATATATATATAATTTTAAATATGAAATAGATAAATACATAAGAATAATATATTATATACAAAATCTTTTTTAGGATTACTTGTTTTGAATACATTGAGATGTAAAGCCAATGTAAGGTGTGGTCACCGACGTCGGCCGCCGCCCACCATCTTCCACTATAACTATAAATGAATCAGTACACTCGTTAAACTACTCGAACTTAGCTCAATTAATGCTCGTTTATATTTGTTCAAATCAATAAACAAACAAGTCTAAACGAATTTTGAAAACTTCGAACGAAAAATACTAGACGGCCGCTTGTTTGTGTTCAGGAAGATGTACCATTTTTTGTTGATGACATTCTTCTTGTTGATAAGACTAGAGAGGGAGTCCAAGAGAAACTTGAACTATGGAGGTCAATATTAGAGTCTAAAGGTTTTCATTTAAGTAGATATAAAACTGAATATATGGAGTATAATTTTAGTTGTAGAAATTCTAGTGGAGTGTTATGACATTAGTGGTCGTTATCAGATTTGAAATCTAAAATAACGATGTAAAATGAAAAAAGGATTATCTGATTGTTTGGTTGAGAGTTCTACAAATTCATGATTTTATTTTTTCTGTTTGAGAAAATGTCATGTAAAAGTATCGAAGATTTTGATGTCATGACGCGACCGGACAGGTGTCGGCACCGGTGACCACGGGTGGAGCGGTCGCCACGGCTCGCCGACGACGGGCTACGCAATGGGCCCCCATGGGCGGGGTGGGCATATACGGCTCACGATCACTTTGATTGTCGGAGATTTGGAATTCGCCCAAATCGGGCGAATTCAAATACACCGAAAATAGTCTTTCTAATGTATTTGGAATACATTACATTATATTGAAATTTTACTTTACTTGCAATCAAACACCTAAAAAGTTTAAATGAGTGTATTTGGAGTGCACTCATTTGGAATGCAATGCACTCCAAATGCACGCAACCAAACAGACCGTAGGTGAACAAGTCATTAATAAGGGTGAGCGATTTAGATATTTAGGCTCTATTGTTCAAAATGATGGTGAAATAGATGGAGATGTTATTAGTAGAATTCAAGTTGGATGGTTGAAGTGGAGAATGCATCTGGCTTATGTGATAGAAAAGCTCCACTAAAACTTTGAAAAATTTTATAAGATGGTAAGACCAATGACTTATGATGCAGAATGTCCAATAAAAAAGAGAAGCATAAGACTAAGTGTTACGAGATGAGGATGCTCGTGGGATGAGTGGCTATACTCTTAGAGATAAAATGCGAAATGAGTATGTTCGGGAAAAAGTTGGAGTAGCTCGATGATAAGATTAGAGAGTCACCTTAGATGGTTTGGCCACATAAAGCGTCACGTCCAATGACCCAGAGAGTAGATGCATTAGATTTGCCTTTATGTGAAGAAAGGTAGAGGTAGACCAAAAAAAGAATTGGTTAAGATGTATAAAAAATGACCTTAGTATACTTGAATTGAATGAGAATTTGACATAAGTATGACACAATGGAGACAAGGATTCATGTAATGGACCCACTTAGTGGGATAAAGTTGTTATTGTTGTTGAGTAACTTGTTATATAATTGATTTTAACTTAGTGATAATTCATTTATTATCTTAAAAATATGAGTAAATATAACTTATAATTTTTTTATTATATATTTAATAGAAATAAATTATTATTTGGTAATATAATTTAAAAAATATATTATACATTTCGTTAAATATTTATATAATATAATTGAGATCATAGCTATATAAATTATAGGATAAATATTCAAAGTAAAAAACAAATAAAAAAAACATATATATGAACTATAGAAATGTAAAATGCTAAAAAATTCTTTTTAAATGGGTGACCCAAAACTCAAGTCACACTCACAGTCAGACTTAATTAGAAGCAAAGAGTCGTAGACCTCGTATTTTTTTCTTATTCTCACATTTGCAGTTCACGCCCTAAACCCTAAGCTAACTTCATCCCTTGAAATAACTCTTGTTCAGATACTTATTTCCTCATCTTCACAAGACGACCGCATCATATTATCGATCATTCAACTCTTGATTTTTATGTTTTTTATCCAATCTTATCCCTTATTAATTATTTTATGATTTATTTATTTTTTAGAATCAATATTTTGTATTGTGTGTGAAATTTGCATAAGACTTAAGAGGGTAGCTGTAGCAAAAAATTAGAAAAAACATTAAGTACTCATTTAAAACTCGTTCTTAACTCAATTATATATGGTTCGATTATTTCAAACAAATCAAGTACAAATCAAGTTTAGTATAGAAATTAAACAAGCCAAGTTGGAACATCTATATATAAAGCTCACCAACTTGAACCGAATTCAGCTTTTAATTTGTCCAAGCCAACCAATCCTATAAGACTCGTACGACATAATCCTACCTACCGTCGTCATTACCCACAACCTTCAAAACTTTACATTACAATTTTGTTTACCAAACAAAAAAAAATAAACTCATATATTTATAAAATTTTCAACCAAATAACTTAAAATAATCAAAATACATTGTATTCCTTTTTCAAGCAACCTAATAGCCCCATAATTTTTAGTAAACAAATTATTGTATGATCTTGAGATAGTTTGTTAATTGAAATGTCACATCAGTATTATTCATTCTAAAATCTGCATTTTTCTTGCAATGATTCAAATGATTTTTGTTCAATATATCTAATGACCTTAAAGATCGATTGAAAACATACATTATAAAGATATGATCTGATGATAATTTATCTTATTAAAAGATTCGGAAGTCTTTATAAGAAAATGTTCATATGCCATAATACTATTTTTAATCACATAATTTCCAAGCTGTTGAAACTAATATTAATTTTATTTGTTAGTATAGAAAATATTAAAAGAATTTTGTATGAATGTTATAAAAATTTTAACGAAGCCACTGCCTTGACCCGTAATTGTTGTTGTGTTTACAAAATTATTGTCTCTTATCTCTTTTTATTTATTTATTTTTATTTTTTTATCATAGATGTTTTCTCTTAGCTCATCGAGATAAGCACTGCATGCTCTCTCTACTTTCTTGCAATATTTATATTTCCCCTCACTGTTATTTTTTGCTTTATTGATTCGAAAACCAAGAATCACATGTATTTTAAATGCCCCATACTTATAAGCTTCTAGTGATTATTTTATCGTGAGATTTTAGTTTTCTTCTTGAACCTAAAATGCCTAAACTTGTACTGTTTATAAAAGATATGCCCTACTTTAAAGAAAATTAAGATTAGTATATCTCTCTAATTGTTGCATGGTTTATTTTGTTTAGAGAGAATGAAAAAATAACATATTTGGGAATTCTATGACAAGCTTTTATGCTCTATTGTTCAACATTAAAAAGGGCAGTTATGTTTATGACATCTTAACCTAGTAATTAAGAGCTTAGACTCTTAACTAAGAGCTCATAAGTTCAAACTCTTGCAAATATATTATGAGTATAAATTTGTGATTAAATTCACTCAAATATTCAAAATAATAATAATAATAATAATAATAAGGGCATTCATAGTAAGACCAAATGTTGAAATCAAGTCCAAGATTTACGGAGTTAATTTCTTTAAGCTTCTCTATATGGCTATTCTTTCTCTTCGGCTTTAGCTGGAATTAAGTACTTTTTTTAATCCGGATTGTGTACTTTTTTTCTTTGAATCATTTGAGCTATTTTCTTGATAAACTCACACATTTCTGTTTTCTCCAAAATTCAAACTCAAGATCTTCAAAAATGAAGCAATGCCTCGATCTAATAGCTAAGATAAAGAACAAGAATTAGGTACTTTCTCTCTTCATTATGCAAACTTGTACGAACAATGATGAGTACATTATTATCTTATATTCATTATTATCTTCAGATACGACACTTCTATATCTCTATGATGTTCAAGCTCAGGTTTTTTTTTTTTTTTTTCTCACCGACTGGACTGCTCTTAACAACATAGAAGAAAGTTTTAGATGCCTGCTGAATTAATTCAGTGTTTTGCTGTCACTTGGATCCACCGCTGCCTACCGTTGAAATTGGGTATAAATCTTTGTACTTTTAAATAAATATGCTTAAGTCATATAAGCTATTAAAAAAAATAGGGCGGCGGCATGCGATTCATGCTAAAAGAGTGGATTGTTTAAGTGGGTTTGAGGGCGATTGCATTGTCACATTCTTGTTTTTATTTTTTAATTAATAATGTGTAAATACACAAACAACCAAAAAAATTAGGGTGGCAAAAGAACCGAACTGAGTTCTAGTTTGTTTAACATTATTGAGCTCGAGCTTGAGCTCGATCTAGATTAGAATTATTTAGGATAGCGTTCAAGTTTAAGTTTGTTTACTATTATCAAGCTAGAGCTAGATTCTAGTTTGTTCACGAACTTAAGATTATCGAGTCTGTTAACAGCAGCTCATTTAATGAAATAAATGAGCTTTTATCAAACTTTAATCAAGCTTATTCGTGAGCAGCATGTTGAAAAATAAACATAAGCAGTATCAATTAAAGTTTATTAAGCCTAAAAATTAAAAATTTAAACAACACCGTTCACAAACAAGCCTTAATTGATTCATAATTGAACTCCTTAAAAAATTTGTTCAAGAGTTTTAAATGATATTATTCAAGAACATAAATAAACCGAAAGATAAATTGTTCAAGCTTATTCATTTAGCAATCGAATAATTATAAAAATATTCAAGTATGTTCGATTAATAAATCAAATGATCATGAATGAGCTCCAATCGATCCAAGTCTTGAATAACTTGTCGAATGCTCGACTCATTTGTAACCCTAGAAAAAGATTTTACCAATAAAGTGAAAATGTATAATAATTAAAAATATTGTGTGAGTGAATTTTTTTTTAAGTTATAAGACCAACAATCAAATATTTTAATAAATTGAAATAATAACATAATTGTAAATTTAATAAATCATTGGGAATAAAAAAATATTAAAATAAAATATAAATATTGTGTGTTACTTTTTAAATATTAAAAAAATGAAATAAAACACGGCACTCAGATATAAAGAAAGTTTAGTAAAAGTGGCCTAAAAGCTTAATCGATCCATCTTTTTTATTGTCTTTAGAAACGATACCATGAGTCAAAATTATGACTTTGATGGGACAATAATAGGTTAATAATAAAAAAGAATATTTATAAACTCAATAAATATATATATAATTTAATCACTTTTTTTTCTTAACAATCAGATTCATATATTTGTATAGACCATAATTAAATTATTAAAAAAAAAAAAAAAAATTAGTTAACATTTTGTTATAAATTTTAATATTTGAAAGTCAAATTGAAATATTAAAATTGAAAATGATTAATTTATAAATATAAAATAATAAAATAAGTGTGTACCTAAAACCTTTTTAAAAAAGAGAGGCTATTACATACATAACTTCCCAAGCATTATTATTTGCAAAATTAGCACATACTATATCCATTTTTGCAAAATTTTGCAGAACTATGTTTAAATTTTTGCCCAACTATCAAAATTTATATAAAACCCAACCTGCGTTTCTTATTTTAATCAAATTTCTAATAATTTGATCATAAAATACATAAATATATGCATTTAGAGTTCAAAAAAAAGACATGAATACTAATTTTATAAATACGTAAATTTTAATTGCTATGCATATAATTATCTTATTTAGAGTCACAAATCTCAAATAAGCAACTCATGCATCACTTATATCTCATTTCATTCCTTTCCTCAAATCAAAACAGTCTGTCATTAATACTCTAATTAAATTTTTAATCATGATAAGCCTCAAGAGAATTATATTTGCTTTGAAAGAAAAAATTACAATAAAAATCTTAAATATATTTTTATATATTTTACGTTTATTTCGAAATTAATCTAACACCTTTGAGATTAAACCGAGCTAATATATTTTTTTCATAAACATAATTATGATCAATAGATTTGCAAGGTGTGGTCAGCCTATGTAAAATTTAACAATAATATTTACTAATGAGTAGTAAACCCACTTACTAATCCGATACTATCAACCAAACATTAAATCACCCACTCAGATGAACAATCTATTGGACCACGATTAATTAGTTTCTTAAGGGCCATTTCTTTTTTTTTTTTCCTTCTTTTTTTTTGCTTATGATTTTATTCAAAATAAAATATAAGTGATAGGTGATTATTGTTTTTAAAACACTCAAAATACCTAACTGTTATTTTGAGAGTTTTTTTTTTAAATAATATAATTTATTTTTAAAAATAAAAAATAAAAATAATTAAAAATTACATTAAACAAACTTATTGTTGAAAATAACATAAAAAACGAAAAATAAAAAATAAAAAAAAAATTGATCCAAAATAGGCCCTTAGATATTGGAAACCAAAATCACACTAATTTAATCAATGAAAAAAAAAATTGTTAGAATATCCTAATATAAAATATATATCATAACAAAATTAAAATTATTAGATCTATTTTGAAATTAATGCAATACAAAATCTCCATACATAACACTATCTTAAAACAAAATCCCATTCTAATATAATATATATCAGGATATCCTGATATAAATATTTATTTTCTTAATAAATAGAAGCTCAAAATATAAGATTTTTTATTTTTTTTATTTAGTGAAGAATTACAAATGTTTAAAAAATGAGAAGTTTTAGATAAGCACGAAACATATAGTGGATATATTTTGATGAAACAGTGGAAAGTGATGTAAAAAAGGAAGTCCATTTACCTCAAAAAAAAAAAAAAATTGATCCCAATAGAACGAGGTTCTTCCAAGCCGCACTGAACATGAAATCCCCATAAGACCGCACTGATGTGGCGACCACTACACAGGAAAGAAAATATTAACAAATAAATGCAGAGCTAGAAAGCATATCTAGAAGCAGTTAGCTGCTGAAGTTAAATAAATAAAAATAAATAAAAGAGGTGAGAGAGTGGTGAATATGAGGTGTTAGAATCAGAAGAAGATGATACAATTATAGGAGGTTAAAAGTAAAGGATTACCAAAAAATAATAATAATAATAATAATAATAATGTCAGTTGGAAGTTCATAATTGATATCACTATTTGCAAAGTGCAATTACTGAAAAAAAAATTAAAAAACACTGATTGTTAGGTAGTAATAAGACATTGATGTGAAATAAAAAAATACAAGATTTGTGGGTGGCAAATTAGAAATGATAGTTTGAAAAATAATCAATATTAAATAATGAAAAATTGATTTATAATATAGGCTCAATTCATTACTTGATGTAAGGAAATAAGACTTGATAAATGATAAAATATTGAAAAAATAAATCAAAAATTTTTCTTTTTTTTTTTTTTACTTCCACAAATTCTTTTAAAATTCTCTTAAATGTTAAGATTTAGATTTCACATGAAAAATAAGTAAAGATGAAATTATCAATTTAAAAACAAGTTTACAAGCAAGCCCTTATGTTGCTACTTATATATCAGACTAGTATTGAAGGATTGAAAACGAAGAGGTAAACCAAAAATAAATTGAATTTAAGTTGTGTAAAAAAAATTCTGAATAAAATCGGGTCCAAAGACCTCATACGGCACTCGAAAGGGTTAAATGGAGAATAAGAATTCATAAAGTTGGGGGGTAAGCAAATTAAAGATGATGAATCAGCAAAAGCAAAGGCACTTTGAAGAAGAAGGCGCCTTGGTTTACTTACACCTGCACAACCCCACGTCCTAACTTTATCGCTATTTATAATAGCCCAAAATTATGAATGAATCCCTCAGTAGCTTACACTTAAGAGACATCTCTTCAAACAACACTTGCTGCAACCTACCACAGGATTCAATTCAATCATGTCACTGAAACAAGTCGAAGATCACTGGCAGGGATCCATACATGGATCTTAAGGTGTTGGAAATTGTTATGGAGTGATCTGGAGGGATGATTAGAAATCTACGAAGTATTTCCCACCCTCCAGGCTCTCCTGTGTTGTGTTCTGTTCATGCTGCAGCTGCTACGCTTTGCCTAACTTGGCAAAAAGCTTCCAGCCCAAAGCATGGCAGACCGGCAAGTCACATAACGGCGATGGTAAGCCCCATGTAGGGCTTGCTTTTACTATCCATCTGTAGTATTTACAGCAACGCAATAATTGTCCCTGCTCTCACTTGTTACTTAAGGGTTTTGTTTTGAAATGTCCGGTACTGTTACCAATAACGAGGTTCATATGATCAAGGTTCTTCTAAAGCTTTCAGCATAATCTCTGCTAAATCTTGTGTAAGAGAATGAACTTAAATGGAATAGTGGTCATGTTCATTGTGGGATATTACACTAAATCATTTTATTGATGCTTAATTGTTTATCACATGTTCCGTTGATTCAATATCATAAATAACTGCAACATGAATCTGAAAACAAAAAAAAAAAAAAGATATACCTGCTGCAAAGTGTTATTTCCTCCATGATCCTTTGCCTTCCATCAACAAAGAAGCATACAGGAGCTCATTCCAGGTATCAGGAACCCCAGGCAAGCACCAGTGGCTGCAGTCCTGGATTTTCTCAGCTGCTATAAGCTCTTCTTCTGAGTTGTACTTCTTTCTATATATAGAAGGGTGGCCATCCTTTCTATAGTCTGTGAGTCCTGGATTTTCTCAGCTGCTATAACTCTTCTTCTGTCCATACAGGATTACATTTTGTTGTATATGTACCTATCTTATTGTATTTTGTCTCGCAGGCATCGTCATGAACTATTTTATTATTTTAGTTACCTTAATTTGTAAATATTCATATCTTTTTGTGTTGCTTTATTTATGCAGCTTTAAGTGTTTAGAAGAAGTTGTATATTGATGTATATTTTTTAGTGAGGATATTCCCTATGGTAGTAACAGTAGAGAGGTAGTAAAATTGTGTTCTAAACTTAGTTTGAGTTGGTTTCTTATCCTTGTTTGAAAATGGTTGCATTTCTAATACTAGCACATTCACTTCTCTTACATGAATATAATCAATATGAATAATTATCTCCAAACAATAAGACTAATGTGCTACCAACACCTGTTTATATGTCATGACTCTAAAAAAGTTGTTAATTGCACTTCATTAAAAGTGTTTGTTTAGCGTGAGTTATTTGTGTATTTCATCATTGTTCATTTCTCAAAATCTATTGGGCATCGAGCCGCAATAATAAATTTCAACCAACATGAAAGTTGTAAAAATTTTTGTTACGATTCGAACGATATAAAGTTGGCTCAATTCCAACACCGTATGACTCCGATACGCGCAAAATATGATTGATGCTCCAAACTTTCAGCTCTGTGTCGCAGTTTTCGCGCGCATTCGCAAAATCTACTGCGTATCGAGCCTCAATAGTAAATTTTGGCCAACATAAAAGTTGTAGAAAATTTTGTTACAATTCCAACGATATAAAGTTTGCTCAATTCCGACGCTGCATGACACCAATACGCGCAAAATACAATTGCTACTCCGAACATTCAGCTCCGCGTCGCAGTTTCCGCGCACATTTGCAAAATCTGCTGCATATTGGGCCGCAATCGTAAATTTTGACAAACATGAAAGTTGTAAAAAATTTTGTTATGATTCCAACGATATAAAGTTCACTCGATTCTCGACACTGTATTCATCGATACACGCAAAATACGATTGATGCTCCTAACTTTCAACTCTGCCAGCAGTTTTCGCACGCATTCGCAAAATCTGCTGTATATCGGGCCGCAATCTTAAATTTTGACCAACATTAAAGTTGTAGAAAATTTCGATATGATTCCAAGGATACAAAATTTGCTCGATTCTGACCGTATGACCGACACGCATCATCAATGACCGCTCAAATTTCAACTACGCACATGCGCAAAATCTGCTACATATCGGGCTGCAATCGTAAATTTCGATCAACATGAAAGTTGTAGAAAATTTCGTTATGATTCCAATAATACCAACTTTGCTTGATTCCGACATCGTCTGACTCTGATACGCGCAAAATACGAGAACTTCATCGAGATTTTTTTTTAAAAAAAATTACATCCGCCTTCGTGTCAATCGCCGTTGTTGAACGCAACGGGCGCCAACGTTCACGTTGGCACCGTCTGTATGGACGACTAGGCCTATTATGTTAATATTTTTTTTTCGTGCCTAAATTGCTAATTAAGATTAACATGAAGCCTAATTTTAAAATTGTGCCTATAGACTTCTACAAAATATGTAAAATTTATTTATAAGCAATTTATATATCATTGGTCAATCATAAAATATATAGCATTAGTGATCAAACATAACATTATTATACAAATATTTTATTTATTATTATTATAATAATAATTATTGTGTGCTAGAAAACCAGTTGCGGTAGAGTAAAAATATACGCCTTAGCTTCTTTGGGGAGTCCAAAGACACATACACGTATTTAAAGAAATGAATAATAAAACTCCGAATTTACATGGAAAACCTCAAAAGAGGAAAAACCACGGCCTAACCTAATAAAAGCTTCCACTATGTGTTTGAGTACAAGATCTTCCGATAACGGATTACAGAATCAGATGTGAGGTGACAAGTTGACAGTTAACGCCGACGACAAAATTGGACGAAAAGTTGACGACAAAGTTGACGACGATGTTGACGATGAAGTTGATGATGAAGTTGCCGACGGCGAGGATCAACGGTGGCGGTTGATGGCGGCGGCCGACGGCGGTGGTTGACGCATCAGTGGCGCATGCATTTGGAGGATCTTTAGAGCTCTCCTCTCTCTTTGCTTGCCTCCTCCTCCACTTGGCCTCCCCTTATATGAATGAGGCTATTTATAGACGTGGAGGAGGCGTCTAAATACATGCAAACCAACCACTCCTCCATCGGACGGCTCATGATGATTCCCGATCATATGATGTATTTTATGTATTTGAATGCTCAAATGAAATTAATTGTAAGATCTTTGACTTGTTGGAACCGCTAGTCGAGACGCCGATTTACTATAAACACTTCATATTTGAGAGCTATTGATTTAACCGATATCCCAAAGTTTCCAAGGATATTTTAAGAGATCTCGACCAGCCAACTTCTGGATCAGCTGCTTTTAATATCAAGATTCTTCGACTAATAGTATTTTAAGTGTCATATCAATAATAATAATAAATCTTATAGACTAATTATGGCATATAATAATATATCTCAATAAAATATGGTTGCCCATGATTTCAAAACAATGTCAACAATCATCCAAAAGAGCATCCAGCGATATTTATCTAATTTGACATGAATTATGACATAATTTTTAAATCATAAAACATCAAAGCATTTAGGCCAAAATATTGCATACATAGAAGATTTACCTTTATTAGACTCTTCAAGAAACCTTCATGAGCAGACGCAAGAACACATAAGATGAGAAGACCCCACATTTTAATAAAGCATTAGTTAATTTCATAAGCAATATGAAACTAAGGTTAGTTATTTTTCATAAGCATTATTTTTATGTTCGTGGCTGGTAATTTTTATTTTATAATATGTTTTAAATTTTTTCTTTAGTTAAGATTCTAATTGTTGTGTTTTATTATCATGATGAAAAATTCTTTAATTAAAAATAGAGTCATATTCATAATTAGAAGAATCTATTTGAAATTCAAATATGGCTGAAATTTTATATGATTATGCACCTAGATGTGACCAATCCGACAAGCATAATATCACTCGATTTTAAAATTATTAAGGGGCTGTATGGGATTACTTCTTATTTTTTATTTTTTATTTTTGTTTTCAGTTTTTTTATATGAAAATAAAAATATATTTGATATTTTTATGAATTTTTTATTTTAAAAAATAATAATAATAAAACATATTTAGTTATTGTTTTGTAAAATTTTTAATGGAAAAAATAAAATAATAAAATTAATTATTCTCTAAGTGGCTTGGGATCACTTTGTATTTTTTATTTTTAAATTTTAAAATAAAATAAAATTATGTTTGATATTTTTTTATTTTAACATAAAGCAAAAAATATTTAGACAAACGATGATAGATAGATTGGCCTACATATCGATCTATCGTCAAATTGAATCAAATGAATGTAATCACGATAAGATGACGACAAATTAGATTTAAATCATCTCAAAATAAACCCAATTTATTCATAAAAGAATCACTTATAAAATTCAAAATTTAAATATCTATCAAACAAGAATTTTCATAGTTGATTCAATTGTAACATAATAAAATTACAAGCTACAAATCGGATAATTTGAAAGCAATATTATTTTGATCATCACGATACTTTAAAAAATGTTACAGATAAACTAACCGACATATGAAACTTTAAAATGCAAAAGAAAGACAACCATTTATAGAAATTAATCATAATTATGAAATATAAAATTTCTATGCATATTTAAGTTCTATGAAAAGATAAAATCTATGAAAAGATATAAATATATTTTAAATAATAATTATTGGTGAAGTAAATTAAATTATTATTATTATTATATAATATAGTTAACTTTAATTATAATCAATCAAAATTAATATGCAAATTCAAATTTATATTTTATATATATACACACTTGATATATATATTCAAATTAATCTATTAAATTAGTTAAAATTAATATTATTATATAATATAATTTAAGAAAATAAAAAAAAATCAAATCTAAATCTTTAAAATTTTGAAAAATATGACCGGATATTTTTTAAAATAAAGAACAAGAAAACAGGTTTTACATGTATTAGTATTTTTGAAAACAAAAATTAAATTTATTTAAAACAAAAAAACAAAAATAATAAAACAGATAAAGAGCCATATTTTATATATATTTTTTCTATTTCTTAAAAATAAAAACAAAAAACAAAAAATAAAAAGTGATTCAAACAAGGCCAAAGATAATGAGATACCCAAAAAAAATTCAAATGTTTAGATGGCCATTTTTTGTAAAAATAATGGGAATGTCTTACATCTAAAAATTGAACTTAAAGAATTTTTTGAGGTTTGTATAACACTACTAATTAATAAACACTAGTCATAGGACAATATCAATGCTGGCCACCGCTACTAAAGGCCAAAACTATCTATTTGACTAATATGCTCAAAATAGTAAGCAACAAACAACATCCATTAATAAATATGAATGTTTGTCATCATGGCCACTCAATGTAACTTTAACCAACTTTAACACCTACCATTAGTACGACTCATCGTAAATCATTGGCCAATGTTGACAAACATAGTTATCACTGCTCAATACTATTCATTAACAAATTATAATCTCCACTATTAGCACCACTGGTCTGTCAATTTTTGTTGTCAAATATTCGCTAAATAGACTATTCATATTCCACATCAACTATCATCCCATACTAACCAGTAACTACTATTCAATGTCTGTCAACTGCTAATTTATGATGACCATTCTCTCAATTGCAAATTATAGATGTATAATTGGATAAGTAATATTATAATATAATAGACATGAACTAGATATATGAATTAATGTGTCCTACATCACATTAATGCTTATCCAATAAAAAGAAAGGATCCTTTTGTAATATTTGAGTCCAAGTGAAACTATTTAAATTGGGATCTTTTTTTTTCTTTTTCTTTTTGATTTTTCACGTATAAAAAATCTAATCTTTTAGATGCATTGCTCAAATTATAAATTTGTATGCGGTGTTTTCATTCAATGTTGAGATGATGAACTTTTTCTATAACTACAAATATTACAACATGAAGGAATTTGGTGTCATCCAAAGAATCAAAATAATAAAATAGGCCACTCAAAAGGACATTCACATTAACAACTCAGACTTGTAGTTATTTGTCACTTTTCTTTATCATCTATTAAAGTATCACTACAATCCCATCTTGTACAAAGTAGTGTCGAAATTACCACTTTGACTATCATATCTTTCACAAAGTTGATAAGATATTCTATCTAGACTATAGTGCTAGAAGCATATATATGTTGATGTTTAAAGAGTGATTGTAATTGAAAGGAATCTTTACTAAACTACCAATTTTAAAGACTCCTTATTTATAAGATAAATTTTATAAGAAATTTATAAGATATTCTCATGCTTATATTTGAGATTTCCTTTATGAGAAATAAAGGTTGACCAAAAATTTGTATTATTGTTTCACTTTTGTCGATTTATTTAACACTTTATTGATTATAATCACTAAGATTTTGTATGAAAAATAGTAGTGACAATTAGTGGCGACCTTATCATCGTATAGATATAGTAATCATCAGATGTGTTTAGATTCATTCATAAAGAATAACTACTTACAACTAATGCTATAAGAAATAGATCTTTCTCAACAATTTATAAGAAATAAGAATGACGAATAAAACTATTGGAAATAGCAGCCAATGGTTTAGCAATTTTTAAATCTCGAAAATAATATTTAACTATTTGTATTATTTAGATGCCTGAAAATATATTTGATAAAACTTATTTTAAATCTTAATTAGATTATACTAAAATTTTATATCAAATAGCCACTTAAATTTTGTGTGGTGTGATGATGTCCCATATTTTGGGGCCTTCAAAAAATTATAATTATGTTTCAAATGTCAACGCTTATGTCATATGCCATTGGTGTTATTGCGCTCGAAGCCTCTGTTTTGTGGAGCTTCACCATTTTATAACTTTTATTAGAAGAAAAAGCTCGCAACACCAAGATAACAGAGTTTAGACAAAGGAAAAAATAGGTAGCACATATAACAACATTCATATTTGACTAAACACTGCAAAAAACTTTGAGGGCATCATCAGCTTTCTCTCCTTTCTCTGAAAAGCAAAACTTCACATAATCATAATATTTATATGGCTTAAAAAGTAAAAGATGTTATTCATCAATTAATTCCTTTGGAGCATTTATCATATCATTTGAAACACTTAGTATTGTGCTTAAAAATACCGCATATCGTTTTTCAATCTCACTGTTAAGTTTTACTCGATGCTTAGGAGCATGAAGTCTTCCCTTTGTCCATGCCTGGGTCAAAAAAATAATTGAAAACTTATTTAACATTAAATAATTTTTTTTCTCACATTAAAATATGAAAGATTTGCACACATACCACACAATTTTATGCATTTATATATCTAACATAAAGTTAGATATTTACTTATCTAACACTTTTCTATGCTTAAAAAGATTCATTTAATTTTTAAAAAGTAAGTCATCATGATATTTTTGATGTGATATTGAAGATTAGGATGTTATATATGTAAAAATTAAAGTTTAAGTGTTAGATATGTAAATACATAAGAATTGTATGGTATGTATGTAAGTCACTCTAAAAATATTTATTATTCAACAATATACTAACCTTGAATGACTCACCAACTAAAACAGCAAATGAATTTGTCATTGGTGTTGTTTGAATCCATTCACCACCTGCAATCTCGACTTCAAGTCCTTCCACATTGTGTGGGCAAATTATTCTTATGTAGTTTGGGACTCGTGTGAGAAGGCAAAGTAAGATTTATTCCATAATAAATTTTTTCCTTATAATAATTTGAGAATCTTACTAAATATGCTAGGGATTTCATATGTGAATCAAAGTGATTCTCCAAGCCCATGCCGGAACTGACGCCGAAAACTATCCAATCGGAAAATTTTCAGTGGCATTTCCAAACGATATTTCCGCCGATTCTTTTTACGGAATATATTTTTCTTCGGATTTTCAGTTCCTTGAAAATCATTTCCTACCATTGGGGTGAAAATCGTCGGAAATTCATTGAAAAAGTTGATTACGGATAGATTTATCCACCGAAAACATACAATTTTTTGTAGTGCAACCATCTATCAATTACCAATGTCTGATATTCATTCTCATATGTCAACTTTTTGACTAAGTTGACAATATATATATATATATATATATATATATATATATATATATATATATATATATATATAATCTTTACATGCATTTCTCAACCTACATGTGTGTATGCTACATTTTCATTCAACACTGAGATTATAAATTCTCTCTATAACTCCAAAATAATATGTGAAAAGATTTGGTGTCATCCATAGGAACCAAAATAATTAATGCACACAACTCAAAAAGACATTCACATTAACATCTCACACATGTAGTTAGGCCGCACTTTCTCTTTACCATCGATTAATATATCACTACGAACTCATCTTGCCCAAAACAATGTCCAAATTAGTACTTCAACGGTCCTAGCTTTGACAAAGTTTGTTAGAGATTCTATCTACACTGTCTTAAGAGCATGTCTATATAAAGACTGGTTGTAATTGAAACGAATATTTACCAAAATATTAAGTTTTAAAGACTCCTTATTTCGAAAAGAGATTTTATAAACTTGTAAGGTATTCTCATGCCTATATTTTGATATTGCTTTCAAGAGAGATAAAGTTTGAACAAATTTTTTATTAATGTTTTCACTTTTCTCCTTAAATTTCTGATATTGGTAAAGCTTAGGGTCTGCTTACAAGTAGAATATACAACTGAAAATCCTGTAAAATCTGACTTTAAAATCTTAAGAATATTAAATTCTCAAAACATATATAAGAATTTATGGTTTGAGTAAATATTAGATTAAAAACATCTTAAGTTAGAGAGTACAAATCCTTTACATCTGCAACATCCAGGTTACCCCAGAATTTAACAAATTTTTAAATCTCAAAAAATGAACTTAACTGAGTGCGTTACTTAGATTTCTGAATAAAATATTTGATAAAATTTATTTTAAATCTTAATTAGATCATACTTAAAATTCCATATCAAAGAAAAACTTAATTCTAATACAAAGTTATGATGTGTCCCATTTTTTTGAGAGCTTCTAAAAGTTATAATTATAATTATGTTTCAAGTGTTGAAGCGTATGTCATTTGCTTTGGTGTTATTATGTTCAATGTCTCTTCTGGCGGAACTTCACCACCTTATTACTTTATTAGAACAAAAAGCCTACAACATCAAGATAATAGAGTTCCGGCGAAAGGAACAAGAAAAAAAACATCCAAATAAAATAGGTAGCACATAGTACATATAATTACATTCATATTTCACTAAACACCACAATAAACTTTCAGGGCATCATCAACTTTTTCTCCTTCCTCTGAAAAAACAAAACTTTGTATAATCATAATACTTAAGCCTTGAAAAGTAAAGGATGTTGTTCATCAATTAATTCCTCTAGAGCATTTATGATATCATTTGTGATACTTGGTATTGTGCTAAAATAACCTGCATATCATTTTGGGATCTCATGTTTAAGTTTTGCTCGATGATTAGAAGCATGAAGTCTTCCATTAGTCCATGCCGGGTCAAAAGAAATAATTTAAAACTTGTTCAGCATTAAATAATAATTTATTCTCCTATTAAAATATTTATTATAAAATAAATTTACTAACCTTAAATGCTTCACCAACTAAAACAGTAAATGAATTTGTCATAGGTGTTGTTTGTATCTATTCACCACCTGTTGCACCTGTTGCCTCAACTTCAAGTCCTTCCATATTGTGTGGACAAATTATGCTTATATAGTTTGGATCTTTGTGCGAAGACAAAACAAGATTGATCCCATTATCAAATGTATCCTTATAATAATTTTAGAATCTTATTGAATATGCTATGGATTTCGTGTGTGATTCATAGTGATTCTCCAAGCCTATGTTCTCAAGGATCATCCGATGGATCATATTAATAAGCTCTTTCATATGCTTTGCATAGTTCAACACTATGTTGCTATAAAAATAGAGTAACATAAATTTCAGTCAAATAGCATTTTTTTACCTTAATGCTATAAACAAATATACCTTTATTAGATGATATTAAATAATAAATAATGATAAAATTTTTTGTTGCTTGAGAATTTCTTACCAAAATAAGTCATTTCCTTGGGGCCAAATGATATTAGCATATTCTTGAACATTAACTAGACAATTAGGATTAGTGGGTTGAAGAGCCAAGAAAGGAAATCTATCCTTCTTGAAGAAGAAACCATGGTAAGGCAACTCTTGATTTGTCACTAAGTTTGTTCACAGCTTGGCATGTGAACATCTCTGCACAACTAATCAACTCATTTGAGCTCGAACTAACCTCATTGTAAATGACCTCAAAGCCACCATATGTTTGAAGAGCTTGTCCGATTTTTGATCGCGCTATCGCCCAAATATTTTCATCAAATCTTGTAATGTCCAATCCACTCAAATCCACTTTAGGTAGCTCAAAATTATTTTCATCAAAGAAGTCTTTGAAGCTAATTTTTAATCATGTATGAGGGAACCATGAAGGGTCAAAAAAAAAAAACCCCTAGAGAAAGATGATGATGTCTTCTTTTTTTGGTTATTCTAGCAAGAGAATGATACTCCATTTTTTTACCACGCCTCCATTAATATTCTCTAATATAATAATGTGAAAATTTTCTATGACAACAACTTTGTGATTATTACATGAAATAAAACTTAGAGAAAATTTACAAAAAATTTTATGGGACATCTACACATAAAACAATTTTCACTAAATTAAAAAAATAACATGTGCGGAATCTTTAAAGCTTAGATTTGAAAAAAAAATCAGAAAATTATGTTGTGAAAATTTTACAAAGATAATATGTTTTGATTGTAATAGATAAAATCATAAAAATATCTAAAAAAAATAAACACTAGAATTTCATGTCAAAAGAAGTTGAAGGAAAATAGAAACATAAATAAGAATCTACAACAAAAATATAGTTTAATTGACAACTATTAGTTTAAAACAAAGCAAAAGAGCAAGAAAGTCACAATTCAATAACATGTTTGTCCACCATCCTTTACTAATTCTCTAACACCATTCTTTTTATTGTTGCACCATCACCATAATCTCCATCTCAGAGCCCATTTGGGGCCACATTCAATCCTCATCCGTGTAAAAGCTCTTTACCCCACCGCTTGTGTCAAGGTTCAAGTAGAGCCACAAAACTTTGATATGGGTGACTAGACTGTCCCAAAATTTCGATTTGGCACTCCCTAAATGACCCAAGATCTATTTTCACATCCCACATACTTCACGAAACCCTTGATGCTTTTAAGCATGAAGGTCCTCCCACAGGGGCTCAAACTCGATTCGTGGATGGATGGGGATGGTGCTGAAGAGATGAAAGAGTTGTGATAGCAAATTAGAAAAGCTTTGGTTAGTGATTAAAGTAGGAATTAATAGTATTTATACCTGACTTATATTTATTGATGTTTTTAGTTGATATTGTAAACTGTGTATGTTGGTATCTGAAGACTGATTGGAACTAGTTACCTTCATTATATTGCTTATTTCATAAGAATACTAATATTCTTGTCTTGATTTTTTTGTCCAAATATTTTGCAATGTTACTTTCACATGTTAATATTTTTATTGATAATATATATTTATCTCAAGAAATGTGAGTTCAAGTATCTAAACAACCTCTAAAATTTTCTATTGCAATTGTGGTTTGCAATACTATGTATTCACATCATGTCAAGAAAAAATTATGAAAAATTTTTTTAGGTGTCCTAAATCGAATATAAGATAATTATAACTTTTTTGATAGATTAATGAATACAAGAACACTTCATAGGGACCATGTTTTTAGCATTGGATAAAAAGTTTTAAAAGATTTAAACAACTAGATAACAAGCTTAATATTTTGATCGCATTAGACACATATAATTTTAATATTTATATTATTCAATATTTTGTGATGCATAAACCTCTAATGTAAATTAGTTGACTTATAGTTATCTATAAAAATAAAAAATTCATTTCTTTTCATTTTACTTCATATTATTTAGCACATTTATACACAAACAGTTGTAGCATAACAGATTCTCAATTGAGTTTTCAAAATAGAATCAAAGGCAAGAACAACTACCTACCAACTTCTTCTATAATAATTTCACAGCTGCTTCTCAAATAGCTGCAGCTATCCCAAATATCTCAATCTCTCAAAATATATTTATGATAACAACCAACTCCCATAATTGGACCCAATATGACCTAACACAACAAAGTATAATGAAATACAAGAGGATGAAAAATGCTCAATTTATATCTAAAACTATCAAGTTGCAATGAATACACAAATAGACATCTTCAAAATATGTAGAACTTATTTATAAGCAATTTACATATCATTGGTCAATCATAAAAATATATAGCATGAGTGATCAAACATAACATTATTATACAAACGAATTATTTATTATTATAATAATAAATCATATAGACTAATTATGGCATATAATAATATATCTCAATAAAATATGGTTTCCCCATGATTTCAAAAAAATATCAACAATCATCCAAAAGAGCTGCAGCAAATTTATTTAATTTGACATGAATTATGACATAATTTTAAACCATAAAACATCAAAACATTTAAAAATATTACATGTAGAAGATTTCCCCTTATTAGACTCTTCAGTCTACTTCAAGAAACCTTCATGGGCAGACGCAAGAGCACATAAAATGAGAAGACCTCACGTTTTAATAAAGCATTAGTTATTTTCATAAGCAATATGAAACTGAGGTTAGTTATTTTTATGTTCATGGCCGGTGATTTCATTTTATAATATGTTTTAAATTTTTTTCTTTAGTTAAGGTTCAAATTATTGTGTTTTATTATCATGATGAAAATTTTCTTTTAATTAAAAAATAGAGTACTCATATTCACAATTAGAAGATTTCTTGAAGCTATTTGAAATTCAAATATGGCTGAAATTTTATATGATTATGCAACTGGATGAGACCAATCTTACAAGCATAATATCACTTAATTTCAAAATTATTAAGATAATGAGATACCCAAAAAAATTTCAAAAGTTTAGATGGGCATTTTTTTGGTAAAAATAATGGGAATGCCTCCATCCAAAAAATCTAACTTAAAGAATTTTTGAGCTTTGTATAACACTACTAATTACTAAACACTAGCCATAGAACAATGCCAACTCATCACCGCTACTAAAGTCAAAATCTATCCATTAGCTAATGTTGATGCTCAAAATAGTTAGCAACAAACAACATCCATCAATAAATGTCAATGCTATCATGGCCTTTAACACCTATGATTAGTAGGACTCAAAACCATTGGTCAATATTGACAATCATAATTAGCCAACACTATTCATTAACAAACTATAATTAATTAATGCAATACATGTTCATCAATTTTAATGTCAAATTGCCATTAAATGACTATTGGTGTCCCACATTAAGTATCATCTCACACTCATAAATAACTTGCATTCAACATCTATCAACCGCTAATGTACATCTATTCTCTCAATTGCAAATTATATATGTATAATTGGATGAGTGTTATTATAATATAATAGACATGAACTAAATATATGAGTCAATGTGTCCTACATCACATTAATGCTTATCCAATTAGAAGAAAGGACCCTTTTATAATTGACCCAAATTGAAAACATACTTTTAATTGGGATCCTATGTTTTTTTTTCTTTTCTTTTGAGTTTTCACATAAAAAATCTAATCTCTTAGATGCATTGCACAAATTATAAATTTGTTTGTGGTATTTTCATTCAATGTTGAGATGATAAACTCTTTCTATAACTACAAATATTACAACATGAAAGAATTTGGTGTCATCAAAGCCAAAATAATAAAAATAGGTCAAAAGGACATTCATATTAACAACTCTTATAGTTAACCATCACTTTTCTTTATCATCTATTGAAGTATCACTACAATCCCATCTTGTACATAGTGTCTAAAATTCTTATTAATAAAATCACATATGATTCATAATTTATTTCCTATTTTCAAATTTTCTATGATTTGGTATTCCGACTTCATCATATATCACCCCAACTATTGAATAGTTTTCAAGTGCATTATTATATTCATGCAAATGAAAATTAAATCAATTGACAATATTTATAAACAATGAGCATTCGGTTTCAACATATCAAGACTCAAGGAAAAAAAAATTTAGGCAACACTCTTTATTTGTACTTTTTTTCATGTTTATCAATTTTATATCATTTTCATATTAAACCTCTAACAAATAAAATTCGAACCTCCTTAGGCTACTTAAAGTCGTGCATCCTTGGGATCATACTAATATGCCCACTACTCTTATATACATATGATTGTGAAAGCAACTATAAAAATGAAGACTATATAAAAGTTGGATTCAATTTGATTGATTTATTAGTGTAAATGAATTAAAGCTCCATGTAAATTCTAATATCAAAAATACAGAAGAATGAAATCAAGCAGGTACGTCGCCATTGTTCTACACTAAAGGAGTGAGATAGGAACCTCCTTAGGGCTACTTATAGCCATGCATCCTTGGGATGTCCAGATTAATATACCCACTAATATTCTTACTTATGCAAACCAACATATGAATATAAGAAAGAAACTTCACTTCATACACTAAGTCTATATTCACATGCACTTCCTATACATATATAACTAAAGTCATAACACATTATTATTCATTAAGAAGCTTTTGAAATATATTTGTAATTTAAAAGTCATAATAGCCACACATATTCTTAATTAAGTCACATGCAAATTGGCATATAGAAATCATTTCTTACTTAATTAATTTTGAAAAGAATGAATGCATGACTATAAATGGCATATAACACTTTAATATGATTGAGAAGAAATAAACAAACACAAGCATACAATCTCATTCAATCCAATTAATTCGGTAGGACAATCACATTAAGCAAGCTTATTTAAAAAAAACCAAAGTTTGTTAAAGCTATTTTTGATTTTATATTTTATTTGATTTATAAAATGTGAAAGAGGTTTGCAGGTCCTAATCCCATTCTCATATGTGTGAGTTAATTTGATTCAATAAAAAGCAATTAGGTTTATTTTATGGATTGATTAAGTTAAGCATGAATTAAATCAATTAATTAATCTTTACCTATGTCACCTTAAGGTAATCAATTGAACAATTATGAGCTAATATGATATGCAATCACATGGTAAGTAAATGGTAATGCTCCTATGAAATGAAAGGGGCCTAATGCAATTAGTTCATAATTATTAATTAATTAAGCTTAAGGAGCTCACTTAATTACTCTTATAGTTTTCTCACACATGTGAACTAATTATAATTTCATTACCTCTTTTTTTTGAACACCCAAAGAGCGCAAGAGGTAATCAAGGAAAACAAATCCAATCAAATTAATTAAGTTCATTAATTATCTAATTAAATTTTAATTACCCTTAATCAATAATACAAAATGGACTTAGGGAAAGAGACAAAGAATAAAGCCTAAGTCTCAAAATCGTTTAAAGTTATATGATTTAGATGTTGATTGATTTTGTTAATTGATTAATTAAGGAAGGAATGAAGATGATTTAAGGAAAGGATTAGAAGAGGTGTCCCAATCCATTTCCTTTAGTTTCTCCACTGTTAGTAGAGATCATTAAGCTTAATTAATTAATTAGTCCACTATTCATTTGCCTAATTATCACTAATTAAGATAAGAGTAGTAATTGGGGTATTTTATTTTTTATTTTTAGTTTAAGATGTGTTAGGAGGGGACACCACGTAGATCCGTAGATGTACTCATTAAGGTGATCGGGTATGACATCGAGAAATGATGCTCTATCTCGAGGCAGTCACCAGTAATGGACTAATCACCACAAGAACTCCCAAGTCCAATGGGTCTTTGAATATACTAGAGATCTTACCCTACTTTACATGGAATAGTAAAGTAGGGTTTATTTTAAGCCAAGTTAGTTAAGTTCCTGAGGCAAGCCCCTATAGTTAATTACATCCTAAGGAATGAGATTCCATAGGAATACTCTCGATTAAGATAAATGATTATTGTCTCCAAAGATTTCAAAGATAAGACTATCAATCAATTTATTATTTTTAGAAAATTAAGTGGGATTGATCAAAAGGAGGGAGTTATTATCGTAACCAAAGGGAGATGAGTAGGGGATACTCATGATACTAGGAAACCTAATGAGCATCCCAAACTATCCTATGATTGGGCTTTAAATTTTTGAAATTGAGGAGAATTATATGTTTGAGTTAAAATTTTATTAGAAATTTAGGGCTTACAATTCCACAATACAAGATTGTAGAAATACATAAGAGGTGAGGACTTATACTTATAGCCCACAAAGGAAAATAGCAACCTCAGATCCTAAATCTAGGGATCTTTGGCGAGGGCCAAAATATGACCTAAATCTAAGGAAAAAATGGGTATATGGTTTACCTCCACAAGAGAGAATAAACCACCCAACTGTTGGACTTACAACTGCCTGTGGTTACCGCCAACTAACTCCTCTTACGATTTTAAATACATGTAGGAAAGTATACACTTTGTGAGATGGATAGGCTATTATTTATTTAGAAAGGAGACTAGATCCTTAAACTCACTCCCTAAGAGACTAGATTATGAAGGGCATGAATAAAGACCTAAATCTAATGCAAATTTTATCAAGTTTTTTTTTTTTGATTTTTGGACATTTGTATTTGACATAGGCTATGGTATTTTATATGCTTAATGCATGAGAAAACTAGTTATGGGCCAAAATCAGAAAGAAGGAGGTGTATTTCCACCATAGCTCTCAAAGGTCAAGCCATTTTCTCTGGCAAAAGTGGAAGCCTTCCATTGGAAAGAGTGAGACAAATATGATTTATCCATGATATGAGACATACAACATTCAGCTAAGGGGTTGCTAAATCTTTTATTATCATGATTTATGTCCTAAGCTTTTAGGTGAGGTTATGAATTGCTTAGTTTAATTTGAATTGATTAATTGGATAATAAATTTATTTTTCTCTAAGAGCTTGATTGCATCCAGGCCATTCAACAATCATCAAACAATCAAGAAACTAGAAAAATCATGCCATCCTAATTGCACAATAATAAACATAACATCAATCAATTTATAAAATTAGTACAAAAGAATAATAGGTTGATGTGGTCAAGTTCTACCGACGAAAAGGAAAATGGGTAGGAGCTCCATATAACCCGGATTGCAAAAGAATAATTACAATTAAGAAATGACAAGTGTTATGGGGGTCTTCATTCTTCATCCTCCATTCTTCACTCCTTGCTCTTCATTCCTTCATCTTTGATTAGCTCAATTTCTTTCTTTCTTTTGGTTTGACTTGGGATGTAGTTTGCTCCAAGGCCTCACATGGTGTACAAGACATAATCTTATAACCAATGTTCACTTTAATCCCTATAACACTTATCCTAATCCTAATGCAAAAATTACATTAAAAGGAAGGAAAGTAAATCTAGCTATACACCAAAATAAATATTAGCTAAACACACCATACAGAAATTATAGCAATAATTTGGACTCATTAACACATGGGTAACTAAGCCCACTGTCTAGTTTGGATTATGCTTAGGGATATAAGCAACATACAAACCATTTATATTTTATTACAATGCCCCTAAGCACAATCCCTATAAAAGACATGATTAGGCTAAGATCACCCTATCATCCAGTCCAACATCCAGTCTAAAATATTACATCACAAAATAAAATTATACATCAAACCATGCACCGCCCTAATATAGAGCTAAAAGTGGTGATTTAGCCTAATGTGTGTGCCATTTAAGGTTTGTATGACATGTCTTAGCTAGGCTTTAGAGTTGAAATTTTCTAAGTGTAAAAGGTTCAATTTAGATGGTGGTTTCAGTTTAAGTGATTTAGTTGACTTGTCAATTTTAGTTGGTGATTTGACTTGGCTTGAATGAACCTACACTTTGTGCCTAAATATTATGAAGAGAAGAAAAGAGAGGAGAGCTCTCTTACATCCCTACCTTAAAGTATTTCTAAGGTAGAATTATTAATAAATTTCCTTTAGTGAATGGATTATTATGTGCTTTAATTAACCCTAAGTTTAGATTAGTTTTAAATAGCCCTATTTAATAAGAAAGGCCTATTAAGATTAGTTAGGGTGGATTACTATCACATAACACACACCCATTCATTTCTTTCCACCATGTATACCATGCAAATGAATAATCCTAAGCATACCTATACATGCAGTGCAAATTTTAGCACACTTTGATGATGAGTGCAAAGAGTGTGATTTGAAAATTTTGATATTCCATTTATTAATTAGATCATTAATGCATGTCTTTGTTATGTAGCAAAGAGGGATTCTTTTATCCATTAGCTAAATGCACACCCACAGATATAAAAGTTATAAGTGAGTGCCATTATTTTCTACAGGGGTACAAGACTACTTGGGGCTACTTAAGCTCATGGATGTCGGTGATATACCACTTTTCTTAGATGCATGTAGATGTACAAAAACAACTAAGTTGATAAGAAATTTTGCAAGAGATTATGTTTAATTTGGTTATAAGATTTACATGTGTAAAATGAAGGTCCTTCCTAAGTCTTAATATAGAGATGCATAGGAATAGATTTAGGCAAGTGTTGTATTCTTTTCAAATAAATTATACACTTGCAAATCCTATGTGAATCCATGTTAAGAGAAGAGAAGAGAACTTCATAATACATATCTTATGCTATCATCACATGCAAGCTTATAAATATTTATAACTAACATCACTTCATTTATAATCTTTGATTTATAAGTTTTGAAAAATAGCTTTTGGTTTAATAGTGATAATAGCCACTCATATTCTTAATTTTAGCCAACACATGCAATTTGACATAAAAGGAAACATTTTCTTTAATTAATTTTTGAAAGAAATGAATGCATGATTTCATATGGCAAACAATATTTAGCATGATTGGAAAGAAATAAAGGAATGTAAGCATATGACTTCATTCACCCTGATTAATTTCTAAGGACAATCCTATAAAATAAGATTATTTAAAATTAATTAAAATTCTTTACGGAGATTTTTATCTTTGAATTTGATTTGACTTAGGCAATATGAGAATGGTTTGCTAGTCCTAACCCTTTCTCTCTATGTGTGAATTGGTTTGGTTTAATTTAGTACAATCAAGTTGATTTTATATTTTGATTAGGTTAAGGTATGAATGAAATCCATTAATTATCCCTTACTTACACCACTTTAACATAATTATCTAAATAATTGTGAGCCAACATATGATATGCAACCACATGGAAATTAAATCAGCAATGTACCTAAGAAATGAAGTGGTCTAATGCAATTGACTCATAATTATTGGTTAATTAAGCTAAAGGGTTTGATTAAGTACTTTTATAATCCTCCTACACATGTAGTTTGATTATAATTTCCTTCAAAATTCTTTTAGATTATTGAACACCTAAGAATCTACCCAAGAATTGAATGATTGAATTCTAAAATGATTTGGTTTTGAGTTTGATTAATTAAATTATTTAATGAATTAAGCCATAATTAATAGCAAATTGATTAAGTGTTATCCAAATGAAAAAACTTAGGGGGAAACATTGGAAAAGAGGTCCTAATCTCATTCCCTATGTCTATTCATTATTTCATAATGATTAGAAAGCTTAATTAAAGAATTCATCACAGTTTAACATGTTAATTAATCATTTATATAATTAAGAGAGTGATTAAGAATGAAGCAATAAATTCCCCTAATTAATTAACCAATAAATTCTAAAAAAATTATGGGAGGCGGTCATCTCACTAATAAATCTCGAAAGTTTGGAATTGTTAGAGTAATTAGAGAGTAATTAGCTTAATTATAGTTCTAATAAAACCTAAATTGAGTCAAAATCATTATTCAAAATTAATTAAATTTAATTTTCTATTATTCTCCTCTAAATTATCTTTAAAATGAATTTTTATTTGTATTTTTTGGATTTTTGTACAATTAGTTATGAATTTTAGAAATTTAACCATTAAAATTAGATTAATTAAACCTAATTAAACCCCTATTCCCGTCGAGCCACATGGCGGATGACACGACGCGCTAACGCAATGCACTTTCCACATGGCTTGATGGGATAGGTTATTTAAGTTGCCACATCCGTCGGTTGAGTCAGCTGGCAACGGACGTGCTTTCTCTATGGGCCGTCTAATCTAAGATCGGACGGCTAAAATCAATCCCACAGTTTAGGGAGGAATCAGAGGGATCTAAGGCTTGATATTATAACAACTGTCCGTTCCAATCATGCAGAACAGATGGCGTGTGATCTTTTTCCTTCACGAATGATGAGAGACGAACACCGTTCATTTTTCCTTGTTCAATTCGAGGTCACCTAAGCTCAGATTGGGATCAAAATGATCCCATAACTTCGAAAGGAGGGGGAATGCAGATCCAATGGTCAAGATTGTATGGGATGATAATTTCCTTCAAAAAGGACCAACTAAAATTTCTTAGCTATGCAAGCAATTTCCTCGCGAGGCTATCACCGCTTCCAATGGAGGAGGTAGCTTCGTCTAGTAGAGATGAAGCCCTGTTGAAGAAATATGGTCTTGATTTGAAGTGGTTTGCTCAGTCGACCAAGCTCCTCTTCAATGGTGATCGGCCTTGATTGAAGTGGCACTTCCTATTGCTTGGAGACTTGGGAAATGATTCGATTGAGCTCGATGAGGTCTAAGGATGGTGTGTGCAAGGTTAATTGTAATTTGGTTGAGGATTGAGTGAATTGGATCTGGAGTTCACCTCCCCTATTTTTTCTTTGAGTAAAACTAAGAAATGGGAAATGATGGAGCTCGAGAATTGCTTGGAAAAGCTTGGGGAAGCTTCGATTCAACCTCTCGAGCTCTGAGGAAAGAATGGCTTTTGGTTTGAGTGAGAATGAGAGGGGGTATATCTTCACCTCCTTGAATCAGATGGTGGGTGGCTGATTTTTCATTTTGGCTCAATGGGTTGGATTGGCCGATCAGTTTTAGTTGGAAAACATCCCACATGGTTCATTTTGGGAGGGAGTGAGGAAGTAGGCGCCCATGTGCTTGGTGAGTGGATTTGGTGATCCAAGTGTTCAAATGTGATTGGGGAGGTTAATTTGGCCTTGTCTTGGGTCATGGCTGACCTAAGCTCATTTGGTCATGTTCAACACCTTCCTTGGTGCCCATCTGGACCAATAGAAGGATGTCAAGTGGCCTTAAGAAAAAAATGGCTAAATTCCAAGTGTATTTGGTCAAAGGATACCCTTTGACCTAATGACAAAGTGGTCATTTGGCCATGAGTTTGATTTGGGCAGATTTGAAATGATTTGAAAATGGGTTGGGCCAAATTTTGAGTGATTTGGAGTTCATTTGATTTGATTTGGCTCAATTAAACCCATTTAGGTCAGGTTGGGTAAAATTTGGTTAGGTTGACCAATTGGTCAAATTGGGTCAAACCATGGGTCAGGTCAAGTTCAAATAATCATTTGGAGCCTATGGGTGTCATTGGTTTGGTTCAATTTGGTTTAGATTTGGTTTTGGTTCATTTAGGTTCATTTAGGTCAAATGGGTAAAGTTGACCAATTTGACCCATTTAACTCAATTGGGTTTGGTCATGGGTTGGTTTAGGCTTGGTTGATCATTTAAAATGTATTGTAAACTTTGGTTTCAATCTATTTTGATTTTGCTTGATTTCAAGTTGATTTGACCTTTTAGGCCAAGTTGGGTTCATGGTCAATTGGGTTAGGTTTGGTCTAATTGGTCAATTGAAGTTTTAGTCAAGTTCAACAATCAATTTGGAATGAATTTGATCCATTGGTTGCAATCAATTTGGCTTAGATCAAGATTTGACCCATTTTGAATTGTTAAGTCAATTTGGGCCAACTTTAGTCAGGTGTTCAATCATTGATTATGGATTGGTTTAGATCAATAGTTTCAATCAATTTGGCTTATAATAAATTTTGGCTTATTTAGGCCTCATTTGGGCTAAGTGTTGACTGGGTTAAAGGCTAGGTTTGACTTTATTTGACCCAATTTGAGTGATTGATCATTCTAGGATGATTGTTGATCACAATGTGAGGCTTGAATGGGCTTAGTTCAATCCAATTTAGGTGGGATTAGAACATAGCTCAAAAAGGTCCTTTAGGTCACTTTGGGTAAGGTGAGCCTAAATGGGTCAATTGGATTGATCAAAGCTTGATTCAAGTTTGGTTGAACTCACATATGGATTTATGATGGAAATATAAATCCAATTGCAAGTGGTTTGGAGTCAAATGGGTTTTGGTTCATTTGATAATATTTTTTTCTCACATTAAAAATATGAAAGATTTGCACACATACCACACAATTCTTATGCATTTATATATCTAATACCTAAAGTTAGATATTTACTTATCTAACACTTTCCTATGATTAAAAAAAGTCCATTTCATTTTTAAAAAGTGTGTGATCATGATATTTTTATTTGATTTTGAAGATTAGGATGTTATATATAAAAAAATTAAAGTGTAAATGTTATATATGTAAATACATAAGAATTGTGTTGTATGTATGTAAATCCCCTTAAAAATATATATTATTCAACAATATACTAACCTTGAATGCTTCACCAACTAAAAGCAAAATGAATTTGTCATTGGTGTTGTTTGAATCCATTCACACCAATCTCAACTTCAAGCCCTTCCACATTGTGTGGGCAGATTACTTATATAATTTGGGTCTTTGTGAGAAGGCAAAGCAAGATTTATTCCATTATCAATTTTTCCTTAAAATAATTTGAGAATCTTATTGAATATGCCAGATTTCATATGTGAATCAAAGTGATTCTCCAAGCCCATGCTCTCAAGAATCATTCATTGGATCATATTAATGAGCTCTTGCATATGCTTTGCATAGTTCAGCACTCTATTGTTATAAAAAAATAAAGTAAAAAAAAAGCTTAGTCAAATAGCATTTTTACCTTAAAAGTATAAATAACTATATCTTCATTGGATGATCTAAATAATAAATTATGATAAAAAAAAATATTTGGCTTGAGAATTTCTTGCCAAAATAAATCATTTCCATGGGGCCAAATGATATTGTCATATTCTTGAACATTAACTTGAGAATTAGGTTCGATCAATTGAAGAGCTAAGAAAGGAAATCCTACCTTCTTAAACCAGCACCATGATAGGGTAACTCTTGGCCATCAATAAGTTTGTTGAAGCGGCATGGTGAACATCTCACGGCCAATCCAAGCAACTTATTTCTCGAACTAATGATTATAAACAACTTCAAAGCCACCATAGGTTTCTAGAGCTTATCCAATTTTTGATCGAGTTGTTGCCCAAATCATTTCATCGAACCTTGTAATGTCTAATCCACTGGATCCACTTTAGGCGACTCAAACCCCATATCCCATCTTAGTTGGTTACTTATCCTTACCATTTCATGTTAAGCTTCGGGCTTTAATTGGATGGAATTTATATTGCTTGAAGATTCCATTTCAAAGATGTCGATATGGTTCCAAGTAACCAATATGTTGTATTATAATAAATCTGTATTTATCCTTTTTTTTTAAAGGCATTCAATTGCTGCAGAGATTCCATTAGTATTTCTCCAAGATTCCATTTGTATTTATCCAAGATTCCATTTGTATTTATCCAGGATTGCATTATAATATGAATGAATGGATAAATATATATGTTCTTTTGGAAAGATATAAAGGTATAGATCTGAGAAATATGGGAAGCGAATGAAAGACATATTAATCAAAATTAATAGTCTTTCCGATCTGATGTCTCCAAGTCGTGGACATTCCTTTAGAACTAGAGAGATTCTCTCCTGGAATAGTATCCTTAATCCTACATTCGAGACTTTATATTGAATTTCTATTGCAATTTAACCAAATCTAACTGGAGCAATTATATTTGGCACAAGTTTTATACTATTAAATACTCTTCTTCTACTTAGTTTATGAATTCGAAATGATTGATATTCTCAAAGCTCGATCTATTGAAGCTAAGTTGAATTGTAACTTTTGCCATGTTCAAACTAAAATTAATGTGTCTGCCACTTCCTTTTTATTACATCACACATTCCTTCAAGCCTTTACTCTCGTCAAATAAACTAATTCCGAATATGGCAGACAAAAAATCACTTTGAGTGACCTAGTTTAGTGCCAAAACATCTAGTTTCTCCTCCATTCTACTAAAGGAGAGACGTGAGGAGCATTCAAAGGTTCTTAACAGGATGAATTACAGTGAGTTACAAGCACTTAATTTCCTAATAATGTCTCTCTGGCGATTCTCTCTTTTATCTTTATGCTTATTATTTTTTCGATCGGTCTGCTGCATTATTTCTATTCTTATGTTTCTATTATTTTGAAATTGAAAATGATGAGTTTTGATGCCTTAAGTTTCTTCATCTTCCATTTTAACAATGGGTGCAAGTTTTGATAGAAAAATATTTTTTAACACAGTCCGCAGAGAGCATTGCGCCACTTGCCAGTGGTTGATCATATGGTTTTTTGCTTTTATATATTCTCTTCTTCTATACAGCTTTGTAATTTTTATCTTATTCACAGTTTTCATTTCATCTTATATTTGCATAAATACCACACAATTTCTATGTATTCACATATCTAACACCTAAACTTTGATTTTTAGTTTTGATTTTGACATAATAGATAAATATTTTTAACCCAATAGAGAGAATGCCTCTCTTGCTAGTTGCGACCATTTTACTGTTTTGCTTCTAAATAATCTCTTTCGAGCTATTATTTTGATATATTTACATACATACCACATTTTTATTTATTTATATATCTAACACCTATACTTCAATTTTTAAGTATATAACAACTCAATCTTCAATTTCACATCAAAAATATCATCATAATTAACTTCTCGAAGGTAAATGCATATTTTCAAATATTGAAAAGTATTAGATAAGTAAATACCAAACTTTGGATGTTAAATATATTAATACATAGGAATTGTGATGTATGTAAATCATCCTACCATTATTACTTTTTTTGACTAATGGAAGTGGCCAAATGCCTCATATATAGTCCAAATAAAAATTAATGAAATAGTGTGAATGGAATATTAATGGGTAGGATATGAAAAATAAAGAACACTTTGTGTGATAAACTTTAATTTCAATATGATAAATAAGACTTATGTCTTACAAAACCTAGATGTATTCAATCATTCACAAACTTACCCATTGAGTATTTTAGATACTCAACTATTTGACAATTTTATGACAATTATGTAATGTTGAAACTCCTAAAGTAATTTCAAGATTTTACATGAAATAATGATTGGAGAATAATTATAAAAATTTTAATGGGACATCTTAACATAAAAAAAAAATAAAAGATATTCATCAATTTTCAATGAGTCTACAAATTAAAAAGCTTTTTTAAATAAAAAAACAACCTATGTTGCAGTTTCAAAGTCTTGATTTGAAATATATAAAGAAAATTTTGATGTAAAAAATTTCACAAATAGAAGTCGTGATGCCATAACTTCCATAAAATTTTTCAAAACTTCATAATTCTATACCTAATCTTGAAAAATCACAAATGCTAATTATTATGTCCATAGAATACACCATATTAAAATCTCTCAAAAAATAAAACATTATTAGGCTTTGTCATAAGAATTTTTGGCAAAAAATTATACATTAACTACAATAAAAAATGGTCAAAAAGACAACCATAAGTTAAAAACTTAGCATTAGCACAATGCACGACAATGGAAAACAGTTATCACAATTCAATTCAAGTGTTTGTCCACTATCCTCTTTAGTAGTCCTTGTTTCTTTGTTATCTTGACACCATCATTTTTATTGTTGCATCATCACCATGGTCTCAATCTCAATATCTCCGACAATTAAATTAAAATGACAAACTCCTTTTCAAAAAAAAAAAAAAAGGTGAAGCTATAAAATGGGGCATAGAGCATCTCACAGTTTGACCAAATATGACCCTTCCATAAGTTATATTGGACTTAAACATAATAGAATGAGATCTCTCAATTTAGATCAAGCTTAAATCATCAAAATCACTATTGTTATACAAATATAGCTCACTTAAAATATCTAGAGTTTATTTGGAAGAAATATGCATAGCATCATCAATAAGAAAATATCCCAATAATCAATAATAATTATACAACTGATGTGTTTATAATAATAATAATAATAAATCATGTATATACTAATTATGGCATACAATAATATACATTAATAAAATACATTAGCAATGATTGTAAAATAATCATCTATAGTCGTCCAAAAGGTACCAGTACAAAACTCGGACATTCGGTTGAGGCCTTTGTCCTTGCCTAAATCAAACACATTAATAAAATAATAATGGTAGGTTATACAAAATGTGCGATGAATTGATATGCTTGTAGTTAGAATAATAATTCATTAATCATAATGTATGAATGGCATTAAATTTAATATTTTACATGCTAATGACATGAAATTTAACACATGACAGAGTGATTGTTTGTTTGATATATACACTTAGCCAAATATTACAGATAGCAAATATACTAAGGCAATCCTCTCAAGGATATTGGCAAATATTGGAATCCAACCAAAACTAATACTTTGTATAAATGAGGCATTAACTAGGAATCATTTTTATAATTTTGGACCCAATTTTAAACCTAAAAGCTTGTTGACAACACTTAAAATTCTTATACATATAAAATTATAACTAAGGGTTATTATTTTGTCCACAACCATTGTAGAAAATGATCCACTTTGAAATCGAAGAGTCGAAGAAGATGTGGTTAAACATTAAAAATTTTTTTAGGTTGCAATATTTTTGAATCATCTTTTTTTATCATTTATGACATATGAAGTCTTTTCTAGCATTTTAGGATCTTGAGAAATAATTTTTAAAACTTAGGACCTCAACTAGGGAATTCAAGATAATATCAGGGTAATTTTGGAGGATTTTAAGCCATAATTAAAAAAATTCAACAAAAAGTATGTTAATGATATAAGCTAATATAAATATAATGCTTTAAATATTAGGAATGTCGATTCATGGCTCTAAAAGAAGGTCTATTTTGACATATGTGATTATGCCTTATAATTTCTTTCGAGATAAAATTTTTTTATGACAACTTTTTGAAGATCTAAGATATATTTGGCTTTACAACATCAATACCCTAAAATATGAGAAAAATAAAATGGCTAACAAAATTTATCTAATCAATGAACTATGACATAATCTTCAAAGTATTAGCATCTAAGTATTAAGAAGAGAATACTAAAAATATTTCATTAGCCATATGAACTCCTAATATTAGCAAATTTATAGTCAAAATAGTTTGGTTCAACGAGACAAAACTAATAAAACTAAACTTGCAATAATTGAAGCCCAACTATTCCTAGATTAAACACTTTCAGCATATGTAGAAATTTCTCATTATCATTTTAGAAGTTAATGGAGCCCAACTATTCCTAAATTAAACACTTGAAAATATAAGTTGAAATTTCTCATGATCATTTTAGAAGTTAAATGTCCTTCACATTTTATGTAAGCATAATAGAAACAAGTGCCTCCAAGAGATGAATTTAATGAATCCGAGATAATTTGATCTTTGAGTTCATTAAAATAGTTAAATGTATGAAAAAAATATAAAATGATTAATGGGTTGCATTATGATTATCCAATAGTGTGTCCAAATTTCTATGTAAAGTATCCCCAACTAAAATATATAAGTAGGCAATATTTTTACAAATTCAAGAGAAGTTTTTTGGTATAGGGCAATATTTGATTAATACAAAATTCTATTGCTATCCATCATAACAAATTAGTCATCAAATTCAACCATTGACCAATATAGCATCCACAATTCGCCATCATTTAACATTGATCATCAACCAACAATGATATCCATAATTCTTCATCAATCGATGTCAATCAACACTCTATGTACCACCCACAATCACTTGATATTCACCAACAACTATCGTTTAAAACTACCAATTATTGCCCAATTTTGGATGTGACACATCGATTATTTGCCAATGTCCACAAATGAATAACATCTAATAACCTCTAACTACTAAAGTTTATTGCCTATCATCTTGGCCATCTAGTTTACCCTCACAAAAATGCTAGTCATTCACCTAATATTGTTCAAATTCCCAACACTCTTTATCAGTTATCACTTTAATTTCTTTTCAATTGAGCTCACGTCTTTCTATTCACCTAATCTCCTCTTATCAAAAGAATGGATAAATTAATTGCATATCATGCTCGACTTCTAATATTCTAAATAAACTATCATTTCACATAACAACGATTAGCGTTTAAAACCACCACCTACCAATGTCGACACTTATCTTCTTGTCTTGAGAAAAATAATAAAGTTAACTACCTTCCATTATTTAACTTTTGATGTTCGCCATCAAATTTGATCATCTGATGGTTGTCAACAACTAATATACAACATATGTTAAAATGTTAATAACTAAAACTAGTGGTTATGAACATATTATCTAAATCAATTAAAACTATTATTTTGAATCCACATTAAGTAAAAAAAAGTAATCTATACATTCTCCACCCGACAATAGTTGTTGAACCACCTCTACACCACCATCATGAACCACCGATTGCCATCATGGACAATTACCACTAACTATCATCATGCCAACCGGTCATTATTGGACCATAATCATTTAATTTAATTGTAACAACATCGTCAAATTTCCTAACATCCGTTGTGAGAACACCATTAGCAAAGCACCCATCCGGCCGATTAGACCGTCGTCTCTTGAACACTATAGTTGAATCGTCACAACCATCATCAAGCTCCGGATCATCGCGTTGAACCTCCACTCAACTGTTGTTGTCAGACCGCTACCTGACCATCGTCTTCAAACCATCACTATCCAACTGCTATCATCAAATTGCCTACTTACAATAGTCCCTTCACTACAACGTCAAACCACCACCATATCATCGTGCAGTTATAATCGATTGATGATATCTTATTTATTATTTTTGATGTCAACCATTCGATTATCATTGTCAGGCAATTGCTTGCCTATCATATCTAGACAATTGCTCATTCTGTCGCAAACTATGGCTCAACTTCGTTAAACCATTGTCATCGACCACCTTAACCATCATCGCCATCACACTTCATCACACCATAGTTGCTCAACCTCACCACATTTGATCACTTGGTATGATCAATTGACCACCATCACCTGACCTCAATCACCCAACTGTAATCGCCCAACTAATATAGTCTGACTATGATTGCTAGACCTCTGACACCAAGCAACAATTGCCTTTCTTCCATCGCCTACCTTCAATTGCTCATTCTTTGACAATTGACTATGGTTGCTCCATCTCTGATGCTCGACAACGAATGCCTAACTATAGACACTTAACTACAGTCATCCGGCCTCAATCACTTAACCACAATCACCTAATTACAATAATCAAATCAACATTACTTGATTAAGATCACTCAACCTCCGACAATCAACTACAATCCCTTATCTTCCATCACCCAACAACAGTTGATCAACCTCAAACAATCAATTATAATCACTCAACCTCTAACGGAATTCTATGGCCATATTATGATCAAACTATCATCGCTCAATTATAGCCTTCTAAATACTATCGATCGACAACACCTCTTTATTATCATCTTTCGATAATTGTGGGCTCAAAATTCACCACCTCTCAACAATATTGAATTGAGAGAGTGTGATTTAAATGTTAGTGTAATTTTCAAAAGGCACGAATAGTAGATAAGACACTACCGATTTATCATTTAGTGAGGACTTTAGATCTAGTTATAGGTTTCTATAAAGCAAGCCCATAGTTAATTATCCATCCTAATAAGTGAGAGAACTTTCCATTAAGGTTAGTCATTAGATCGCTTAATGTGTAGCGTATAATAGCAGCATATGGAGCTTTAGAATTTAAGATTATGAAATTCATCATTTCAGCTTAAATCGATGGTTGGAGGAATGATGACGTGCCCGATCTAGATCCCATGGTTCCATCATCCCGGGTTGTCATGGTCCCTAGTCTACTTAGTCAGAGGAGGTAGTCGACCAACGAGAAGGATCCTTATCGGCATGAGTTACATGTCAAAATCCTTCTAGACTTGGGGTGGTATTTGTTTAAGGAGACAATCTTAAGTCCACCTTAGCCGATAAAAGGGCTTTTGCCTATCAAATATACCCTATGATTTGTAACTCAAAGGGTTGAGTCATTGGGGAACATATGGGTTATAGTTGTGACCATAATATAATGATCTCATTTGGTGGCAACCACCCAATCAAAGGAGGTCATAACCGCATCATTTGTGGAGCATACTAGCCAAACCACAAGGACTGTGGACACAGTCACATTTTTATTGGCATGAGATTATTTGAGTTTGAATATAGTAATTTATTTGACTTACATTAACTCCTTTATGAGTTAGAGTTTTCTTAATCTGTCATCCCCAACAACGATGGTGGATGGGTGGATGAGTTGTTTGCTTTAAATATTTAAATAATGAATTTCATTTAGTTCAGATATTTACTTAGTTGAAATTTAGTTTTATAATGAATTAATTTAGAGCTCAAGCATCTTTTGATAATAATATCCCCTCCGATTGAGATTTTCGATCAACGTAGCCATCATCGAGGTAGATCTTATCAATACTATTTATTTGCTAGTAGAGGATTGGGTCTATGACTTATGTATAATTTAAATTCTTTAAGAAATTAATATCATAAAAGACCGTGTCAACTCCATTATAAATATAGAGGATTAGGTCTTATGATATAATGTAATTTAAATTCATTTAGAAGTTGAATATTTAGTAGATGTTAATTATTTCAAGCATAGAGAATTAGACCTAATGTGATCACATTTTATGGAGTTGAATATTTATCTCTTTCATTGATTTGAATTAGCATATGAATATATTCATTAGCTTACATGCATATAGTTATGAAGGATTGAATCGATTTTATCATTCTTCTCCTTTATTTTTAAGCCCATGTAGCATCCACAAATACTTGAATCTAAATATTCAACATTGTGTCGGGGCCCATGCGGTTATTTGATAATTCAAATTATTTTATTTTTTCGATTATGAGATTAATTTCATATTTATTTAATCTCAACTTAGCCTGTGTAGCATTTTCAGACATTAAAATTTGCACTTTAAATCTCTATACGAATGCGAGTTTTAACTTAGATAATTTTATCTAATTAGTGAAATCATTGATTTTGAAAATTATAATTAGAATAAGAATTTTCTAATTTTTTGATTGAAGGAAGCTCCTTCATTCATGCATATGAATAGAATGTATTCCTTCTTTTAAATTTATTATTTTCATTTGTCTTAATTTTTCTATAAAGATTTTGCAAGTTCAATTGCATTTCATGTAAGACTTAATATTTTCATTTAGCACTTATACTTCAATTTCCCTTTGAGTTGATTCAAGCTTGTTTATGTAAGTTGTGGTGTTTTAAATGATTTTCATTTAAATTTGTTTAAGTCTTGAATTTTATTTGGTTGGGATGGTTGGGTATGCTTGGATGTTTCCAGTTGGCATATACCACAATGGCATTAGTGGGGTCTTCGACCACCTGCATAAAGAACCATAAGCAGATATGCAATTTCAAATCATTCAAATTTTATTTTAGATTATTTATTTTTGATGTGCTTGATTTCTTTTTTGAATGAATCTTGATTCTTCTCCCCTTTTTTTAAGTCCAAAATTTAAACAAAATTTTGGCAGCATTTTGGCTGTATTCCGGCGTCATCCCCACGTAGCGGGCTACATCAAAACTGTTTTAGCTTAACTGGTACGTCCTATTGAGCATAGCGGACGGTGTCTTGTGACACCACAGCCGTCTTCGCACCCGCTACGCCCTATGAGGTATTAGCAGGGTCTTGGAACCTACAAAGAAAGACAATCACATATGTATATATTATCACCACATTTCCTCACACTATGCCGGTATTAGCGGGGTCTTGGAATCTGTAAAGAAAGACACAATCACATATGTATATATCTTTCCACATTCACATTTTCTCGCACCTGCTACACCCTATGAGGCATTAGCGGGGTCTTGGAACCTGCAAAGAAAGACACAAGCACATATGTATATATATTTCTTCACATTTTCTCGCTCATATGGGGCATTAGCGAGTCTTGGAACCAAAGAGATGCAAGCATATATATTTCCATATATTAGCATTTTCATTCACATCAAACCCATTTTCACATTTGTAATGCTCGGAGAAAATTAAAGGATTAATTGTTTTGGATTTTGATTATCGAATAATGCGGAGAGTGATAAGTTGTAACGCATTAAATTCCCTCAAGTGAAGAGCGGATAGAAGTAAGGAAGGAAATAAGAAAGCTCATGCATGGTCAAGGTGGTGGGGAATCTACGGATTGAAAATGAGGCGGTAGAGTGGTTGTCGGGGAAAGAGCCATTTGGTCGAATCTACCCTTGCAGCGATTGAGATCTGAAGGAAGACTATGAAGGATCAAATTGAAGCAATGTAGTGATGTAAAGAATATAAATGATTCATCAACCAAAAGTGATGCTTGTGAAGCGAAAAAAGGACTAATATGAGCTAGGAGAAACGTAGAGAGCTTGAAATCTTTTGATTTACGAATAGCACAACAATAATTACGATGGTAGGTTACAATGAAAGCGTTAGGTATTGATGAGATAACCATCGGCGATGGCATCGATTCCTCCATAATCGATAATCTAATGGGGTTGAGCTAATGGCCGATCGCCATAATTCAAGCGAAGCGAATTTTTTAGGGTAGAGCGGTGATGAAGAAGAAGAAGGATCAATTAGCGATCATGGTTCGCAGAATTGCGAAGTTGAAATTGATTTTTTATTTTTATAAAAGGGTTTATAAAGGACGTAGATTTCTTGGTGAAGAAGCATCTAAACAAAGGGATATGGACTTGAGAGCAATGAGGGACGAGGGCGAGCATAAATTACACAGGCGGGGAGAAGAAGCGGTGGTTGAGCGGAGGTGCTCGGGATAGGGGGTAGAGCCGAGTTTGAACGAGGGGAAAATATTACGTCGAGTCTCACGTGGGTTTACGTCGGACTCAATCCACGACACATTAGCCTGATATATTGAATAAACGGAACCAAAAAATGACGCCATAAGATGGAAACAACTATTTTTAGCAGTTTAGTGCTGCCCGACCGATTTACCTCTAAAGCGGGGAACAAAATATATCTGTCGTTGGTATTCTTTTAATACTGCATGGCTTTGAAGAGAATTTCCTGAGCTCCTTTTGACCACCTCCGTCGTTCGATCGCGCTTAGGGCTTTTCAAATTGAGGTATTACGGTTGGTTACACGAGGTATTTCGACATGCATTATTGAACTTGAAAGATTTTAGGGTTTTCTCTGTCTTTGTCCATTACAATCCATCAGTATGTGTTTCTAGGTTTATTTATGGCGTCCCTTTGATTTTATATGGCTACTTTTTGTACTTTTTGTAGATATATTTGCCCTATTTGGATGATATATGTACTTTATAATGCATTAGGAACAATGTCGAGGTTGATTAGTTTTTTTTGGTATTTTCGTACTCTCTGTATTAACATGAGAGTCTGAGTATTCTATTTGTTTTTTATTTGGCTAATTTTTTTTCTGTTAGTTATTGAGACAATGTTTTGCTTCTGTGGGATTAGAGCATTTGCATATGTACTCTCTGTACCTACTATATACTTTCTTGAGATTTTGCATTTGTTTTTTTGATCCATTTTTCCGTTTGGAGGACATACTATGGCTAGAATCAGTATGAATAGCGGGAAGGTTTGTTTTTGCGTTTGGATGTGTTCTGGAGAAAATGAATATGTACCCTGCCTCTGCCTCTGTACCTGTACCTCACCTCTGTACCTCTGTACCCTCGATAGAGATGATTTTGGGCTATTTTGTTGATTGTTCGGCCTGGTTATTGAGACAATGTTTACTACTTTTCTATGGAAGTAGATTAGAGGTTGTTTGGAAGCTAATTTTGATGCTTGTTTACATATGTACTCTCTGTACCCCCTGTACTCTCTATACTTTCTTGAGATTTTGCGTTTGTTTTCAGTCCATTTTATCCCGTTTGCAGGGCATACTATCGCTAGAATTCGTTATGAATAACTGGGAAGGTGTGTTTTCCCCGTCTGGATGTGTTCTCTAGAGAAAATGAATTTGTACCCTCTGTACCTCTGTACCCTATGTACCCCTGTACCTTTGTACCTCTATACCCTCCTGATATTAAGGTGCTTGCAATCCATTATGTTGTTAATATTCTGATTACCTTGACTTTATTTTGAAGTTCAGCATGTCTGCAAAAAGGATAACGTCAAGATGCGCGAGTGCCATCGAACATTATTTGATAATATTCGGCTTCCTTCACTAGTGAAGTGGCGAAATATTGGCTTCACGAATTCGTGTTACGGCATGACAGACTTCGGTTGCCATAACCTCTATCTATCTTCTTTGGGACATCGGACGAAGCCTTTTCTTGGGTGGCGATTTTTCTTTCACCGGATGATGAAGTAGGCATCTTTGGGGATGCAAACAAAGGGGAGAAAGTTTTATGGCGAAATCCCCATTGTCAGTATAGTTCGATTAAATTATAAGAATAAGCTCCGACACTCAGCGGATAATCGTTACGGGTTTATCAGGACATTTCTTCAAATTATTTTTGTATATTACTTCTGAGTAACTTCTAATTTAATTACTTGATAATATTGATTGAAATTCTTGGTACAATTGAAGTTTGGGCCTTCGGTGCTCGCATATCCTGATTCAATGGCATTACATCAAAGATACACCTACGAGTGCGCTACATGAGTGGCTCTCTCTTCTTATGGTATGTTACGGCTCGTCGGTTATGTTTTTGATGTGAGCAAGTTAACTTGTATAAATGTTTCTTGTAGATGGGTGCACATTATTAGCATTAAGCCATTTAATGCCGACACATATGTTGCGTTGGCCTAAAATAAAGTTTGACGTTGCCTTGACGGTTTGAAAGGAGACCGGGTAATGAGTAGTTATGTTCATTCATTTAGGTGTGCATTTACATGTTGTTTTGTCATATCTATCTTTGGCTTAACCACTTACACTGGGACTTATCGGAAGAGGAGACCTGGCTCATTGAATCATCCTCTCCTCCCCATGAAACTTCCCCCAGAGCTCATAGATCGTCATTTCGCTCTCTGATTCCTATCTCTCCCGATATTCCCCAACCGGTGTGTCTTGCCCTCTACCCCAATCGGAAGGATGCAATAGATATGTTATTTGCGGGTTTGAGGGAGTTGAGGGAAGTTGTGGCATCCTTCCATGCGAGCAGAGATGGCATTGATTGATGCGGGTTCTTATTGAGGGTACCACTGCGTAGAAGAGTGCTTCCATCCCAGTGGTGGAAGCTCTGAGAGACCAGGGGTATCTTCTCGGGAGCTCATTGGCTTGACTTTAGATGAGATTTCCTCTGATGCCATCAGCTATCATGGTGGAAGCACCCCGGTCAGAAGTCGTAGAATTTTAATTCGGGCTTTAGATGATGGATATAGCTTTTTAATTATTTTCAGCATTATATTCTGACAAAAGAAAGAACTCATGCACTTCCCATCCGAGATGGCATGCCCTGATGCTCCTCATGAACGTTGTGCTCGATTCCGGGACAAGTAAGTCGACTTGCTCCTTTTCACATAGATTCAAATGTCATATCATTCTACTTCATTAATTTCTCGATAAATTACAAAACTGTTTGATAATCGAGATGACATTGTTTGATATTGTTATTTTGACGGTAACGATTCTTGTGGATCGATTCTGTCGGATACACACAGCGATCGTTATCGTTGTGAGAAGTACTCACATTGCCCGGTGTATGTCATTCATACATTTCATGCTTACATTGGGTGAGTTACTCCTCCAAATTTAGTGGTTATGCAATTCATTCATGATATCCATGTGTGTCTGCTGTGACTTATAGATTTATCTTGCATCCTCCAATTATCGTAGTATGGCTTGCTAAAAGAAAGCAAGATGTATATCGACATGTCACGGAGAGCATCTAAATGGTCTCTTATTCGATTATCCATAATGACTGGACACTTCTTGAAATATCAAGCTTGCGTGTGGTCATTTTCGACTCATTGCCAAAAAAACCGACATCATTGGGAGATAGTATGCACTCTTCTTGGGTTCTCACGATCATATACCATCTTCACTGCGATCAAATTCACGGCTCGGATATGGGACATTATTTCCAGTGGCCGGTAAATGGCGTTGAAAGCGGTGGCGGGCAGTCGATCAATGTCCGCATTCGTTACATACATGGAGAAGCATTCTTGAAAACATGATTACTGCCCAACCGGACAAAAGATGTAATAGATTTAGGGGAACTTTGTTTATCTGATTTTTGCTTGGCCTCAAAACACTTAAATCAAATTTGGATGCTTGAGTTGTTCTCGACACTTAAATCAAATGAGAGAACTTTCTCTCATCTCTTATCGATCATTTTACATTGTCAAAATAAATCATAGAACAAAATGCCATATATAATGTTAATTTTGAGAATTTGAATAAATATTGACTATTTGTATTAATCAAATTAGTATTTTTAGTGTAGCATTTTAGTAGTACAAGTCAAAATTTTTTTAAATTTATCGATCATGTTGAATTTTATTATTATAAGCTATTTATTAAGCATCTAAGCATCTTAATAATTTTGTTATCGACAACATAAAATTATCAAATTCATCTTATGTAGATACTGATCTATCCATAGAAATATAATAATTGAAAATTATATAATACTTTCATCAAAATTTTCAAGAGATCTCATGTGAACTGAAATTAAACAAATTTAATGCTATTAAATTTATCTTATTTAAATATTAAATTTGACTATATATTTAATAGAATCAAAAATTGATGATCCTAAATTTATTACTTTTAATTGAAGATATGCGATTATTTTTATTTAATTGGATTTATTTTTTAATTACATACCAATATTTATTTTAAAATTTTAAAAATTTTAAGAACTTTTGGTTAAATTTTTCACCTAAAATAACCATTTATGTGTTTTAGAAGCTTCTATTTTCTGATTCCTCCAAATCATCTTTTATTGACAAGGGTTTAGTGGATCAAGATATCTCTTGAGTTGTCTGGCATTTTCAATGCCTTAATTTGATAAAGCTTCTTCTGTGAAGACGATGAGTTGATTATAATTTTAATTATGCTTTGACTTGTGTTTCCAAGGCATATAGAAAGAGGTTCTTTAGGTTTTCTTCAATGTATTTGGCACCTAAATGAAAAAACAAAATTTCAGGGCATCTGCTAATATTTTTGTCATGATTCCTACTATGTGTGCACTGTAAATGCTATTGTGTTAGTTTTTCCAGTTATCAAGGGCAAAGTCTACGTGAACATTCTTTCTGTTTTGACTTATGACTACCATAGGTAGAGTTGCAAGATGCTATTCAAGATGTTAATTGAGACAAGAAAATTCTTAATGAGACATGGCTACTTCAAGGAGGATTCAAATTGTAGTGCTTTTATTGGTATTGTTTCAAGACTTTACTAAAGTTATGAAATGAACAGAAAAAAAAATACAAGCATAATGACTAAAATGAGAAAAATGAAATTAAAAAAATGCCTTCTTGGATAATATCATGCATCAAAATACCATCTTGTAATAATATCCATCATCAGCTTAGTATACCCTTCAGCATATTGGTTGATTGATGAGGTTGAACTGAATTCCTGTGGTACAACATCATAGTAATGGTACAACATCTTAGTAATGGATGAATGTTTGACGGCATGTGAAATATTCTAGGCTTACTGTGAAAAGCAGGGCATAACAGATAGCGGGCTGCAACCTGGCGCACTCTTTGGTTTCTAAAATAGAATGAATTAAATATTTACGGAACCTATAAGTAATAGCAACTTGAGGCAAGTAGGGTAAGTACTTGTGGATTTTGGACTTCTCCCAATAAGCCTTGAGCCTTTGCGTTGGAAACACCTTTGACGTCTCTTGATTGGATCCTTCAAACTGTCCTTATCCTTGCGATGATGTGGTCGCCTTCTTCCTCTTAAGCGATCGTCAAGCGGTGGAGAATTCCACTTATTGAGTCCACTTCATCGATAGTAAGAGAGATGCAAGCATGTAATCCTCGAATCTTATTACCCCTCAGCTAATTTGATATGCATATCGACTTATGTGGTTCCTGAAAATAATGCCAAGTCCATCTCTGCTTTCCACATGTACTAACCTTCTGTATGAACCATCGATGTAGATGTCCCTCTTTGCTCACGGTAGACCACGCATGAGGAGGTACTTATCCAGGAATGCGCACATCATTCTAAGAACTCTAATGCTGCACAAAATAGCAAATGCCAATCATTTCAAATTTACAGAAATATCTGATGACACATCAAAGTGGACAATCCATTTGGATGCATTCTTCTTCTCTAAGTTCCTCACCAGTACTCCATGGGCTATCATCGACACAATGATAATCCCCAACTCCATGCGAAATTCTTCTTGAACATAGAGTAAAGCTTCCTCAGATAAAACAAAGCGCTTAAGAATTGGACTACTCTAACAGAACAATCATTTGGATACACTTGAAGTCTTCATCATGTTCATTCCATGCCATGTTTCCATCACCTTCTCCAATCCCAAGAAATAATCGTCGCGAACTTGTTGGTTTGAAATACCATGACACCGCTATTTGTGGCCTCACTACAGTTGACAAGATGCCCATACAATAATTTATCTTTGTTGAATGCGGTGGACCATTTACTAATTTTGTAAAGTTCAGATAGCAAGTATGATCATGCAAATTGCCTTCCTCTAGCATGGCAGACCAAGCATCCTCAAACTCATCCTCTGTGTCACATTTGCTCATGCATGTATAGAATAGCCCTTGAACTCTCTTGTTACTACTAAAGCAATGGACCTTGGAGGGGGCTTTCTTTGAGATATGGCACAACCTATGGCCGTATCCGGTAGTACATTCTTGATAGCTCGCCATAGCATCTTGATCGGTAAATATCGTTATAGGATGCGCCACTCAGCAGAAGAAATGTCGGAATAACCATGTGAATGACTCGATGGTCTCTTAGACAAAAAGTACTCGAATAAGGCATTTTGCCAATGATAATTCACTCCAACGAGTGGGGCACAGACAAGATTATATTTATTGAGCCAATAGCTAGTATCAAAAATTATCACATTCCCAAAACAATCAAATTCAACCCTAGACATACCATTGCTCCAAAAAAACTCACAATCAGGGCGCATCAACTTGAACATCCCATGCAAACATCTGTTGCTTGTCTTTCCTTGAGCTAATTCATTGCTATCACCACTTGCAATCCGTGACCTTCGCTCTTTCGGATGAATTGAAAGCATCTCTTTTGTGAATCAATATTCTCTACCCCACCAACTTCCTCGCTAGAGATAACGCGTTAGTTGACTCAATGCCTCCGTTCATCGTCTTCAAACCGATGCCTTCACATCAGTAATGCATCTGTGCGATCTGAGAAGATGCAGATCACCAGTCTTTGTCAATGAATGATTATGGCTCGCTATATATTTTTTAACCAACCAATTCCCCTCCAAATCCACATAGAATCGAATCATCGCTGGACAACCGGGCCTCAGACGCTCGCCTAAACCGAGATGAGACATAATTGCTAATTTAAATTCAGTTTCTATAGTCCTAGTATATGCCACTGTTTCTATCGATTCTTATAAATTGTATGAATGAAATATAGATATTCTTGTCATATTGTATGCAAATACAAATGCTTATTACTTGACCTAGTATGTATTACTGATTTACAATGACTATAAGTTTAATCTATTTTCCTTAATAGCATATGATTTTGTTGGGCATATGAAAATATTTAAAACATATATTATTAATTGTTAAATGCAGTAATATGATAAACAGAGAAATGTCAAGAAAATTTGTGATAGGAAGACTATGTTATAGATATCTGCGCAGATAGGCAAAAGTTTTGACGAGATGAGCCTTTAACAGGGGATCTTAGTATTCCCGACTCTGACATTGAGGTTGGGGTCGTTGAGCATCAACCGTGTCGGGGTCATAGAAAAGTAGTATGGTTCCGCCTTACCTTTTTTAGTCGATATTGACGACCCTTATGTATGAAAATCAAAACCTATGCAATTATAAATAACATTTATGGGAAAAGGATTTAATATAGAATATAAATTGTTTTCATTAAATAATTGAATAAATAAATGACTCTTATGAAATGACAAATTATTGATGCATTACTACTCTATAGCATATTGTTCAGTTACATTTTTGCAGCATAGTTTACCACTTTTACCTTTATGCAAATTTTAAATGTACATGCACGATTGTTTCTGATATCTTGTTCTGAGCTTACTTTAGCCTTATTTGTCTCACTAAGCTCTGACTTATGATGATACTCGTTGATAATTTCAGGCAAGGACGAGATGGGTAGAAGCTAGTCAGTTTTGTTGATTTGTACAGTTTTTGGTGTATAGTTTTGGAGAATTATAAAGACGTTTTAGGTACATACAAAATTTTAATACTGATGTCTTTAGTTGCTCTGTATTTATGTGCAAACTTAAAGATATTCATGCTTCCAATTTTGTAATATGAATTAATTAGTTATGAAATTAGTATATAAATTTAAATTTTTGTGATGATTTGATTAGATACAAATTTCACTGCTTCATAATATCACAGTTGGAACATGTCGGTGGAATGCCAATCGAAGTCATCATATTCTCGTACACTCGACCGACTAGAATAAGGGAAGGAGGTCATCTGGGGTGTGACAGAAAGTGGTATCAGAGAAATAAGGTTGATGAGCAATAGTAATGGAAGCATGATTTGGATTTAGAATAAGTATTGAATTGAGCAATACAGAGCTATAGGACAATTAATTTTGGGTTAGGAATCCATATATTCTTAACTTCATGCATGCATGATATTTAATAAATATGTATCAAATAAATAATTCTTGTAATTACAGATTAATTTGCCTGGAGAAATGCCAGAGAGGTTAGATGGTCAGTCCTCCAGACTAGCTACAGACCCTGACCTACATGTCGGAGATAATTCTAACAGGAGTGAAATACAATGTAGAGCAAGTGGTGAAGGTAGATCTGATGAATTGCAAGGGGTAGTTAAGTTGATTTCCCAGGTTGTTGATAAATTGGCATCTATAGAAAAATCTGCGACCAGTGGGCCCGGATCTGAGTTTGGTCCAGAAGTGGATCAGCATTTGAGAATATTTCAATCATTCAAGCCACCAGCATTCAAGGGAGCCAATGATCCTATAGTGGCGGAAGATTGGCTGCTTAAAATTGTGAAAATTCTGGATGGGATGATTTTCCCCAAAATAGAGAGTAGTACGCTACTTTTGGGAGGCAGAAAAGGTGGTGGCGTGCTCAACACAGGGAAAGATTTGATGGTACCCATTACGTGATCAAATGGGATGAATTTGTCAAAGTGTTCAAGGATTGGTTTATTCCACCATCGCCGACTTGCTTTACAAGACAAATTTTTCAATCTAATTCAAGATCAAAACTATAATGCAAGATGAATCGAAGTTCACTTCTCTTCTAGATGCTCACATTATATCAAGACACGAAGAGAAATGTCATAGATTTCATGAGGCCTCGAGATCATTAAGGTTGGCACTAGCACCATTTGATATCGTGAGTTCTCGTTAGTTGAAAGGGAGAGAATTGAAAATGAGTTGAACTTTTTCAAGCAACATTGGGATTCACAAAAGCAAAAGCTTTGAAAGAAAGATTTCTATCAAGAAATTTAAATTTGATGTAAATAAATTCATTGGAGAAACCTATTTGTGATAAGTGTGGAAAGAAACATTTTGGACAATATTTATGGATCGTGAAATGCTACGATGTGGTCGTTGGACATCATGCAACAGATTGCTCATTAGAGAAGAAGATGAATATAAAATCATTCAATTATCAGGGACAGGGTCAACAAAGAAAGTTTTTAAAAACCAGGAAGCCAGGTAACACACAATTTATGGGAAAACCTTCAATTCAAGAAAAAGTAGAGACTTTTGAGCGTAAAACCAACCCTCCAGTAAAAGCCAGAGTTTTTGCCATCACCCGCAGGAAGCGAAGGAATCAAATGAAGTGGTGTCAGGTATGCTTAAAATTTCAGATCATTTGATTGCCTGTTGATTCTGCTTTCGTGATTCGTTCATTTCTGATTCTTTTTTCGCTAGTTTACCAATTGATATTATTTATTTCACACCTTTATTGAATGTGGTGATGCCTTCTGATGATAGTTTGAGTACAAATAGAAAATGTATTGTAGACATTAACATTCAAGATAAACAATTTCCTACGGAACTAATTATCTTACCAATTAGACATTTTGACATTATACTAGATATGGATTGGTTGATCAAATATTTTGCAACAATTGAATGTTGGAAGAGGAGAGTAAAATTTAGTGTCTGGTGAAAAATCATTTTATTTTTCTTGTGATAAGAATGTCGTGTCTTCCTTGATTAGTGCAGTGAAATTGAGTAAATATTTAAGAAGCGAAATTGTATTTCTGGCCAAATTAGATATGTTGAATAAAGAAGTGTTTGAGCTGAAAAACATTTCCATTGTTTTTTAATTTCCTGATGTGTTTCCTGAGGAATTACCAGGGCTGCCACCAAAACAAGAAGTGGAGTTTAGGATCGATGTATCACCTGGTACAACTATACATAAATCTCCTACGGATGGCTCGGAATTGCATGAATTGAAGTGCGAGGAATTGACAAAGGATTTATTTACAACTCAACGCGAGTGCAGATATTTGTTAAGAAAAAGGATGGGTCGCGACAGGTATTGATTACGGAGTTAAATAAAGTGACAATCAAGAACAAGTATCCACTACCGAGGATTGATGATTTATTTGATGGGAGGGAGCTACCAGATTTTCCGTAATGATCGAGATCCGATATCATCGTGTTAGAGTTAAAGATGCCGATATTTTAAAACCGCTTTGGAACCGTGTATGGACATTATGAATTTCTATGTTTTTTTAATACGCTCATTTTTATGGACTTAATGAATCGTATTTTCAAACCCAGACCAATTTGTTATCATCTTCATTGATGATATTGATTTATTCTAAAACCGATGAAGCATGCAAATCATCGAGTATTGTTTTAGAGATAATCAATTATATGCCAAATTTTCAAAATGTGAGTTTTGGATGCATAGCATTGCATTTCTTGGTCATATTATCAGTGGCAAAGGAGTTTCTGTTGATCCTCAAAAAGTAAAAGTAATTTTAGAATGGTCTGCACCAAAGAATGTTACAAAGTTCAGCTCGGCTTAATAAAGTTATTACAGAAGTTTGTCAAGAGATTTTCTCATATTGCAATGCCTCTATCTAATTTAATGAGAAAGGATGATTTCAATGGACAATGAATGTGAGCGAGTTTTCAAGAATTGAAAAGCATTTAACGCACCGCTTTTAGCTATTCCATCAGGGACTGAAGGATTCCAAATATTTAGTGATGCATCTTTAAAAGGTTTGGGTTGTATTTTAATGCAGAACAGAAGAGTAATTGCTTATGCTTTGAGGCAATTAAAACCTCATGAAAGAAATTATCCGTCCATGATCTAGAGTTAGCAGCTGTTGTGTTTGCTCTTAAAATTTGAAGACATTACTTGTACGGAGTGAAATGCGATATTTTTACTGATCATCAGAGTCTTAAATATATCTTTACACAAAAAGAACTGAATCTAAGACAAAGAAGATGGCTCGAGTTCATTAAAGATTATGATTTAAATATTCAGTATTGTCCAGGTAAAGCTAATGTGGTAGCAGATGCATTAAGCCGCAAGTCCATGGGAAATATCAGTTGGATTATTACTCAAAAGTCAGAGTTGATCAGAGAATTAGAGGCTCTACAGTTAGAAGTTAGAAGATTCAGTGATACTGGGCATTTATATCGATTGACGGTGTCAACTTTATTTGACGAATTCAGTAGATCGTGGATATCGAAATTCATTGAACAAATCCAAATAGTAAAGCAAAATTTTCTTTAGATAGAAGGTGTTATTTGGAAGAATTCACAATTATGGGTACCAAGTGATATTGAATTGAGACAAAAAATTTTACATAAGGCTCATCAGGCGGGATATACTATTCATCCAGGTAGTTCGAAAATGTATAAAGATTTAAAAGCAGCATTTTTCTGGTCAGGTGTGAAGAAAGACATAGCTGAATATGTCTCTAAATGTCAAGCTTATCGATTGTTAAAAGCATCAAAGACGTGGATTGTTATCATTACATACGAGTGGAAGTGGGAAGAAATTGCAATGGATTTTGTTATGGGATTTCCTAGATCAGCAAGGTCGATAGTATGGGTTGTTGTGGATAGATTGACCAAGTCGACATTTCTTACCATGAAACATATTTCGGTTGATAAATTGTCTAGATTATATGTTAAAGAAATTGTACGACTTCATGGTGTTCCAAAAGTGATCGTCTCTGACAGAGATGGTAGATTTACTTCAGTTATGGAATGGAATTGAGAGAGCACACGCTTACACTTAATGCGGCTTTTCATCCTCTGATGGACAATCGAAGAACAATTCAAGTCCTGAGATTTGTTGAGGATGTGTTTTAGATTTTGGAGGTATGGGAAGATCATATTCCTATGATCGAGTTTGCTTATAATAATAACCATCTAGTATTTAGATGGCTCAGTATGAAGCATTGTATGGTCGAAAGTGTAGAACTCCATTGACTTGGGTCAAAGTAGAGAAAGCATTGTTAGGTCAGTTGGTTTATCGCTATAGAAAATCAGATGTCGGGGATAGATTGAAAAGGCTGCCGATCGTCGCATAAGTATTACGACTTAAAACCGTAGAATTTCAAGTTGGAGAATTTGTATTCTTGAAAGTCAAACTATGAAAGAATTAGTAGATTTGGTCACGGAGGAATTAAACCCTAGGTACATAGGACCTTTTAAAATCACTGAAAGGATTGACAATATGGCTTACAGGCTTGCCTTACCCATTGAACCGAGACATTCACAACGTCTTTCACATTTCAATGTTGAGAAAATGAATCACAGATTCAGAGCAGAAGATTCCAAATATAAAGTTTGAAATACAACCAGATTTGACTTATGGATTGGAGCCAAAAAAGATTTTGGAATTTGATATGAAGAGATTATGAAACAGACAAATTTCCTATGTTAAAATTAAATAGAGGCACAGACCAATCAAAGAAGCTACTTGGGAGGTTGAACAAGAGATGAGACAGAAGTTTCCCTTCCTATTTGAATGATTGAGAAGAAATTTCGAGAACAAAATTTTTTAAGAGGGGGAAATTGTAATATCCAAAAAGCAGCTACTTTAAGCTAATCCTAATTAATTTTTTTATTTATTTATTTAAGTAATCTCTTGTTACTGTAGCACCTTAACATGCAGCGGCTGGATTAAGGATTTTTTGCGTGTTTGGTGGATCTAAAGCTATACCCGTTTCTTTTTATTTCATTTCCTCAGGGAGCGCGATAATTTCTCTCCCGCCTTCGGTTCATCACCTCAAGTGCTAATCCTTTCCCACTATTTGTTGCCGATAGAACTGCCGCTCTCCCGTGACGAGCCGCGTGCTGAGCAGAGGATTCAGCGTCGGCCGAGAACTACCTTCCTGATGCAGAGGAGTTCGCGTCGCTGCCTTCCTCCCGTGTTGTCCTTCTTCTTTTCCCCGACGGGCATGGCCGTCAGTGAGGTAAAGACGCACAGAGAGTCCGTGAATCGGTGCTCGAGATTGGGTCGTCTGGCCGATAAGAGGAAGCACAAGTTCGTGACTTGCTAATTTTCTTTCCCTATTCCTTTTTCCTTCAGCCGGCAGCCTTCCTTGGTGCAGAAATGCGTGTTAGGGAGTTCCGTAATCTGTTAAGTGAATATGCAAAATTTTTGTGAATTAGAATGGGGAATTGTATTGGCATTTTTGTTAATTTTATTTTGCTAATCTAATTAGGTAATTAGTATTGGCATTAGTTAAAATTAATTTGGAGTCGTGATCCTGTGTTTCGAAAGATTATATGAGGAGACATTAATTTCAAGTAAGAATGCAGTTTAAGCTGGTGATATTACTGTGTTAAATTTATTTACGAGTTTCATGTATTCAGAAGAGTAATTCAATTATAAGTTGTATACTCAAGGAAACGACATCACATTAATCGTAGAAGAGGTGAGATATAATTGCTAATTTAAATTCAGTTTCTATAGTCCTAGTATATGTCACTGTTTCTATCGATTCTTATAAATTGCATGAATGGCATATAGATATTCTTGTCATATTATATGCAAATATAAATGCTTATTACTTGACCTAGTATGTATTACTAATTTACAATGACTATAAGCCAGTTAGTCTATTTTCTTAATAGCATATGATTTTGTTGGACATATGAAAATGTTTAAAACATGCATTATTAATTGTTAAATGCAGTAATGTAATAAACAGAGAAATGTCAGGAAAAATTATGATAGGAAGACTATGTTATAGATATCTGCGCAGATAGACAAAAGTTCTGACGAGATGAGCCTTTAATAGGGGATCTTAGTATTCCCGACTCTGACATTGAGGTTGGGGTGCTGAGTCCAACCGCAGAAGCTTATTAGGGTAAGTATGGTTCCGCCTTACCTTCAACTTTAGGCGGCCGGGTGACGACCCTTATGTATGAAAGTCAAAACCTATGCAATTATAAATGACATTTCTGGGAAAAGGATTTGATATAGAATAGAAATTGCTTTCATTAAATAACTGAATAAATAAATGACTCTTATGAAATGACAAATTATTGATACATTACTACTCTACAGCACATTGTTCAGTTACATTTCTGCAGCATAATTTACCACTTTTACCTTTATGCAAATTTTAAATATACATGCACAATTATTTCTAATGTCTTGTTCTGAGCTTACTTTAGTCTTATTTGTCTAACTAAGATTTGGCTTATGATGATATCCGTTGATAATTTCAGGCAAGGACGAGGTGGGTAGAAGCTTAGTCAGTTTTATTGATTTGTACAGTTTTTGGTATATAGTTTTGGAGGATTATAAAGGCGTTTTGGAATGCATTTTAATACGATCTTTAATCTTCGTATTTATGTGCAAACTTAAAGATATTCATGCTTCAATTTTGTGATATGAATTAATTATGAAATTAGTATATAAATTTAAATTTTGTGATGATTTGATTATATACAAATTTCACTTGCTTCATTCGCAAAGATCAAAGGAACGCGCGGGAATCTGAGTCTAATCGAGTCATCCTATTCTGTTACACTTCAGACTGACCCTAGAATAAGGGAAGGAGGTCATCTGGGGTGTGACACAATCAGCCTTGTACTTTATATGGAAGATCTATTTGCATCCAACAAATTTCTTTCCTTTTGATAAGGTCATGAGTTTTTATGTGTTATTCTTTTAAGTGTTATGATTTTTTTGACAAATCTTACTCTGGCTATCAACTACATAATGTAACCCTCCATTTTCAAAGGCAATGTTTATAGGTGTTTATGCTCCTTAAGTCAATATGAGACTCAACACTTTTAATGTTATAAGTGTTTATGCTCCTCAAGTAAATTTATGTAGGCTTAAAAGAAAAGTTTGAGAATGATTTAGAGAGATTAATACAAAAGATACATATTGAAGAAAAAAAGTTTATTAGAGGAGATCTAAATTAACATGTTGGTAGATTGATAGAAGATTTTTTAATATTCATGGTGGCTATGGAATTGAAATGACAAATGAAAAAAATAAAATTATATCAGATTTTATTTTAACTTATGATTTTGTAGTTTTTAATACTTTATTTGAGAAAAATGAACATATTATTACTTATAAAATTAGATGTAGTAAAACATGATTGAATAAATCATTTAGATTATTCTCTAATTAGAAAAATAAATTGTTTAAAGATTGTAAAGTCAATCCAGTAAAATTTAAGTACACAGCATCGACTGTTAATTTTAAACTTTAAAGTGAATAATTAAAAAATGAAAAATAAATCGAATCATTATCCTAGGATTAGATGATGATACTTAAAGAAACTAATAAAAATATTTTTAAGAGCAAGTTATAAGATCTTAGAATTTTGGTTCATGGAAGCTAATATTATGTGAAAAAAGAAATGAAGAAAAAATGTGCTTGAGGAATCAAAAAGAAAAACTATTTTTAATAAAAATAGTTGATAGTAAAGTCAAAATGTGCAATAAAAGATAAGAAATAAAGCTTTATTATAAAACTTATTTTATATGTAAAAGCTAAGAGAATTAAAATATATATATAACGTGGCTCGTAAAGATTTTAAGAAAGTAATATGTGATACAAAAAATCTAAGTTTTAATAATTTATACAATAAATTGGATATCAAATTAGGTGAAAAATATATGTATATCAAACAAAGAGATAGAAGAGTTAAAGATCTAGTTCAAGTGAGATGCATTAAGAATGAAAATCATAAAATATTTTTCTTAGAAAAGGATATTAAATATAAGTGGTTGAGATATTTTGATAAACCTTTTAATAAGGATCTTAGAATACGATTGATTTTAGTAACCTTAGTACCCTAGACAAAAATAGAGAATTTTATTTTTATCGTCATATTAGTAAATTTAAAGTTAGAAAGGCTTTAAAAAAAATGTAGTGTAAAAAAAATAATACGATCTAATGATATTCCAATATAAGTGTAAAAATTTCTTAGCTTATTAATATTTTAAATGTTATTTTAAAGACTAAAAAGATGTCAGATTAAGAAAAAAGAGTTTGTTGGTTCCTATATTTAAAAACAAAGGCGATGCACAAGAATGTGCAAATTATAAAGGAATTAAATTAATGTATCATACATTAAAATTATGAGAGGGAGTTATAGAGTATAGGTTATAATGTGACATAAAAGTTTCTCAAAATCAATTTTGTTTCATGTCAGGTAGATCTACTATGGATGATATACATATGTTGAGAGGTTTGATGGAGAAGTATAAAGAAAGTAAGAAGGATCTACATATGAAATTTGTTGATTTAGAAAAAGCATATGATAAAATTCTAAGAGAAGTACTTTAAAGAGTTCTAGAAAAAAAAAGAGAGTTAATATTAGTTATATTCAAGTCATTAAGGATATGCATAATATAACTATTACTTTTATTCAAACACAAGGAGGATTGACCAAATATTTTCTATTTTAGTTGATTTACATCAAGGATCGGCTTTAAGCCCATATCTTTTTGCTTTAATTATGGATGTTCTTACTAGGCATTTGCAAGAGGATGTACCTTGGTGTATATTTTTTAATGATGACGTTCTTCTTATTGATAAGACTAGAGATGAAGTCCAAGAGAAATTTGATTTATGGAAGTCAAACTTAGAGTCTAAAAGTTTTCGTTTGAGTAGATCTAAAATTGAATATATAGAGTATAATTTTAGTTGTAAAATTCTAGTGGTAGTGTTGCGACATTGGATGATCAAGTCACTAAAAAGAGTGAACATTTCAAATATCTCAGGTTTAATTTGCTCAAAATGATTGTGAAATTGATGGGGATGTTATTAGTAAAATTCAAGTTGGATGGTTAAAGTGGGGGAATGCATCTAATATGTTGTATGATAGAAAAATATCACTTAGACTTAAGGAAAATTTTATAAAATGGTGGTAAGACCGCAATGATTTATGGTGCGAAGAATGTTACAATAAATAAGAAGCATAAAATTAAGTTCAATGTTATAGAAATGATGATGCATAGGATGAGTGGCTTTACTCTTAGAGATAAAATATGAAATGAATATATTCCTGAAAAGTTTGGAGTAGCTTCAGTGGAAAATAAGATTAGAGAGTCGTCTTAGATGGTTTGGTCACATAAAGCGTCGACCATTCGATGACCTAATTAGAAGAGTAGATGTATTTGATTCGCCTTATATTAAGAGAGGTAGAGGCAGACCTAAAAAGATTTGATTATGATGTATAAAAAATGACCATGTTTTATTAGAATTAAATGAGAATTTGACACTTAAGAGGACTCAATGGAGAAGAAAGATTCATATAGTCGACCTAACATAGTGGGATAAAAGCTTCTTGTTGTTATTGTTTTTGTTGTATTCTTTTCAAGTGCTTGCATTTTTTCATGAATAGAATCTCTTCATTCAAGTATTTTTAATGCACCTAAATATTATTAGAGAAGTTTACACTAGAAAGATAAGTTATAAAATCATGGAACTGAAGAGATCAATGTTTGTAAGCGATGTATTCACATATAGGATACTTTGTACAACATTTTGTCATCCTAATATATTTCCTGTAAGCAAACAGGAAATCAAGATTAGAATTAGTTTTATCTTGTGAACAATTCCATGGTTCACTAATATTTGTTGAATTTTTTTGACACCTAATATAAATCAAGCCTTTATATTTGATTTTTTTGCATGTGAACTTAAGAATTTTCAATGTAGGGTAATGAGTTTCAAGGAGGTTAAGGAGAGATAGAGACTCAAAGAGAGCGAGATGATTACAACACTCATTCATGAAATATGTTGGAATTCTTCCCCTTGGATGTGAATTTTGAAAAAAAAAATAATCAGTATTAAAAAAATATATTATATCCATAGAAGTGTAGAATTTGTTATAATTAGGATTGTAACATTTGTAACCTTATTGGTTAGTAGAGTAACAAAATAAATATGCACTTAATGACTTTTAGGTTAAGTTTACTTTGTTCATGAAATGGGAGATGAACAAAAGCAAAATAATAAATGATTTTGAGTGAAATAGTGGAGATGAGTCTATTTGTGGGATAAGTGTTGATGAGACCTTGACGAGAGGTTTAGAATTTGAGAAGTCTTGATGGCATTCAATTAATAAGATATGCAACATTTAGGACAGCCCCTTCCCAATAATGATTTGAAATATTACTGGTAATCATGATGGATTCATCAATGTACATAACATGCATATTTTTTTCTTTTGGCAATCCCATTCCATTCTAGTGCAAGTTTGGCATAAAATCTTTTATTCAAGAAGCTAGTTCCCAAGAATTAAATAAAAACATTCTTTCCTATTGTTAATCCTGAGAACGTAAATTTGAGCTCTAAATTGGGTTCGTATATAGAAATAAACTTTCTTAATAATTTGACATATTTATGGCTCCAAAATTTGCCACCCACCTCACCAAGAGAGAGTAGATTTGATGTCGGTGAAATTTTTGAAGCAGATGGAATAATGTAGAAGACACTACCCGGAGATTTCACTCTCATTTTATGAGGACTTTAGATCTAGTTCAGGTTTCTTATAGCACCTATAATTTAATTACCTCTCAATCGAGAGAAAATTTTCGATTAAGTCGTTAGATCGTTGAATGTAGCATATAACGCATGTGGAGTATTGAAATTTAGATTTATGAAATTCACCATTATTTAACTTAAAGCATATGGTTGATGGAATGATGATATGCCTGATCTAGATCCCATGACTTCGTCATCCCGGGATATCGTGATCCCTATTCTACTTAGTCAGAGGAGGTAGTCGACCCAACCTGACCGAAGAATCCTTGTCAGCGGCCATTAATTGTGTTGTCCAAGTAATCATTATAGACCTATGGTGATGTTTGTCCAAGGAGATAATCTTAAGTCTACTTTAGCTGACAGAAGCGCTTTGTGCCTAATATATCCTATGATTCATAACTCAAAGGGTTGAGTCATTAGGGAACATACGGACTACAGTCGTGACCGTAATATAATGGTGTCATTTGGCAATAACCACCCAATCAAAGGACTTTGATCGTAACCGCATTATATGTGAAGTCTACTAGTCAAACCAAGCAAATAGAGGGCACGGGCCACGTCCTTACTGACATGAGATTATTTGAGTTCAAATATAGTTATTTATTTGACTTGACATTAGCTCCTTTGTGAGCTAGAGTTTTTCTAATCTGTCATCCCCAACAAACGATGGTGGATGGATGGATGAATTATTTTCTTTAAGCATTTAAATAATAGATTTCATTTAGTTCAGATATTTACTTAGTTGAAATTTAATTTTATAATGAATTAATTTAGAGCTCAAGTATCTTTTGATGATAATATCCCCTCCGGTTGAGATTTTTAATCAACGCGACCATCATCGAGGTATATAAGTCTGCGTAATCATTTAGTTTATTGTTTCAGATCTTGTTGACTTTATTACTTTAATAATAGAGGATCAGATTTAGATTTATATTTCGAGTATTTTAAATTTGAGAATATTGAATATAATATCGTAAATATTTTGACAATAGTTACCCCTCCAGGTTGATATCTTCAATCAACTCAGCTATCATTGGGGTAGACATTATCAACTCTACTTATTTGTTAGTAGAAGATCGGGTCTATAATTTTAGAAAATTGATATCATTACAGACCTTGTCAACTCTATTGCAAATATAGAGATTTGGGTCTTCTAATCTAATGTAATTTAAGTTCATTTAGAAGTTGATCAGTTAGTAGACCCTATCAACACTATTTCACGCATAGAGGATTAGGTCTACTGTGATCATATTCTATGGATTTGAATATTTATCTCTTTCATTAATTTGAATTAGCATATGGAGACATTCATTAGCTTATATACATATTGTCATAAAGGATTGAATCGATTTCATCATTCTTCCTTCTTTTTTTTTAAAAGTTCGCGCAGCATCCTCAGACACAAAGTTTAAGTGCTTGGTATAAATGTCGGGGACCATGTAGGCGTTTAGTAATTTACGTAATTTTATTTCTAAATTATGAGATTAATTGCATATCTATTTAATCTCAACTTAGTCTGCGTAGCCTTTTCAGACATTAAAATTTGTACTTTAAATCTCTATGTCCGAGCTCATCCAAGTATTTTTAACTTAGATAATTTCATCTAATTAATGAAATCATTAATTTTTGAAAATCATAATTAGAATGAGAATTTTCTAAATTTTGGATAGAAGAAAGCTTCATAATTTGTGTAGAATTTAATTTATTATCTGCCTTCTATATGCTTGTACAAAAAATTGCAGATCCAATGGCAATGAAGGCATTTTAAATTAGTCAAATAGTCTATTAAATCACTTGAAATAACATTTAATTACTTTCTTTTATTCAAAATTGATTAATCTTTGAATATTCAATAGACTCTCATCTATATATATTGACAATTCTCAAACTTATCACAAAGTCTATTCAATTTCTCATTGATCCAATTCGAGTATTTAATAAGACGAATAATATGCTTCAAACATTTTCCAAGGATTCATTAATTATGCTTATTAGCAATCATTCGATCTCATAAAAAAAAATTTATGAATTATTTGATTTTCTCCAATTCATTTGAGTGAATTATGATTTGAAAACTACATTCCAATTTCAAGGTCTTCTGTGCTCTCATTGGATATTCAATCATATCATCTTCTAAATCGATTAAAATGAGATATTGAAAAATATTCAGTTCACTTCAAGTTCATAAATCTGTTAGAGTTCAATCCATTTTTTTATTTGAAATATAATCTTTAAATTTATTTCAAATTCATTGTAAATTCTTTTCCCACTTGTTTTATTTCAGTTTTTTTTTTAAATTCATATTTATGTTTATTTTATGAAATTTGACAATTTAACATAATTAAATTTCATTTTAGATTATTATATTTTTGATGTACTTGATTTTTTTTAAATAAATATTAATTCTTCTCCTCTTTTTTTCTAAGTCCAAAATTTAGTCAAAACTTCAGCAACATATCGGCATAGGGGCTGCATCTAACAATTTTTTTTGAGTCTACCCGTCACGCCCTGATGAGCATGATGGTTGGTGTTTTGAAACACCTCAGCCGATTTTCTTTTAGATTGACCGCTCCTCGCCAAATACATCATTCAACAAGATGTTAAAATTTAGTAAAATAAATTTTGCATCATGGCAATCACAATGTTGACATCGACATCGAATTTATTAAAGGTAATGAAAATTCTCTTCCTGATTTTCTGACCCGAGAATTCTTGCAGGGACGATCAGGGGTGGATCACCCCGCATGGAAGAATGACCACTCCTAACCGAGGAAGTCCTTCTTTTCATGGAGGTCGAGGCCATGGCCGCATTAATGGTAAAGATCAGATCAATTCAACAATTGTGATCAATTTAAAGACATATCTTTATGGTACTTCCTCTTCAACTACTAAAAGGGTGAACCTCTAAAAGCAACATCCATCCCTAAAAGATGTCGTGTACAAGAACCGTTTATTTCTCTAAAAAAATAAAACAGAATATTATTGAAATTAATCCCTCTGATTATTCAATAAATAATCTGTGGGCCTTATTTGAAAGATATTTGGGAAACAATCCTTTCCCATTTGAATCTACTCTCTCAAGAGAGAATTATGTACAATTAAAATGAATTGAGATAAATCATGTTCGTGATCAAACGAACCATACAATTTTGTATAGCAAATGCGTTATACAAAAAATCTTTCATCAAAGTGAATGGGGTCTAACTCCATTCCAAGAGAAAAATGTATTCTTATCCGCCACTAATTTACAATATAAAATTGGTGTAAATTATTGGTGCTACGTACATGCTATGATGAAGGCCTTCTTCCTTCTCAATGACAAACGAAGGCATTCATGGATGTTCATCATGAACAAGGATATCATTAACAAAGAACTTCCAGCATGGTTCTTCCGATGGTGGAACTATTTTGGAGCAGAATTGAATATTCTTCCAGACCCAATCAAGGAGGTTTTCAATGACTGGATGGAAGCTGCCCCCAAAATGAGGACTATTAATCCCAGAAAAATGATTCAAGGACAAATCTTGCTCATTTCTTCACAGACTGTCAAATCCCATGGATTTGGAGCTGGAATGTTATACTTGGTCCTTCAAAGACAATTTTTACTAAAATGATGGAATTCTATCAACCTTGAGGATAAGCTTAAGCAAATTAAATCCATTATTCAAGCTTATTCTGCACTCCAGATCCCTCAAAAAACTATGGATTTTGAGCTATCAGTAGATGAAGTATTACAAAGCATCAAACGACGTTATTCTCATGAGACCGAAATTCAACATAAGGAACGTCTCAAAAAAATCTACGAAAATCAACTCGCCAAGGTGTTTAATCACCCTATCTATATCTGTGATAGTGGTGAATCTTCTGACGGCGTCGATGTGGAATCTATTGGAGAAACTTAATTCTTAAAGATGACCCACCAGAAGAAATAATTGCTACATTCCAAAAGTAGCCGCTTATCTTCATCAGCAAGGAACCTACTTTACAACAAATAAAGTAGGACCCACCAACTAAAATAATTGCTACCTTACAAAAAGTAGCCAGCTTATAATCTTATTTTATAATAGTAACTTTGCGTACACGCAAAGTTTCTATTATCTTGTTATTTTATAATAATAACTTTGCGTACACGCAAAGTTTCTATTATCTCGTTATTTTATAATAGTATCTTTGCGTACACGCAAAGTTTCTATTAAACAAATTATATCTTTGCTTAAACTTCTCCCTGCCTCCACTTGTATAAAAGGAGGCTATGCCTATGAACTAGGTGTGCTAAGTTTTCCATTCTCCTCTCTTCTAAGTTTCCTCTTGTACTCCTCTTAAGTTCTTCTTGCTTCCTGCCATTTGTCATTGTGTAAGTTACTTTAAGCTTTAATAAATAAATAAGCTTTTGTTATATATGCCCTGAAAATTTATTGTGGTGTTTAGTCAAATATGAATATAATTATATGTACTATGTGCTACCTATTTCCTTTGGATGTTGTTTCCTTGTTCCTTTCGTCAGAACTCTATTATCTTGATGTTGTAAGCTTTTTGTTCTAATAAAGTAATAAAGTGGGGAAGTTCCACCAGAAGAGGCATTGAACATAATAACACCAAAACAAATGACAAACGTTTCAACACTTGAAACATAATTATAATTATAATTTTTTGAAGCTCTCAAAAAATGGGACACGTCTGTATTAGATTTAAGTTTTTCTTTGATATGGAATTTTAAGTATGATCTAATTAAGATTTAAAATAAATTTTATAAAATATTTTATTCAGAAATCTAAGTAACGCACTCAGTTAAGTTCAATTTTTGAGATTTAAAAATTTGTTAAATTGTGGGGTGAGCTGGATTTTGCATATGTAAAGGATTTATACTCTCTAACTTAAGATGTTTAAAATCTAATATTTACTCAAATCATAAATTCTTATATATGTTTCAGAATTTAATACTCTTTGAGTTGTATATTCTAAGCTTTACCAATATCAAAAATTTATTGCACAGAGTGTGCAGCTATATTAGTACATCCAACTGAATCTCAGGGGATCCCTTTGAGACCATAAAGCAGCAAAACTGATCATAGTGCCATGTTTACATGAAGGTTGCTGCTTCATTTCATATTAATTAGTCTAGTTACTTTTCCTTAGTAATATTTGTTAGAAAAATTGATTTTAATTATTTCCTGATTACCTGTGTTAGTTTGACACTACAATCCTTTAAAAAAAGTGTCAAATATCATCAACTTCTATCTTACAAAGTGTAGAGCAAATATCATGAATTTCCTGTGTTAATTTTATTGTTAGTTATAACCACTGGCTGGTAACAGTTTTATTTACTATTCTTATAAACTGTTGAGAAAGATCTATTCCCTTACCAACGTTAGTTTGAGAAATGCATCGAAAGAATATATATATATATATATATATATATATATATATATATATATATATATATATATATATATATATATATATATATATTATATATATATATATATACATATATATATATATATATATATATATATATATATATTGTGAAGTGATGATCAATTGTAAACTTAGTCAAAAAGTCAGTATATGAGATAACGTATATCAGGAATTGTTGATTAATTGCTGGTTAAATAGTAGTTGTTGGTTAGTGTGAGATGATAGTGAATGGCGGACATCAATAGTCTATCTACATAACATTGGCATTGAAAATTGATTGATAGTCAATGTTGATAGTGAGCATTGATATTTGTAATGGCCATTATTGTCCTATTGTAGCTTTGATTGCCAAAATTAGCTATGGGTTTATGATGAGTGGTACTAATGACAGATAACTTTGGTTAAAGTTAAAGTTTGGCAATGAGTGGCAATGATGATGAGCATTGTCATTCTTTGCAAGAGCATCTACATTGGTTGATGGATAGCTTTGACTTTAGTGGTGACTAGTTTTAGGATTGTTTGATGATCTGTGTTTAGTAATGTTAGACAAAGCTCATGAAATTCTTTAAGTTAGATTTTTGGATCAGAAGCATTCCAATTATTTTTGCCATAAATTTCATTGAAAGATTCTAAAATGTTCCATAAAATACAACAATTAAAACCTTTACCAAAGAAAAAATAAACAAAAGAAAAAAAATTAAAATATATCATAAAATTGAAAGCACTAGCCACGAATGAAAAAAAAGTTAACCTCATTTTGTAGAATGTATGGTCTTTTACCAACAGTTAATAACATTGGAGATATCAGGATAAACAAAAAAACATTATTAATGTTGATTCATATCTCTTCATGTTCACTTTCCATCCTTTCGTCTTTATCTCCCACAGACCACCTTATATATCTATTAGAATATAAGTTTTTTTATTCATATTATAATGCCCATTTGGCCTACAATAATTGAATGCCTGTAAATAGTTATAAAATTATTGTAATACAATAGATGTGTTACTTGGAATCATAACGGCATCTTTTGAATGGAATCTTCAACCAATATAAATTCCCTTTGAATTAATGCCAGAGCTTAACAGCGAAAGGTAAAGAGAAGTAACCAACAATGATAGGATATCCGGATAGTGTTGATATAAAAAAATCGGAGCTACCTAAAGTGAATTTGAGTGGATTGGATGTTACAAGGTTTGATGAAAAGATTTGGGCGATAGCTCGATCTAAAATTGGACAAGCACTCCAAACATATGGTGGCTTTGAGATCATTTACAATGAGATTAGTTCTAAGCTCCGAAATGAGTTGCTTGGATTGGTCATGCCAGAGATGTTCACAATGCCAGTTGTGAATGAACTTATTGATACTCAAGAGTTGCTCTACCATGATGCCTTATTCAAGAAGCTAGGATTTCCTTTTTTGGCTCTTCAACTAGCTAATCCTAATTCTCTAGTTAACATCCAAGAATATGCCAATATCATTTGGCTCCAAGGAAATGACTTATTATGGTTAGAAATTTCCAACAAATAGAAAATTTATCATAATTTGTTATTTTAGATCATCTAATGAGGATATGCTTGTTTATATTATTAAAGTAAAAATGCAATTTGACCAGAATTTATTTTACTCTATTGTTTATAGCAACATAGTGTTGAACTATGCAAAGCATATGAAAGAGCTTATTAATATGATCCATCGGATGATCCTTGAGAACATAGGCTTGGAGAATCACTATGATTCACAAAATCGACATATTCAATAAGATTATCAAATTACTATAAGGACACAGTTGATAATGGGATCAATCTTGCTTTGCCTTCTCACAAAGATCCAAACTATATAAGAATAATTTTCCCACACAACATCGAAGGACTTGATGTTGAAGCAGCAGGCGAAACAGCTGGTGAATGGATAAACTTGATTGTCAACCACAAAGATCCAAACTATATAAGCATAATATTTTAAAGAATAATTTTAATTAATGCTAACTATGCAAAAAAATAGATGTTTGTGATATTCATAGGGGTTTAATTAAAGATATATGAAGGATAAACTTGATTGTCAACCACCATTGAAGACTATATTTAGGCGAAATATGAGATGTGTGTTGAGTGAATGAGACCATAATTGAAAAAAGAGACCAATGAAGGATGATCAATGTCAACCTAAAAGGAAAGAAGCTCGACGATGAGAAGAGATAGATAAACTTCACGATAACACATTACATTATGTTAGACTGATTTTTTCGATCACTTGAACAATGTTAATACTTTATTTTGTTTGACTTACACTGAATATGATAATATCGTAACGTTAATTAAAACCAGGTTTCTATAATTGAACTCTCACACCGCTGCCGCGTAATTAATTCTATGATTTGCGGGAATGTGAAGAATTTACCTCTTATGGCTTGTCTGAAAATTAGATGATTGATTATTGCTTGATCGTTTAAGTTGTTGGGAAGTTTCTCTTTTTTCAAGATGGAATAAATTCCAAGTTATGTTAAGTAAAATTTTCACTCAACATTATAAAAAATATTAAAAAAAAAAACTAGATGGTTTTTTTATTAGATCAAAATGAATGAGTTGACTAATTAATGAAGTTTGTTTAATTCAAATCAAATTTAAATTGAGCTAAGTCTAGTCAAATTAATCTAATATAAAATTCTATACACACATTATCAATTTAAATCTATCATATTATCTTCTTTAAACAAAATATCCACTAAATCTATTTATAAAACTTGATCTCTAATTCACCTTTTGCCATCTTTATTTGTAAATAATCTCATGTCTATTCATTTATAATGTATTTTATGTCCTACTTTCAGCTAATTAATATTCAAAATAACTTACTTCAAAAAACGCATATATTAATAATAATGCTAATCACACACACGTGTATATATATATATATATATATATATATATATATATATACACGAATGTTTTTTTTTAATGTAAGCCATGTATGAAATTGTCTAAAAACTCTAAAAATAAATTGAAATTAAATTGAATTTTATCTTGGAATGAAATAAATGAGTCAAATATAACTGAAATTAAAATAATTCATCAGCTCGAAAAGAAGCAGCAGGTAAAAAACATTGGTGAATGGATACAAACAACACCTATGACAAATTCATTTATAGTTTTAGTTGGTGAAGCATTCAAGGTCAGTATATTTATTTTATAATAAATATTTTTAATAGGAAAATAAATTGTTATTTAACATTGAACAAGTTTTTAAATTTTTTCTTTTGACTCAGTTATGGACTAATGGAAGACTTCATGCTCCTAATCATTGAGTAAAACTTAAAAATGAGACCCCAAAATAATATGTAGTGATTTTTGGCACAATACAAAGTCACAAATGATATCATAAATACTCTAGAGGAATTAATTGATGAACATCTTTTACTTTTCAAGCCCTATAAGTATTATGATTATGTAAAGTTTCATTTTTCAGAGGAAGGAGAGAAAGCTGATGATGCCTTGAAAGTTTATTGTGGTTTAATAATAATAATAATAATAATAATAATAATAATAATAATAATAATAATAATAATAGCTGTAAAGAACTTCTTTCCGTGTTTTTTTTTTAACATTGGCTGCAATTTCCAACTGTTTTATTTACTGTTCTTATTTCTTATAAACTGTTGAAAAGATCTATTTTCTTACAACAATTGAGTAGTTTTCCTTTAAGCTAATTTTTACTCATTTATATATCTACTATATAAACTTTAATTATACACACACACACAGATATATATATATATATATATATATATATATATATATATATATATATATATATATATATATATATATATATATATATATATATATATATATATATATATATATATATATATATATATATATATATATATATCTCAATTATTAATATTTTAAAAAAATATCATCAATATTTTTTCTTTTTCCAAATAAAATACATCTTTTTTAGCGTAAAACTAAATATCTAATTTTGAGTGTTTCATATGTAAATATATAAGAATTGTGTTTTATGTATGCATATCTTTTAGATAATTTTTTTTGGTGACATTCTAGTTATCCATCTTGGCTTTTATCGCCCTTTATTAAGGGCATTATTCTCATATAAATTTTCGAAATATTACTCATTAAAGTTGCTCTAGATGTCCATTTATGCATGTTCAGATTTTTGTTTAATTTGATATAGGCTCTGATATCAATAAATTATCGAATCAATTATCTAATCTGAACTACTGGTACTGACGACGATAATAAGTAATAATCACTGTAAAAAGATGGAATTAGCATGACGGTTAAAATGTTGTATTTGGAACCATGCATAACCGCATCTTCGGTATGGAATCTTTAAGCAGAATAAATTTCGTTTGAATTGTAGCCAGAGCTTAACATCAAAAAGCAAGGAGAAGTAATTAAAGAGGATGGGATCTCTTGGTGGTGTTGATACATATGACCTTGAGCTACCAAAGATTGATTTGAGTGGATTGGACATTACGAGAACAGATGAAAAGATATGGGTGGCAACTCGATCGAAAATCACACAAGCTCTAGAAACCTATGGTGGCTTTGAAGCTGTTTATGATAAAGTTAGTCATGAGCTCCGAAATGAATTGCTTGGATCGATCATGCGGAGATGTTCAACTTGCAGTTATGAGCAAACTTAGAGATGCACAACAATTGCTCTATCATGCCTGGTTTAATAAATTAGGCTTTCCTTTCTACGCCGTTCAATTAAAAGATCCTAATTCTCTAACTTCTATTCAAGAATATGCCAATATCATTTGGCCCCAAGGAAATGATTTTTTCTGGTATGCATTCTCAAGCAACAAAAAATTTGTTATAATTTATTATTTTGATTGCAGAAAGATGTGTTTTTTTTAATTAATTTATTTATTTATTTATTTTTGGATAGCAATACGATATTGAACTATGCAAAATATATGCAAGAGCTTGTGCATATCATCCATCAGATGATCTTTGAGAGCTTGGGCTTGGAGGATGACTATGATTCACATGTGAAGTCCTTAACATATTCAATGAGATTATCAAATTATTATAAGGATACATTTGATAATGAAATCAATATTGCTTTGCCTTCACATAAAGACCCAAATTATATAAGCATAATTTGCCCACATAATATGGAAGGACTTGAAGTTGAGGCTATTAATACTATTGGTGGTGAATGGATACAAACAAAACCCATGAAAAATTCATTTACTATTTTAGTTGGTGAAGCATTTAAGGTTAGCATGTTTATTGAATTAATTTTTTTTTAAAATTGGTAATAGTGTTATTTAATATTGAATAAATTCTTAAACATTTTTTTTGTATTGTCTCAGGCATTGACTAATGGAAGACTTCATGCTCCTAATCATCGAGTAAAAATGAAAATGAGATTGAGAAAAGATATGCGGTTATTTTTAGAACAATGCCAAGTATAACAAATGATATGATAAGTGCCCCCAAAAAATTAATCGATGAACAACATCCTTCACTTTTCAAGCCTTTCAAGTATTATGATTACGTTAAGTATCGCTTTTCAAAGGAAGGAGAGAAAGCTGTTGATCCCCTCAAAGTTTATTGTGGTGTTTAGTCAATTATGTGCTACGCATCTTCTTTCAATGTATTTTGTTTTTCTTGTTCCCTTTGTTTGAAATCTGCTATGGGAGTGTTGTGAGCTTTATCTTCTAATAAAAGTAATATCAGTGAAGTTCCACCAAACGAGGCTTTGAGCATAAGAACACCAAAAGCAAACGACATAAGCTTCAACATCTTGAGCAAATAATTATAATTATAATTTTTTGAAGCTCCAAAACATGAGGCATAGCTTGTCTCTTGCATCACCCCTTAGTCTAAATATTCTATATTTAAAACACCCAGTAAAACTGGAAGTTCAACTTAATATGATTAATTTTTAAAACAGCTCAAATTTATTAAATTAAATCTTAAAACTCAAATTAAAGATACGTATGATGATTAAGATTCCACGATAATACATCTAATTTTAATAAAAGTTTCTAAATCAGGTCAGACCAATCGGCCGATTGGTTTTATCGTGAACAAGTCATATGATCAGTCTGAGAGGGGTTGTTAAAATCTGCTTTGCATTAAATGGATTAAAACTGGTAGAAGCCTTTGACTTGGAAGGTGAACCCGTTGAGCCAATCCCGATACTATAAAATTAGTATGTTTTTTTATTAATCTATTAATCAACATTGATCTTATATTTGATGGCTGAAATTTTATAAAATTAGTATGGTTTTACAATCTATTATAATACTTAATTACTCCTTCAAGTTAAATCTCTTAAATTTACACAGCTAATATATAAAGTTTACTTTTTCATTGAAATGAATTTTTTTAATTACAAAATAAACAAATAAATTAAAAAAAAAAAACAAATATAAATTTTTGGATTTAGTTGGCGATAATAGTCTCTTGACAATGCATTGTCAATTAATTTAGTGATGATGCCTCTTTTGAAGTTTATATAATATTTTTGAAAAATTATCACTTCATAAAATATTTTTAAAGGCAAAAAATAATTAAATTTCATTTTTTTTAAAATAAGATTTTTATGGCCTATCTTTTATAATTTGAATTTATAAACTAAAGGTATATGATTACATGATGAATATTTTGATTTAAGAGTAATTTTATATTTAATCTTTATGGCCGATCTTTTATAATTTGCATTATATTTATGTATTTTGAATATCAAATAATATTTTGCTACAACTTGTATTATTTGTATTTTTTTCAATTGTTATTAATATTCACTCATCCTCATTTTATTTTTAGAACTTCAATTCATGAAGTAAGAAAATTTAAGACTTTAAGGAAACATTAACTTTTCTTCCTTTGACTATTAAAGAGGTTAGTCATAAAAATATTGAAGGTATTCAATTTTAAATTTATTGAATATAATTTTTATATATGTTGTATATTTAACATTGTAGCATTGTTATTTTTTTATCAAATATTTACATATGATTACATCAATATTGAATCATTAAGTCATACTTAAATGATTTTAACATTTATTGTTATATGCGTCTAGTTGGATTATAAAACCTTCAATTTGATTTCATATTCAGTCTAATTTTCAAAAAAAATTTTAAAATTTTCCACAAGACAAGATAGAGTATAATTGAGTGCACACAAACTTACAATTTTATATTATAAAATCTATCATAATTTTCCCCTCTTTATAACCATGCTTTTCTTAATTCTTTTATTAACATTAATAAGAAGCTCATAATGCAAAAAAAATAAAAAATTCTATCAATTAAAATTTCATTCTCTTGACTTTCTATATTAATTTTGATTTTATTTTCTCTGCCTATAATGCTTAGCATAGAAGTGCTTGAACTCACAATGAATTGGTTGAAAATAATTTGTAGTTCAAGCGCTCACTTAGCGCTAACAAACAAAAAAAAGGTTTACCATAAGCCCCTTCCAATGAAGCAACCATCATCTTTCTCTTGCATCATATCTAAACTTGATCACCTTATCTCCTATCTAAGATGTAAATGAGTCAAGTCAACTCATGAGCTAGCTCAATTTTAACTCGTTAATGAGCTCACAAATCAAATTTGTCGAGCCACGATTTCAAGCTCAAGCTTAAATTCAATCTCCTATAATATGCAACCTCTAAAATTGACTTAGCTCGATCGCTCATTGAGCCACTCAATTCATAACAATGAATCCGATTTATAACTACTCCATTTCATTTGTTCTGATTTCCATCACCTTTCAGTCGTTCAGTCATAGCATCTTATCCTATTTTCAAATAAAAGTAAGCTATTAAAAGAAAGCATCTTATATTATACATTAAAAAAGAAAAAAAAAAAAAAAAAGAGAGCAGAGGACAATAACATGATTCATATTTTTTTGAAAAATTTAAGCGAATTTAGTTGCAAACTACATAGGCATAACATATATATTAGTTAGGCGTGTCCATTATTTGGTTTTAACTAAAAAAATCAAATTGAACTAAAGTTTTTGAATAATTTCGCTCCATTTTGAACTTAGTAATTTGAATTGGTTTTAATTAATGAAAATTTTGATTTTTGATTTTTTTGGATCAGTTTATTAAATAAAATTTTGGATGGAACCAAATAAACCAAATTTATTCATTACTTGATAATTTTTTTCAGCAATCATAAAAAATTTAAATATTTTTAATATATATATATATATATATATATATATATATATATATGTTTTGCTTTCATTAATTAATTACTTGTTCATTATACAAAAAATACATAATGAATATAAATTTCACAAATAGTTTTTAAATATAGTAAACTTCGATTTATCCAAAAGCAAACAAAAATAATCAAACCAAATTGCTATTTGGTTTGTTTGGTTTTGTATTCTGTTTGGTTGGTTTGATTAAATTTATTGGGAATCCAAAACCAATTTATTTTTAAATTCATCATCTAAATCATCCAAACAAATCAAATGCACACCCCTAATGTGAGCCTTGAATTCAAAACTTTTTCATTGAAAATATAAATTCTCAGTCGTTAGGCTAAAGTAACTTTCATGAAAGATTAAAAGATTATTCATTGATATAGGGAATATACTATATTAATAGCTATAAGAATACTTATCAGGATAAAATATTATAAATTTCAATAATGATGATGATGAGAAATATTTTTAGCTAATGATTGTGATGAAGTTGAAAAAAATACTGGAGAAAATCATCTGAATGATTGCTTAGATCATTATCCAGCCATCTTCTCAATAAAATAATATAATGTATTGATAATCTCAACATCATCCCAACTGAGCCAGCTATTTAGATTCAAAAGCCCTAACTTTGACATCCTCCCACAAGCTGCTAGGATAAATTTTTAAAACAGATCTATTTAAAAAAAAAAATACCAAAAATGATAAATAAAATAAAAATTGATGAACATATCCATTTCCTCTAGTTGCCAAATATTGTCACTTATGTGGCAATTTCTCCTTTCTTTTCCTGTTTAGAAATTTAATTCACTATTTTTTTTAATGATTTGAGTAATTAAAAAAGGTTAAAAGATATAATTAGTTATAGATTATTTGATAATTCAATTCTTTTATATCTACTTAAATATATGTATTTATAAACTTAGATCATTGTATGAATTATTTTGTGTTTGAACAAGAAATTTTTAGATCAAAAGTAGGTTTCTTAGATATCAACATGCATTTAAAAAAATATTTTATGATGCAATTAGTTTTAAAACTATCTTATATTTTTTTAGTAAATAAAAATTAAATTAAAATATATGTTTACATATAAACTATTGTATTTTCTAAAAGTTAATTATATATATTTAATTAAAATACTTATAACATCAATTTAATTTATAGGTTATAACAATTTGAAAATTATTATTTTTATTTTAATTTGAGAGAAATAATATGTTCCTCATAAAAATAGAACAACATCTGCCTTAACCACAAGTAAAAAAATAAATCACAAATACTATCAAATGCAAAGACAATATAATAATAAGAAAGTAATGATATGATATAACTCTAATGATAACAAAGAAGATGATCTAGTACAAAAAAAGTCTAATGATAATATCATTTATAATCATATGAAAGCACAAAGTGTATGCTGTTTAGTGCGTCGATGTTGTGGAGGAATGTCATTTGAGCCTGGTGTGTAATATTGCTGAGCATAGACCGATCAATCTCATAAATGACGATGCTAGTGCGGCTAACCTTCTTCCTCTTCGCCTGACAGTGTAATGTGTTGTAACTGCTGTGATGGAAAAGGATATTGCATTTTATGTGCTCCTGTGTCTGGTGAATTAGTTGGGATGACTCTAAGTCTCATATTGATTGGCGGTGAACTAAAAGAAGGTATCCCATACTGTGTAGTTGTAAACATCACTTGCTATTAAGGATGAAACATCCCTTTCATTGGTAGAGAATAAGTCATTTAAAACAAACTTGTCATGCCAATAAAAAGATGTGAAGAAGTACCCTAAACTAGATATATAAATATTAATATAATTTATAGCAAAAATATAAAGTTTATAATGTAAAAAAAGGTTTTAAAACTTTATAAAATTAAAATAATAAATAAATACATAATATGTAAAATGTTTATAATATATTATTATTAAATTAATATTTTTAAAATAACTTATTTATATTATTTAAAAAAATTTATAATAAGAGTATAAAGTTCATAATTAAAATGTTGTTCTTTTAGTATTCATTCATAAAAAGAATAACTTATAAAAATCCAAAATATAAAAATCTATCAAACAATTTCCATAGATTCAATCGTACATAAAAATTACAAGCTACAAATGCAGGATCATGCGATTTGAGCAATATTATTTTGATCATCGTCGATGCTACTTAAAAAATGATTGCTTGCAAGATAAACTACACCTATAAATTTGAAACTTTGAAAATGCAAAAGAAAGACAACCATTTATAGAAATTAATGCATAATTATGAAATGTAAAATTTCTACGTGCATATTTAAGTTCTATGAGAAAGATAAAATCTATGAAAAGATATAAATATATTTTAAATAATAATTATTGATGAAGTTAAATTATTATTATTATAATATAATATAGTTAACTTTAATTAGAATCAATCAAAAATTAATATGCAAATTCAAATTTATATTATATATATACACGCTTGATATATTCAAATTAATCTATTAATCCTGCATTCAAGATAAATCTTTTTTGATTAAATTAATTAAAATTAATATTATTATATAATATAATTTTAAAAAAATAAAAAAAATCAAATCTAAATCTTTAAAATTTTGAAAAGTATGAACCGGTGTTTTAAAAATAAAGAAAAAAGAAAACAGTTTTATGTGTTTAATATTTTGAAAACAAAAATTAAATTTATTTAAAAACAGAAAAACAAAAATAATAAAACAGATAAACAACCATATTATATATATATTTTTCTATTTCTTAAAAATAAAAACAAAAAACAAAAAATAAAAAGTGATTCTAAACAGGGCCTAAGATAATGAGATACCCAAAAAAATTCAAATGTTTAGATGGCCATTTTTTGTAAAAATAATGGGAAAATCTTACATCTAAAAATTGAACTTAAAGAATTTTTTGAGATTTGTATAATACTACTAATTAATCAACACTAGTCATAGAACATTATCAATGCTGGTCACCGCTACTAAAAACAAAAATTATCTATTGGCCAATGTTGATGCTCAAAATAGTAAGCAACAAACAACATCCATCAATAAATATCAATGTTTGTCATCATGGCCACTCAATATAACTTTAACCAACTTTAACACCTGCCATTAGTACGACTCATCGTAAATCATTCGCCAATGTTGACAAACATAGCTATCACTGCTCAATACTATTCATTAACAAATTATAATCTCCACTTTTGGCACTTCTGGTCTGTCAATTTTTGTTGTCAAATGTTCCTTAAATAGACTATTCATGTCCCACATCAACTATCATCCCACACTAACCAGTAACTAGTATTCAATGTCTGTCAACTGCTAATTTATGATGATCATTATCTCAATTGCAAATTATAGATGTATAATTGGATAAGTAATATTATAATATAATAGACATGAACTTGATATATGAATTAATGTGTCCTACATCACATTAATGCTTATCCAATAAAAAGATATGATCCTTTTGTAATATTTGAGTCCAAGTGAAACTATTTAAATTGGGATCTTTTTTTTTTTTCTTTTCGATTTTTCACGTATAAAAAATCTAATCTTTTAGATGCATTGCTCAAATTATAAATTTGTATGCGCTGTTTTCATTCAATGTTGAGATGAACTTTTTCTATAACTACAAATATTACAACATGAAGGAATTTGGTGTTATCCAAAGAATTCAAAATAATAATATAGGCCACTCAAAAGGACATTCACATTAACAACTCAAATTTGTAGTTAGGCGTCACTTTTCTTTATCATCTATTAAAGTATCATTACAATCCTATCTTGTACAAAGTAGTGTCTAAATTATCACTTTGACTATCATATCTTTCACAAAGTTGACAAGATATTATATTTAGGTAGGCTATAGTGTATAATATATATATATATATATATATATATATATATATATATATATATATATATATATATATATATATATATATATATATATATATATATATATATATATATATATATATATATATATATATTGATGTTTAAAGAGTGATTGTAATTGAATGGAGTCTTTACTAAACTACCAATTTTTAAAGACTCCTTATTTATAAGAGAAATTTTATAAGAAACTTATAAGATATTCTCATGCCTATATTTTGAGATTACCTTTATGAGAAATAAAGGTTGACCAAACTTTTGATTATTGTTTCACTTTTGTCGATTTATTTAATACTTTCTATTGATTATAATCACTAAAATTTTGTATGAAAAATAGTAGTTAGTGGGGACCTTAACGTCGTATAGATACAGTAATCATCAGCTGTGTTTAGATTCATTCACAAAGAATAGCTTAAAGTTTAAGGAAAATTACTCAACGACTAATGTTATAAGGAAATAGATCTTTCTCAACAATTTATAAGAAATAAGAATAGTAAATAAAGCTGTTGGCAATAGCAGCCAATGGTCAAATATATATATATATATATATATATATATATATATAAAAGAAAAAGTAAACCTGTATAAGAATTTAAGAGTTGAATAAATATTAAATTTAAAACATCTAAAGTTAGAGAGTACAGGTCCTTTAATCTGTAAAATCCAACTATCCCCATGATTTAACAATTTTTTAAATCTCTAAAACAATATTTAACTATTTGTATTATTTAGATGCCTGAAAAAATATTTGATAAAATTTCCTTTAAATCTTAATTAGATTATACTTAAAATTTCATATCAAATTGTGTAGTGTGATGATGTGACCCATATTTTGGGGGATTCAAAAAATTATAATTATGTTTCAAATGTCAACGCTTATGTCGTTTGCCATTGGTGTTATTGTGCTCGAAGCCTCCATTTTGTGGAGCTTCACCATTTTATAACTTTTATTAGAAGAAAAAGCTCGCAACACCAAGAAAACAGAGTTTAGACAAAGGAAAAAAATAGGTAGCACATATAAAAACATTCATATTTGACTAAACACCATAAAAAACTTTGAGGGCATCATGAGCTTTCTCTCCTTTCTTGAAAAGCAAACTTCACATAATCTTAATTTTTATATGGCTTGAAAAGTAAAGCGTGTTGTTCATCAATTAATTCTTCTGGAGCAGCTATCATATCATTTGTAGCACTCGGTATTGTGCTAAAAATCACCGCACATCATTTTTCAATCTCATTAAGTTTTTACTATGATTAGAGCATGAAGTCTTGTTTGTCCATACTTGTCAAAAAAATAATTGATCTTATTTAACATTAAATAATATTTTTTTCTCACATTAAAAATATGAAAGATTTGCACACATACCACACATTTTTTATGCATTTATATATCTAACACCTAAAGTTAGATATTTACATATCTAACACTTTCCTATGCTTAAAAAAGGTGCATTTCATTTTTAAAAAGTAAATCATCATGATCTTTTTGATGTGATATTGAAGATTAGGATGTTATATATGTAAAAAATAAAGTTTAAGTGTTAGATATGTAAATACATAAGAATTATATGGTATGTATGTAAATCGTCCTAAAAATATTTACTATTCATAGATATACTAACCTTGAATGCTTCACCAACTAAAACAATAAATGAATTTGTAATTGGTGTTGTTTGAATCCATTCCACCTGCAATCTTGACTTCAAGTCCTTCCACATTGTGTGGGCAAATTATACTTATGTAGTTTGGGTCTTTGTGAGAAGGCAAAGCAAGATTTATTCCATTATAAATTTTTTCCTTATAATAATTTGAGAATCTTACTAAATATGCTAGGGATTTCATATGTGAATCAAAGTGATACTACATGCCCATGTCAACTGAAAACTATCAATTAAAAAATTTTTGGCGTTATGATACGTAATATATTTTTCTTCGGATTTTCGGTTCCTTGAAAATAATTTCTGACATGGGTTTTACCATTGGGATGAAAACCGTCGGAAATTCATCGAAAATGTTGATTACCGACAAATTTATCCACTGGAAATATGCAATTTTTTTGTAGTACAACCATCTATCAATTACCAATGTCTGATATTCGTTATCTCATATGCCAACTTTTTGACTAAGTTGACAATATATATATAATCTTTTACATGCATTTCAAAATATATCTGTATGCATTTTCATTCAACACTGAGATTATAAATTCTCTCTATAACTCAAAATAATATGTGAAAGCATTTGGTGTCATCCAGGAACCAAAATAATTAATGCACAACTCAAAAGACATTCACATTAACATCTCACACATGTAGTTAGCAGCACTTCTCTTTACCATCGATTAATATATCACTAAGAACTCATCCTGCCCAAAACAATGTCTAAATTAGTACTACAGCGGTTCTAGCTATTGTACTATATATGTCTATGGCGATAAAGAGTGGTGGTAATTTAAGGGAATATTTACCAAAATATCAAATTTTAAAGACTATATTTCGAAGAGAGATTTTATAAACTTCTAAGGTATTCTCATGCCTATATTTTGATATTGCTTTCAACAGAGATAAAGTTTGAACAATTGTTTTTTTTTATTGTTTTCACTTTTAACTATATTTTAAACACTTCATATTCATTAGGATCATTAAAAAAATTTTTAATGTTTTCACTTTTTTTTTAGAGGATTGTAATGTCAAAATAACACAAGTAATTAGGAAATAATTAAAATCAATTTTTCTAACAAATATTTATAAGAAAAAGTAATTAGACTAATTAAAATGAAATGAATCAGCAACCTTCATGTAAACATGGCACTATGATCAATTCTACTTTATGTTCTCGAAGGGATCCTTAAGATACAATTGGATGTACTGTTAACCTTAACTAATATAGCTTCAATGAATTAACTCTGTGCATTAAAAATTCTGATATTTGTAAAGCTTAGGGTCTGGTTGGATACAAGTATAATATACAACTCAAAATCATGTAAAATCTAACTTTAAAAATCTTAAAGAGTACAAATCCTTTACATCTGCAAAATCCAGCTCACCCCAGAATTTAACAAATTTTTAAATCTCAGAAATGGAACTTAATTGAGTGTATTACTTAGATGTCTGAATAAAATATTTGGTTAATTTTAGTTTAAATCTTAATTAGTTCATACTCAAAATTCCATATCCAAGAGAAACTTAAATCTTTACAGAGTGATTTAGTGTCCCATATTTTGAGAGCTTCAAAAAATTATAATTATAATTATGTTTCAAGTGTTGAAGCGTATGTCATTTGCTTTGGTGTTATTATGTTCAATGCCTCTTCTGGTGGAACTTCCCCACTTTATTACTTTATTAGAACAAAAGGCTTACAACATCAAGATAACTGAGTTCTGACGAAAGAAGATGAAAAACATCCAAAGAAGATAGGTATGACATAGTACATATAATTATATTGATATTTGACTAAACACCAATAAACTTTCAAGGCATCATCAGTTTTTTTCTCCTTCTGAAAAGTAAAATTTCAATCATAATACTTGTAAGCTTTGAAAAGTAAAGGATGTTGTTCATCAATTAATTCCTGAGCATTTATGATATCATTTGTGATACTTGGTATTGTGCAAAAATCACGCATATCATTTTTCAATCTCATTTTAAGTTTTACTGATGATTAGAGCATGAAGTCTTCCATTAGTCCATGCCTGGGCCAAAAGAAATAATTTAAAACATGTTCAACATTAAATAATAATTTATTCTATTATAAAATAAATATACTAACCTTGAATGCTTCACCAACTAAAACAAGAAATGAATTTGTCATAGGTGTTGTTTGTATCCATTCGCCACCTATTGCATGCCAACTTCAAGTCCCACGCTGGGCAAATTATGCTTATATAGTTTGGATCTTTGTGAGAAGGCAAAGCAAGATTGATCCCATTATCAACTATATCCTTATAATAATTTGAAAATCTTATATATGTCGAGATTTGTGTGAATCATAGTGATTCTCCAAGCATGTTCTCAAGGATCATCCGATGGATCATATTAATAAGCTCTTTCATATGCTTTTTTGATAGTTCAACACTATGTTGCTATAAAAATAAAGTAAAATAAATTTCAGTCAAATAGCATTTTTTTTTACCTTAATACTATAAACAAATATATACTTATTAGATGATATTAAATAACAAATAATGATAAATCTTTTATTGCTTGAGAATTTCTTACCAAAATAAGTCATTAGAAATGATTACATATTTTGAACAACTAGAAATTAGATTAATTTGGAGAGCCAAGAAAGAAATCCTATCCTCTTGAATAAGTCACCATGGTAATTCCTTGATTGTCGCTAAGTTTGTTCACACCTAAGAACATCTGCATACTAATCCAAGTAACTCATTTGAGTTAACTAATCATCGTAAATGACCTCAAAGCCAATATGTTTGAAGAGCTTGTCCAATTTAGATCAGCTATCGCAAATTCATCAAACCTTGTAATCAATCCAGATCCAATTTTAGGTAGCTCAAAAATTTTTTTATCAACACTATCCATATCCCATCATAGTTGGTTGCTTCTTACCTTCGATGTTAAGCTCTATCTTTAATTCAAAGAATTTATATTAGTTGAAGATTCCATTCAAAAGATGAAGCAACGCATTTGTTATGTTATAAGAAATTATAATTATTCTAGGTATATTCAATTTTGTCAATATATTATGATAAAAAATCTATCCTCTTATAGATATATAAGGTGGTTTGACGAAAGGATGGAAAGACAAAAGGAAAGAGAGATGAATCAAAATTAATAAATATTTTTCATCTGATATCTCCAATGTTATTATGGGCATTCCTTCTATACAGCTTTGTAATTCACGTCACATTCACAATTTTCCATTGATCTTATATTCATAGTTATTACCAAAAATTACTTAGAAGGGTAAAACAAGTCTATGAAGCTAATTTTAATCAAGTATAAAGGAACTATGAATGGTCGAAAAATAAAACCATAGAGATCTATATATGGGAAGAAAAGAGATAAGTCTTTTTTTTTGGTTATGCCAAGCACAGTAGAATGATTATTTTCAAAGAAGTTGAGGAAAATAGATACATGAATAAGAATGTCAATCAAAAAATATAGTCCAAATGACAATAGAAAGCAAAATAGCAAGAAAGTCACAATTCAATAACTTGTTTGTCCACCAAGCTTTACTAATTACATACTTTTTGTTGCACCATCACCACAATCTCATCTCAGAGCTCACTTGGGGCCACATTCAATCTTAATGTAAAATGTTGAATGCGTTTTGTTTCAACTTTCCTCCACGCTCGATCAAAGTTCAAGCGCAAAGGCTACCAAGTTTGATATCTATGAAACTGTCTGCAATTTTGATTTGGCACTCCTAAAATGATCCTCCTTTAGAGGGCTTTGAAACTCTCGACAAAGAGTTTTGATATAAATTTCCAAATACTTAGTTAGTAGTGATAGTGAGTTATTAGTATTTGTAGTTGACTTACATTTATTGATGTTTTTAGTTGATATTATAAAGTATGTATGTAGGAATCTTAAGGCTGATTGGAACTAGTTAGCTTCATTATATTGTTTATTTCAGAGGTATACTAATATAATTGTCTTAATTGTCCAAATATTTTGCAATGTTACTTTCACATAATATTTTTATTGCTAATATATTTATCTCAATAATATGAGTTCAAATATTTCAAGCCTCTAAAATCTTTATTGCAATTGATCGAATACTATGTATCATCTCGAAGAAAATTACAAAAAAAGATTTTACATATCCTAAAAAATCAACATAAGATAATTGTAATTTTTCGATTGATTGATGAATATGATGAGAACACTTCAAATAGTGATCACATTTTAATATTAGAAAAAATTTTAAAGACTTAAACAACTAGATAACAAACTTAAAATTTTGATCATTAACAAACTTATAATTTTAGTATTGATGTTATTCATATTATGATGCATAAATAATGTAAATTAGTTGACTTATAGTTATCTATAAAATCATAAAATTAATTTCTTTCATTTTGTTTCATATTAATAGATATAAAATTTTTCGCCTTATACACAAAATGATATAACAAATTCTCAATGAAGTTTAAAACAAAGGTTTAGAAAAGAATGAAAAAAATTAAATAAATTTGCTCCAAATAAGTATTCTCTCCAAAGAATATATTTTATGTAACTAACTCCCTCACAATCAAAATATGATCTAACATTTGCCCATTATCTATTTTATTACAAAATAAATTACAATCAAAAGGTTACACAACTATTCAAAAGCTACAATCAATAAAGGAGAAAAAAGCTAAATAATAAAATCCAAAGCATAAAATGAAAGAGTAAAATGATAAATCGAAAGCAACCAAATGAAATGATAAAATAAGGTCAAGTAAAGAGAGTCCATAATATACAATGATACAAAATAAAGCAAAGTGAAAAATCCAAAGACTAGTTTTAGCCAATTCAATAACTCAATAAATGTTTTAGATAATTAGCTTGATAGAAAAAAATTATCATATTCATCAATCAATTGTAAATATGAGCATCCAACATGGTAGAAAACCACTAAATGCAACTCCAACCAAATGAAGAAATAGCCCTATCCCACAAAAATAGAACTAATTTGTCATTCATAATATATGGTCCAAAATAAATTGCAATGAATATTAACCATTAAGTGTATTAAAAAAAAAGAAAAAGGAATAAATTAATGACAAATCAATCTCAAAAGGAAAACAGTAAGGATTGAAAACTAATAGCAAGAAAATGAAGAAAACCATTAAAACAAAAAGATGATCAAATATTCAAACAAGGAAATGTAATGAATTAAACAAAAAAATAACACAAATTTATAATATCTTTCCAAAATATATAAAATAATTCAATAGGTATCATATGCATATAAAAACCAAACACCAACAATCCATAGACAATGCCAAATAAAGTAACAAAATATTGAAACAAAAACCCAACTTAAAGAACCAAAGAAAAAATAAAAAAATTTGATTACCAAGTAAACCAAAATAACTAATGAATCTGTAAAATCATAGCAATATTAAAAGCCTTTAATGATGAGGTAATTAAGTTATCAAAGATAGCTCTATTATCACATAAGTTTATGAAAATACATTACATTTTTAAACATAAATCTTAATCAATTTAGATATAGATGCTTATAAAAATACAAATACTATTAGAATTAAGAATTAATAATAAAAAAGCATACTTAATAATGTTAAATAAAATTTCATAACAAATCTCAATATTGGCCATAAGCTCAAAATATAATGAATCTTAAAAAAGCAAAAGCATCTGAACTTTACCAATCTTAATAACAAATCAAACTATTATTGGACCAATATTATATTTTAAGAAGATTGTTTTGGTTTAACCCAATAAAACAACCTTCTCGTGATGACATATATTAAATACAACCTTTGAAGTGTTTTACGCTTGATAACGTTGGCATTGAATAGGTCACTAATTTTGTATTTTATTCTAGCCAATAATTTTACGTGATTCATAGCTATACCGTTGGTTGTGTTTTGCTTCCATCCATATAAACCAAATAATAATACTAGCAGTAATTTTGATGTGACCTTTGACCTTGTTTTTTAAAATAAATATCTAGAAGTTGGTATATGGATAAGGAACCATTGAAAAGGTCAATGTTAAAAGATCATCATACCACGCGACGCCTTAACGCAATGGCCCCATTAACAAAGAGATGATTAACCTCTTGATGTGAAAACAACAATAACATTTAGAGGGTAAGTGGAAGCCTTTGTTCCACATTAAAGAGTCAACCGGAATAAAGTTCTTTAGAATACCAAACAAGAATTGAGTAAGTGGTAGGAATATTGTTATGCCAAATTTTGTCATACGTTAGAGAATTGAGCATTTCTTATTATACATCCGTTTTTTAAATTAAATTCACCATTAGATAGTTTAAAAGAATCGATCCTTGATGGGCAGGAGATTTGAATGAAATTTAGCTTATCTATTATAGAGGAGGGATATATTCAAGTTTAAATATTCCACTTATTATTAAGCGAGAATGAGTTAACTCTAATGGTATCAGTGCTAAGAAAGTAATTCGTCAATGGACCCGTACCAATCCAGGTTATCTTGCCAAAATAAGAGTTTGAATTTATGCCCCAAGTAATATGTGACTCATCCATTTAATGCTACATAGTCTTCTCCAAGTCGAGTCTCTAGCATTGTAAGAACAAGTTATAGGATGCTTCCCTTGGCAATATTTAACATTCATGAAGTTAGCCCAAAGGTTATAATTGCATCTAAAGTTCCACCAAAGTTTGTGAGAAAATGCAATGAGTGTATCTTTAATAGTCTTACCAAGACCGCCTTCCTCAAATGGGCCACAACATTTTTTGCCAACCAATGCATTTTTTTGGTGGAAGTGTTAGAGCCCCAAAAAAATTTATTTATAAACCTCTCAATCTGTTGATGATAGAATTGGTAGGCACAATAGATTGAATGAGATAAATGGGTGAATTGAGGGTGCTCTTAATCGAGTAAGCTACGCCAAAGGAGAGAAAGTTATATTCCCAAGAAGAAATACGATTAGAGATCTTTTGGATTATCTCATCAAATGATGTGACTTTTTTGTGACCTTTGCAAAGAGGAGCACCAAGGTATTTAAGAGGCCACGATGTTGCTTGGGTGATCGTTGAATATGGTTAATCCTATTGATGGCAATTTTGGAAGAAGGAATAAAGCAACATTTTGTCTTGTTGAGAGTTAATCCACTTTCCTACCAAAATTCTTGAGTAATTTTAAGATTGTTTTATATGAGGGATAGCATTGCGGAAGATGATAACGTCATCAAAGCTAAGATGAGAAAGCGGAATTCCTCCACGAGTTTTATAAAGCAAGTTAGGATACAAGAAAATATCATTCAAACACACGGAAAGGTAGTCAAGAAGGATAAAAGAGGAGAAAGAGGGTCTCCTTGTCTCAAGCCATGGGTAGATGTGAAAAAAACCGTCTCACTATTGATTATCACAGAAAACCAAGCATTGGTGGCACAATTTTTAATGAGATTAATAATCGCTTGAGAGAACCCAAAAAGGCGAAGAATCTTAAATAAAAAGTCCCAAGAGAGATTGTCAAAAGCTTTAGAAAAATCTAGTTTGAGGATAATGTTGCCACCTCTTGTGGGAACGTCGATGTCATGGATTAATTCTTGGGCAAGGAGGATGTTATCAGAAATAGCTTTCATAAATCTTGATTTGGAGAGATAATCTTGGGGAGCAAGGGCCTAATTCGATTAGAGATTAGCTTATTAATTTTAGGTGCAAAGGCGATAGGTCTAAAATCAGATTCGGGTTTGAATTTTAGGGATAAGAATGATGGAGGTACTGAAGGCTCTAGGAAGGGGTTCCCTCAAAAAATCCAAAACCGCATTAATCAAATCGTTTTAATAGTGGACCAGCAATGTTGGAAGAAATGGGTAGTAAACCCATCGTCCAAAGAATCGAGTTCATGCTATTAAGGGTATCACCAATCTCGACTTCCGTGGCACAATGTGTAAATTGTTTTGCCTGCAGGTGATCATGAGGGAATCAAGTGAGGATTGGAGATATCAATAAGTTCGGGGTTGGTATTAAGTAAAATTTTAAAATGGTTACCAGCAAAGTATATCGAATTGAAATATAAGTGGATGAGAATGCTCAATTTAGATGAGATCTAAACCATCGAAGTTGCAATGAATACACATATAGACTTCTTCAAAATATGTAGAATCTATTTATAAGCAATTTACATATCATTGGTCAATCATAAAATATATAGCATTAGTGATCAAACATAACATTATTATACAAATGATTTATTTATTATAATAATATAATAATAAATCATATAAACTAATTATGGCATATAATAATATATCTCAATAAATTATGATTGCCCATGATTTCAAAAAAAATCAACAATCATCCATGAGAGCAGCCAACGATATTTATGTATTATGACATAATTTTTTAAACTATAAAACATCAAAGCATTTAGGCCAAAATATTACATATGTAGAAGATTTCCACTTATTAGAATCTTCAATCTACTTCAAGAAACTTTCATGGGCAGACGCAATAGCACATAAGATGAGAAGACCCCACATTTTTAATAAAGCATTAGTTAATTTCATAAGCAATATGAAACTAGGTTAGTTATTTTTATGTTCATGGTTGGTGATTTTTATTTTATAATATGTTTTAAATTTTTTTTCTTTAGTTAAGGTTCTAATTGTTGTATTTTATTATCATGATGAAAAAATTCTTTTAGTTAAAAAATAGAGTACTCGTATGCATAATTAGAAGATTTCTTGAAGCTATTTGAAATTCAAATATGGCTGAAATTTTATATGATTATGCACAGACCAATCCGACAAACATAATATCACTCAATTTCAAAATAATTAAGATAATGAGATACCAAAAAATTCAAATGTTTAGAGGGCCATTTTTTGGTAAAAATAATGGGAATGCCTTACATCCAAAAATTTAACTTAAAGAATTTTTTGAGGTTTATATAACACTACTAATCACTAAACACTAATCATAGAACAATACCAATACTGGTCACTGCTACTAAAGTCAAAAACTATCTATTGACCAATGTTGATGCTCAAAATAATTCCGGTAACATATATTATTAGAATTAGCAATATATGAAAATGAGAGTTGAAAGCATATGAATCGTGACTGAAATCGATCGAGATGTCCTCCGATCGTGAAATCAGCTACACCAATGCGTTCAGAATATCAAAATTAATTAAAATTGATATCTTACATCGATCAATTACCATCCAATAAAAGAAAATAAATAGAACAGACGATTTCGTGCATATTAAAGTCGAGAGGCCTCGACGCTACCCGAATAAGCTCCTTTCACGAAATGGACTGCGCCGTTGTCGCTGAAACATAAAAAACTATTGAACAAGACCTTTCGCAGTTAATTCGATCAAGTGTAAAGCAAATAGCAAGCTTCAGAGTGCGATGACGCCTAAATTAACCTCAACTTTGCTTCGATCGACCTTGATGTTGCCCAAATGACCTTTGATCATAAAACGGATTACGTCGTTGAATCCGAAACGTCGAATTTATCTAGAAATGACACACATATTACATAGGTTTGATTTTTGCAAGATTCACAAAAAGTTTGAAGTGATATTGTGAAAATTAAATATCCAATTTAATTAAACACAATTTGATTTAATTTTAATAATTAAATCATAATATGATTAAATCAAAATTTTTGCATACATAAATAGGAATTAGTAATCAAATTATACTCTTTCTATAAATACTCCTTCATCACGTTCAAAATTGCACTTCAATTTTAAAATCCCGCCTAAATTCATAAAAGAAAAGTAATTAATCTACAGTTAAGGGTCTTAATCCCCTTTTCTTTCCCTCTCGATTGGAAGCATCAGGAGAGTCTCGTTAACCCAGCAGCCAAAACCTTTCCTCGTGGTTCTTTCTCTCACCCTCCTTATTCGCTCGATTGAGGAGAACCCCTCTGTCGTCCCTCTTTCGGTTCGTCTCTCATCAAGCCGGTCTCGTTCTCCCCACTCCCCTTTGAGCTTCAAACTGCAACCCGTAAGCCTCCCTCCCTCTCGATCGAGCGACTCCACTCTTTCTCCCATTCGAACGAGTAACCCCACCCATCCGTTCTTCCCACAGCTGACCGAAGCCTGTTCCTCCCTCGGCCGCTTTCGTTCAAGCCAAACTCTCACCGCCGAAACCTCCAAACTGCCGATCCCAAGCCGAAAGCCTCGTGGATTTCGGCTGTTCACAGCAAACCGACTTCACTAGAGATTTTCTCTTCATTCTCATGAGCTTTCCACTCCCATTCTATCTTAGCCGAGCAATCCTACCTCAGTCCCTCCAACACAGCAAATCCCATTGTCTAGATTGCAGACTAGCTGCTCCTCTGTTGACGCAAAATGAGTGCTACCCGTTGCTCCAATTTTCAGCATCTAATTTGTCCGTCAATCTCTTCGATTCCCTCTTTCCGTTTGAGCAAGCCAAGCAGCCGAAAGAAGTTTGCACGGGACCTCTTGATTTCCCTTTACAACTGTCCGGCTAGCCATCCCTCTGTGCAAGTCAAACGGCAGTAGCCGAGAGGCAACTCCGTCATCATGCGGGTTCCTCTCGGCCTGCCCTCCGATCATCCATTTACCGCAGCCGAGATGGAACTCCGTTGATGACGGGTTCCTCTCGATCTCCGACATTTTCACATTTATTTCTCTCTCTCTGTCGGTTTACTACTCCAGCAAGCCGCACGGGATTTTCTTGCTTCTTCCCGTCGGTTGTCAAAACAGCAACCCTCTCCGCTCACTCGGTCGACTGCTTCGCTACTAATTTCCTTCCCCTTCTCTTGGCATACTGAGCTCTCTTTCTTTCTCTCACTATCCTCTGTCTCCTCCAAAACAGAAAATAAGATTTCAAAATGTAATTTGTCGATGCATAAGAATGTATGTATGTAGAAATTGTACTGTATTTTTTTTTTTTTTTTTTTTTTGTAAGTTTGAAGGTCTCGTCAGATAAAATCGAGGTATTTTTAAAACCAATCATCCATCGTGAGGAATGCCAAAATTATTAGATCTCACACAATGAAATGTTGTAATTTTGACTACATTTTGGACTTAAAAAAAAAGAATCAAGATTCATCTAAAAAAATCAATCATATCAAAAATACAATAATGTAAAACAAAAATTATAAAATAGCATAAAACAAATATAAATTTGAATTTCAAAAAAAAAAAACTGAAAAAAAGAAGAAAAAGATCTTATAATAAATTTGAAATGAATTTAAAGATTATATTTCAAATAAAAAAATATATTGAACTCAAAGAAATTTATGAACTTGAAGTGAACTGAATATTTTGACAATAAATATAAATTTAGCACTTCAATATCTCATTTTAATTAATTTAGAAGATGATCTAATTGAATATCCAATGAGAGTACAGAAGATCTTCTTGCAATTGGAATGTAATTTTCAAATCATAATTCAGTTTAAATGAATTTGAGAAAATCAAAAAATCCATAACAAATTTTTTTTTAATGAGATCGAATGATTGTTAATAAGCACAATCAATGAATCCGTGGAAAATGTTTGAAGCATATTATTCGTCTTATCAAATACTCGAATTGGATTAAGGAGAAATTGAATAGAGTTTATGATAAGTTTGAGAATTGTTAGTAGATATAAATAAGACTTTATTCAATATTTAAAGACTAATTAACTTTGAATAAAAGAAAGTAATTAAATGTTAATCCAAAGAATCTAATAGGCTATTAGAATAATTTAAAATGCTTTAAAGATCGAATCTGAATCTTTACATAAGGCAGAATGATCTTAAATTATTACAAAATTATAGCTTCAATTCAAAAAATTAAAAAAATTTCATTCTAATTATGATTTTTAAAATAAATAATTTCATTAATTAAATGAAATTATATAAGCTAAAAATAGTTACATGTACTTAGACATACAGATTTAAGGTGCAAATCCTAATGTTTGAAAAAAACTAAGTTAAGTTGAGATTAAATAAAAATACAAAATTAATCTCATAATTTATTATTTGAATTATTAAATACCCACATGGGCCCCGACACAGTGTTGAATGTGTAAATTTAGGTATCACGAGATCTTTGCGGGGTTAAAAAAAATTGACTTAAATATCTTACACTAAAAAATTATGCAATTGTTTTGAAGGAGAAACAATCATTTTTGAAAATCTGAGCATATTTTTAAAATTCAATATTCTAAATATATGCTTATGCATGTATTTTAGTGAATCAATATATTTGTATGATAAAAGTTTAAGTCATATCTAAGCAGTTAAATCCTTCTCTCCATAGGGACTCGAGTTGATAAACTGATTATTTCAATAGAAAATTAAATAATTAAGCTCGAATGTTGCATATAAAAATACAATTATAGGTTTCAATCCATAGATCAAATCCTCCTCCTATAGGAGTAGAGTTGACAAGATCTAATACGATATAATAATATTTCAAAATTGTAGACCCGATCCTCTGCTAGCAAGGAACAGAGTTGATAAAGTCTACTCCAATGATGATTGTATTGATTGAGAATATCAACCGAAGGAGTTTACTATTATCAAAATTTCTTAAAATCTTCAATGTTAAATCAAGTTCCTATCAACCACCAAATATTCAAGAAGATTCCAAAAAATAAAAATGCTTAAATGAAATTCATTAATTAAAATCTAAATAAAAATTCATTCATCCAGTCTTAGTAATTATTTGTCGGGGATGAAAATTTAATGTTAACTAAGCTCACAAAGGAGCTAATGTCATATTATATATCTTTTCTATAAAGCGTCTACACCGTAGGCATGGCTATCCTCTGTCCATGGTTTGGGTGTCCACATATAGGCGATTCACGATCGAGCCCTCGGCCGTGGTTTGGCCAAGAGGCTCCACTATATATCGTCACTATAGCAGTATGTTCCCAATGATTTATTTTTTACCAATTTGAGTTCTGAATAATAGCGTATGCCTAATAGGGCATAAAGTCCTCTCAGTAAGGGTGAACTTAAGATTGTCCCTTTGACAAATATCAACTCTAGTCTACAATGTCTCCTTGAAAGATGCAACACATATCTGCTGACAAGGATCCTTCGGTAAACACATAGCTGCTGACAAGGATCATTCGGTCAAGTTGGGTTGACTACCTCCTTTAACTAAGTGGACCAGGGATCAAGATAGCCTGGGATGACGGAACTATGGGATCTTGATCGGGTGCGTCATCATTCCCCCAACAATATGCTTCAAGCATGAAAAAATGATGAATTTCATTAAATTTCAAATCTAAATTCCTGCTACTATATGCTAAGCAATTAGCGAATGAAGGTTCTCTCTCACTGATTGGGGAGGGGTAATTAACTATAGGTGCTTGCACCTATAGAAAACTTGAAATTATTTCTAAAGTTCTCACTAAATGAAGGCGAAATCTCTGGGTAGTGCCTTATTTATCCACTACAAACAATCATCTACTTTCTGAAAATTTCGTTCGACATTAAATCCATACTCTCTTTTCATCGGAGGCCGTGCAATTTTTGCCCACACAAATAACATCCATCAATAAATATCAATGCTTGTCATCATGGCCACTCATTGTAACTTTAACCTACATTAACACCTGCAATTACTACAACTCATCGTAAATCATTGACAATGTTGACAAGCATAGTTATCACTGCTCAACACTATTCATTAACAAACTATAATTTCCACTATTAGCACCACTTGTCTATTAGTTTTTGTTGTCAAATATTAATTAAATAGACTATTCATGTCCCACATTAACTATCATCCCACTAACCATTAACTAGTATTCAACATCGTCAATTGCTAATTTATGATGACCATTCTCTAAATTGCAAATTATATATGTATAATTGGATAAGTAATATTATAATATAGTAAACACGATCTAGATTTATGAATTAATGTGGCCTAAATCACTTTAGTGCTTATCCAATAAAAAGAAAGGATACTTGTGTAATATTTGAGTCCAAGTGAAACTATTTTAATTGGGATCCTTTTTTTTTCTTTTCTTTTTGAGTTTTCACATAAAAAAAATCTAATCTCTTAGATGTATTGTTCAAATTATAAATTTGTATGTGGTATTTTTATTCAATGTTGAGATGATAAACTCTTTCTATAACTACAAATATTACAACATGAAGGAATTTGGTGTCATCCAAAGAACTCAAAATAATAAAATAGGCCACTCAAAAGGGCATTCACATTAACAACAGGACTTGTAGTTAGGCATCACTTTTCTTTACCATTTATTGAAGTATCACTACAATCCCATCTTGCACAAAGTAGTGTCTAAATTACCACCTTGACTATCATATCTTTGACAAAGTTGATGAGATATTCGATCTAGGCTAGAAGCATATCTATGTTGATGTTTAAAGAGTGATTGTAATTGAAAGGAATCTTTAGTAAACTACCAATTTTTAAAGACTCCTTATTTATAAGAGAAATTTTATAGGAAACTTATAAGATATTCTCATGCTTATATTTTGAGATTGCCTTTATGATAAATAAAGGTTGACCAAAAATTGTGATTATTGTTTTCACTTTTGTCAATTTATTTAACACTTTCTATTGATTATAATCACTCAGATTTTGTATGAAAAATAGTAATGACAATTAGTGGGGACCTTATTGTTATAGATGCAATAATCATCAACTGTGTTTAGATTCATTCACAATGAATAGCTTAAAGTTTAAGGAAAACTACTCAACAACTAATGTTATAAAGAAATAAGTCTTTCTCAAGAGTTTACAAGAAATAAGAACAGAGAATAAAACTATTGGAAATAGCAGCCAATAGTTTAACAATTTTTTAGATCTCAAAATAATATTTAACTATTTGTATTATTTAGATGCTTGAAAAATATATTTGATAAAATTTATTTTAAATCTTATTAGATTGTACTTAAAATTTCATATCAAATAGCCACTTAAATTTTATGGTGTGATGATGTGTACCATATTTTGGGGGCTTCAAAAAATTATAATTATGTTTCAAATGTCAAAGCTTATGTCATTTGGTGTTATTGTGCTCAAAGCCTCATTTTGTTGGAGCTTCACCACTTTATTACTTTTATTAGAAGAAACAAAGGATATTAGAAAAAACATCAAAAAAAAGAGAAAAAACAAAAAAAAAAGTAGAACATATAACAACATTCACATTTGACTAAACACCACAAAAAACATTGAGGGCATCATCAGCTTTCTCTCCTTTCTCTGAAAAGTGAAACTTCACATAATCATAATATTTATATGGATTGAAAAGTAAAGGGTGTTGTTCATCAATTAATTCTTCTAGAGAAGTTATCATATCATTTGTAACACTTGGTATTGTGCTAAAAATCATCGCATATCATTTTTCAATCTCCTTTGTTAAGTTTTCGATGATTAGAGCATGAAGTCTTCCGTTTATCTATGCGTGGGTCAAAAAAATAATTGAAAAACTTATTTAACATTAAATAATATTTTTTTCTTACACACATACCACACAATTCTTATGCATTTATATATCTAATACCTAAAGTTAGATATTTACTTATCTAACACTTTCCTATGATTAAAAAAAAGTCCATTTCATTTTAAAAGTGTGTGATCATGATATTTTTTATTTGATTTTGAAGATTAGGATGTTATATATAAAAAATTAAAGTGTAAATGTTATATATGTAAATACATAAGAATTGTGTATGTATGTAAATCCCCTTAAAATATATATTATTCAACAATATACTAACCTTGAATGCTTCACCAACTAAAAGCATAAATGAATTTGTCATTGGTGTTGTTTGAATCCATTCACTACCTGCAATCTCAACTTCAAGCCCTTCCACATTGTGTGGGCAGATTATACTTATATAATTTGGGTCTTTGTGAGAAGGCAAAGCAAGATTTATTCCATTATCAATTTTTTCCTTAAAATAATTTGAGAATCTTATTGAATATGCCAGAGATTTCATATGTGAATCAAAGTGATTCTCCAAGCCCATGCTCTCAAGAATCATTCATTGGATCATATTAATGAGCTCTTGCATATGCTTTGCATAGTTCAGCACTCTATTGTTATAAAAAAATAAAGTAAAAAAAAGCTTAGTCAAATAGCATTTTTACCTTAAAAGTATAAATAACTATATCTTCATTGGATGATCTAAATAATAAATTATGATAAAAAAAATATTTGGCTTGAGAATTTCTTGCCAAAATAAATCATTTCCATGGGGCCAAATGATATTGTCATATTCTTGAACATTAACTTGAGAATTAGGTTCGATCAATTGAAGAGCTAAGAAAGGAAATCCTACCTTCTTAAACCAGGCACCATGATAGGGTAACTCTTGGCCATCAATAAGTTTGTTCAGAACTGGCATGGTGAACATCTCTGGCACGGCCAATCCAAGCAACTTATTTTGAAGCTCAGAACTAATCTGATTATAAACAACTTCAAAGCCACCATAGGTTTCTAGAGCTTATCCAATTTTTGATCGAGTTGTTGCCCAAATCATTTCATCGAACCTTGTAATGTCTAATCCACTCATCCACTTTAGGCACTCAACACTACCCGGATATCCCATCTTAGTTGGTTACTTATCCTTACCATTTCATGTTAAGCTCGGGCTTTAATTCAGATGGAATTTATATTGCTTGAAGATTCCATTTCAAAGATGTCGATATGGTTCCAAGTAACCAATATGTTGTATTATAATAAATCGTATTTATCCTTTTTTTTAAAGGCATTCAATTCTGAGATTCCATTAGTATTTCTCCAAGATTCCATTTGTATTTATCCAAGATTCCATTTGTATTTATCCAGGATTGCATTATAATATGAATGAATGGATAAATATATATGTTCTTTTGGAAAGATATAAAGGTATGTGGGAGATACAGACGAAATATGGGGAAGCGAAATGAAAGACATATTAATCAAAATTAATAGTCTTTCGATCGATGACTCAAGTTACGTGGGCATTCCTTTAGAACTAAGAGAGATTCTACTTGCCTGGAATAGTATCCTTAATCCTACATTCAGAGACTTTATATTGAATTTCTATTGCAATTTAACCAAATCTAACTGGAGCAATTATATTTGGCACAAGTTTTATACTATTAAATACTCTTCTTCTACTTAGTTTATGAATTCGAAATGATTGATATTCTCAAAGCTCGATCTATTGAAGCTAAGTTGAATTGTAACTTTTGCCATATTCAAACTAAAATTAATGTGTCTGCCACTTCCTTTTTATTACATCACACATTCCTTCAAGCCTTTACTCTCGTCAAATAAACTAATTCCAAATATGAAGACAAAAAAAAAATCACTTTGAGTGACCTAGTTTAGTGCCAAACATCTAGTTTCTCCTCCATTCTACTAAAGGAGAGACGTGAGGAGCATTCAAAGGTTCTTAACGGGATGAATTAGTGAGTTACAAGCACTTAATTTCCTAATAATGTCTCTCCTGCGATTCTCTCTTTTATCTTTATGCTTCTATTATTTTTCGTACTGGTGCTGCTGGACATTATTTCTATTCTTATGTTTCTATTATTTTTGAAACCGAAAATGATGAGTTTTGATGCTTTAAGTTTCTTCATCTTCCATTTTTTTGGCCCCATTCGGATGACCCTCTGGCAACAATGGGTGCAAGTTTTGATTTTGACGTGATAGAAAAATATTTTTAACACAGTCCGCAGAGAGCATTGCGCCACTTGCCAGTGGTTGATCATATGGTTTTTTGCTTTTATATATTCTCTTCTTCTATACAACTTTGTAATTTTTTATCTTATTCAGTTTTCATTTCATCTTATATTTGCATAAATACCACACAATTTCTATGTATTCACATATCTAACACCTAAACTTTGATTTTTAGTTTTGATTTTGACATAATAGATAAATATTTTTAACCCAATCCGTAGAGAGAATGCCTCTCTTGCTAGTTGCTGACCATTTTACTATTTTTTGCTTTTAAATAATCTCTTTCTGAGCTATTATTTTGATATATTTACATACATACCACATAATTTTTATTTATTTATATATCTAACACCTATACTTCAATTTTTAAGTATATAACAACTCAATCTTCAATTTCACATCAAAATATCATCATAATTAACTTCTCGAAGGTAAATGCATATTTTCAAATATTGAAAAGTATTAGATAAGTAAATACCAAACTTTGGATGTTAAATATATTAATACATAGGAATTGTGTAGTACGTATGTAAATCATCCTACTTATTATTACTTTTTTGACTAATGGAAGTGGCCAAATGCCCTCATATATAGTCCAAATAAAAATTAATGAAATAGTGTGAATGGAATATTAATGGGTAGGATATGAAAAATAAAGAACACTTTGTATGATAAACTTTAATTTCAATATGATAAATAAGACTAAGTACGTCTTACAAAACCTAGATGTATTCAATCATTCACAAACTTACCCATTGAGTATTTTAGGATACTCAACTATTTGACAATTTTATGACAATTATGTAATGTTGAAACTCCTAACTAACAGTAATTTCAAGATTTTTACATGAAATAATGATTGGAGAATAATTATAAAAATTTTAATGGGACATCTTAACATAAAAAAAAATTAAAAGATATTCATCAATTTTCAATGAGTCTACAAATTAAAAAGCTTTTTTAAATAAAAAATAACCTATGTTGCATTTTCAAAGTCTTGATTTGAAATATATAAAGAAAATTTTGATGTAAAAAATTTCACAAATAGAAGTCGTGATGCCATAAATTCCATAAAATTTTTCAAAACTTCATAATTCTATACCTAATCTTGAAAAATCACAAATGCAACTGGCATAATTATTATGTCCATAGCAATACACCATATTAAAATCTCTCAAAAAAATAAAAACATTATTAGGCTTTCGAGTCATAAGAATTTTTTGGCAAAAAATTATACATTAACTACAATAAAAAATGGTCAAAAAGACAACCATAAGTTAAAAACTTAGCATTAGCACAATGCACGACAATGGAAAACAGTTATCACAATTCAAGTGTTTGTCCACTATCCTCTTTAGTAGTCCTTGTTTCTTTGTTATCTTGACACCATCATTTTTATTGTTGCATCATCACCATGGTCTCAATCTCAATATCTCCGACAATTAAATTAAAATGACAAACTCCTTTTCAAAAAAAAAAAAAGGTGAAGCTATAAAATGGGGCATAGAGCATCTCACAGTTTGACCAAATATGACCCTTCCATAAGTTATATTGGACTTAAACATAATAGAATGAGATCTCTCAATTTAGATCAAGCTTAAATCATCAAAATCACTATTGTTATACAAATATAGCTCACTTAAAATATCTAGAGTTTATTTGGAAGAAATATGCATAGCATCATCAATGAAAATATCCCAATAATCAATAATAATTATACAACTGTGTTTATAATAATAATAATAATAAATCATGTATATACTAATTATGGCATACAATAATATACATTAATAAAATACATTAGCAATGATTGTAAAATAATCATCTATAATTAGTCCAAGGTACAGTACAAAACTCAGACATTACTCAGTTGAGGCCTTTGTCCTTGCCCTAAATCAAACACATTAATAAAATAATAATCCTGGTAGGTTATACAAAATGTGCAGATGAATTCGATATGCTTGTAGTTAGAATAATAATTCATTAATCATAATCTGTATGAATGGCATTAAATTAATAGCATATTTTTACATGCTAATGACATGAAATTTAACACATGACAGAGTGATTGTTTGTTTGATATATACACTTAGCCAAATATTACAGATAGCAAATATACTAAGGCAATCCTCTCAAGGATATTGGCAAATATTGGAATCCAACCAAAACTAATACTTTGTATAAATGAGGCATTAACTAGGAATCATTTTTTATAATTTTGGACCCAATTTTAAACCTAAAAGCTTGTTGACAACACTTAAAATTCTTATTCATATAAAATTATAACTAAGGGTTATTATTTTGTCCACAACCATTGTAGAAAATGATCCACTTTGAAATCGAAGAGTCGAAGAAGATGTGGTTAAACATTAAAAATTTTTTTAGGTTGCAATATTTTTGAATCATCTTTTTTATCATTTATGACATATGAAGTCTTTTCTAGCATTTTAGGATCTTGAGAAATAATTTTTAAAACTTAGGACCTCAACTAGGGAATTCAAGATAATATCAGGGTAATTTTGGAGGATTTTAAGCCATAATTAAAAAATTCCAACAAAAAGTATGTCAATGATATAAGCTAATATAAATATAATGCTTTAAATATTAGAATGTCGATTCATGGCTCTAAAAAGAAGGTCTATTTTGACATATGTGATTATGCCTTATAATTTCTTTCGAGATAAAATTTTTTTATGACAACTTTTTGAAGATCTAAGATATATTTGGCTTTACAACATCAATACCCTAAAATATGAGAAAAATAAAATGGCTAACAAAATTTATCTAATCTGACATGAACTATGACATAATCTTCAAAGTATTAGCATCTAAGTATTAAGAAGAGAATACTAAAAAATATTTCATTAGCCATATGAACTCCTAATGTTAGCAAATTTATAGTCAAAATAGTTTGGTTCAACGAGACAAAACTAATAAAACTAAACTTGCAATAATTGAAGCCCAACTATTCTAGATTAAACACTGAAAGCATATGTAGAAATTTCTCATTATCATTTTAGAAGTTAATGGAGCCCAACTATTCCTAAATTAAACACTTGAAAATATAAGTTGAAATTTCTCATGATCATTTTAGAAGTTAAATGTCCTTCACATTTTATGTAAGCATAATAGAAACAAGTGCCTCCAAGAGATGAATTTAATGAATCCGAGATAATTTGATCTTTGAGTTCATTAAAATAGTTAAATGTATGAAAAAAATATAAAATGATTAATGGGTTGCATTATGATTATCCAATAGTGTGTCCAAATTTCTATGTAAAGTATCCCCAACTAAAATATATATAAGTAGGCAATAAATATTTTTACAAATTCAAGAGAAGTTTTTTGGTATAGGGCAATATTTGATTAATACAAAATTCTATTGTGCTATCCATCATAACAAATTAGTCATCAGCCAAATTCAACCATTGACCAATATAGCATCCACAATTCGCCATCATTTAACATTGATCATCAACCAACAATGATATCCATAATTCTTCATAAATCGATGTCAATCAACACTCTATGTACCAACCACAATCACTTGATATTCACCAACAACTATCTTTTAAAACTACCAATTATTGCCCAATTTTGGATGTGACACATCGATTATTTGCCAATGTCCACAAATGAATAACATCTAATAACCTCTAACTACTAAAGTTTATTGCCTATCATCTTGGCCATCTAGTTTACCCTCACAAAAATGCTAGTCATTCACCTAATATTGTTCAAATTCCCAACACTCTTTATCAGTTATCACTTTAATTTCTTTTCAATTGAGCTCACGTCTTTCTATTCACCTAATCTCCCCTCTTATCAAAAGAATGGATAAATTAATTGCATATCATGCTCGACTTCTAATATTCTAAATAAACTATCATTTCACATAAGACAACGATTAGCGTTTAAAAACCACCACCTACCAATGTCTGACACTTATCTTCTTGTCTGTTGAGAAAAATAATAAAGTTAACTACCTTCCATTATTTAACTTTTGATGTTCGCCATCAAATTTGATCATCTGATGGTTGTCAACAACTAATATACAACATATGTTAAAATGTTAATAACTAAAACTAGTGGTTATGAACATATTATCTAAATCAATTAAAACTATTATTTTTGAATCCACATTAAGTAAAAAAAAGTAATCTATACGTACCTCCACCCGACAATAGTTGTTGAACCACCTCTACACCACCATCATCGAACCACCACTGATTGCCATCATCTATTACAATTACCACCCAACTATCATCGTGTCATGCCACCATAAATCATATCATAATTGTCATTGTCAAAACAACATCGTCAAATTTCCTCCTAACATCCGTTGTCAGACCACCATTAGCAAAGCACCACCATCCGACCGCAATTAGACCGTCCGTCTCTTGAACACTATAGTTGAATCGTCACCTAACCACCATCATAAATCGCTCATCATCACCGTTGAACCTCCACTCAATTGCGGACCGCTACTACATCGCTTCAAAACCATACTATCTATCAAGTATCATGCTTACTATAGTCCTTCACTACAACATCAAACTACCACTATCATCATCGCTAGTTATAATCGATTGATATATTGAACTATTATTTGATCGCTATCACCGGACACTACTGATTATTGATTTGTTGTTTGCTATATCAGACAATTGCTCATCCATCTCCAAACTATGGCTCAACCAACTTCGTTAAACCATTGTCATCGTCACTTACCTAACCATGCCATCCTACTACTATCACACCACCATAGTTGCTCAACCTCCACCGCTGACTACAATTACTTGATCATTGACCACTATACCTCGACACTCTCACTAATCGCCAACTAATATTCTGATTGCAGACCTCTCGACACCAAGCAACAATTTTTTTCTTCCATCGCTTTTCACCTTCATTGCTCATTCTTTGACAATTGACTATGGTTGCTCCATCTCTGATGCTCGACAACGAATGCCTAACTATGTATTAACTTCGTCATCCGGCCAATCACTTAACCACAATTACAATAATCATCAAATCAACATTACTTGATTAAGATCACTCAACCTCCGACAATCAACTACAATATCTTCCATCACCCAACAACAGTTGATCAACCTCAAACAATCAATTATAATCACTCAACCTCTAACGGGCAACTACAATGGCCATATTACGATCACCTAACTATCATCGCTCAATTATAGCCTTCTAAATACTATCGATCGACAACCACCTCTTTATTATCATCACTCGATAATAATTGTGGGCTCGAAAATTCACCACCGACCTCTCAACAATATTGAATTGAAGAGAGTGTGATTTAAATGTTAGTGTAATTTTCAAAAGGCAGATGGAATAGTAGATAAGACACTACCCAGAGATTTCGCCCTCATTTAGTGAGGACTTTAGATCTAGTTATAGGTTTACTATAGGCGCAAGCCCCTATAGTTAATTATCCATCCTAATAAGTGAGAGAGAACTTTCCATTAAGGTTAGTCATTAGATCGCTTAATGTGTAGCGTATAGTAGCAGCATATGGAGCTTTAGAATTTAAGATTATGAAATTCATCATTTCAGCTTAAACCGGATGGTTGGAAGAATGATGACGTGCCCGATCTAGATCCCATGGTTCCATCATCCCGGGTTGTCATGGTCCCTAGTCTACTTAGTCAGAGGAAGTAGTCGACCCAACCTGACCGAAGGATCCTTATCAGCAACACATGAGTTACATCGTCCAAAAAATCCTTCTAGACTTGGGGTGGTATTTGTTTAAGGAGACAATCTTAAGTCCACCTTAGCTGATAAAAGGGCTTTGTGCCTATCAAATATACCCTATGATTTGTAACTCAAAGGGTTGAGTCATTGGGGAACATATGGGTTATAGTTGTGACCATAATATAATGATCTCATTTGGTGGCAACCACCCAATCAGAGGACTCTGGTCATAACCGCATCATTTGTGGAGCATACTAGCCAAACCACAAGGACTGTGGACACAGTCACATTCTTATTGGCATGAGATTATTTGAGTTTGAATATAGTAATTTATTTGACTTGACATTAACTCCTTTATGAGTTAGAGTTTTCTTAATCTTTCATCCCCAACAAACGATGGTGGATGGGTGGATGAGTTGTTTGCTTTAAATATTTAAATAATGAATTTCATTTAGTTCAGATATTTACTTAGTTGAAATTTAGTTTTATAATGAATTAATTTAGAGCTCAAGCATCTTTTGATAATAATATCCCCTCCGATTGAGATTTTCGATCAACGTAGCCATCATCGAGGTAGATCTTATCAATACTATTTATTTGCTAGAGAGTTGGCTATGACTTATGTATAATTTAAATTCTTTAAGAAATTAATATCATAAAGACGTGTCAACTCCATTATAAATATAGAGGATTAGGTCTTATGATATAATGTAATTTAAATTCATTTAGAAGTTGAATATTTAGTAGACCGTGTTAATTCTATTTCAAGCATAGAGAATTAGACCTAATGTGATCACATTTTATGGAGTTGAATATTTATCTCTTTCATTGATTTGAATTAGCATATGAATATATTCATTAGCTTACATGCATATAGTTATGAAGGATTGAATCGATTTTATCATTCATCCTTTATTTTAATGTAGCATCCACAAATACTTGAATCTAAATATTCAACATTGTGTCGGGGCCCATGCAGTTATTTGATAATTCAAATTATTTTATTTTTCGATTATGAGATTAATTTCATATTTATTTAATCTCAACTTAGCCTGTATAGCATTTTCAAACATTAAAATTTGCACATTAAATCTCTATGTCTGAGCACATGCAGGAGTTTTTAACTTAGATAATTTTATCTAATTAGTGAAATCATTGATTTTGAAAATTATAATTAGAATAAGAATTTTCTAATTTTTTGATTGAAGGAAGCTCCTTCATTCATGCATATGAATAGAATGTATTCCCTTCTTTTAAATTTATTATTTTCATTTGTCTTAATTTTTCTATAAAGATTTTGCAAGTTCAATTGCATTTCATGTAAGACTTAATATTTTCATTTAGCACTTATACTTCAATTTCCCTTTGAGTTTTGATTCAAGCTTGTTTATGTAAGTTGTGGTGTTTTAAATGATTTTCATTTAAATTTGTTTAAGTCTTGAATTTTAGACAAAAACTGACAAGAATTGACAAGATTCGGCCATCCCCACATACGAGAACTATTTTGGCTTACTTGGTATGCCCTAATGAGCATAGCGAGCAGTGTCTTGCGACACCACAGCCGTGTCTTTATACCAACTATGCCCTAATGGGCATTAGTGGGGTCTTCGACCACCTGCATAAAGAACCATAAGCAGATATGCAATTTCAAATCATTCAAATTTTATTTTAGATTATTTATTTTTGATGTGCTTGATTTCTTTTTTGAATGAATCTTGATTCTTCTCCCCTTTTTTTAAGTCCAAAATTTAAACAAAATTTTGGTAGCATTTAGTATTGTGATCTCCACATAGCGGGCTAAATCAAAAGCTTTTTAGCTTAACCGGTGCTATTGAGCATATAACGGTGTCTTGACACCACTGCCTTCATCTCTTTACACCACTATGAGGTATGTGGTCTTGGAACCTACAAAGAAAGACAATCACATATGTATATATATTACCATTCACATTTCCTCGCACACACTATGCCCTATGGGGTATTAGCGGGGTCTTGGAATCTGTAAAGAAAGACACAATCACATATGTATATATCTTTCCACATTCACATTTTCTGACCGCTACCTACATGGCATTAGGGTCTTGGAACCTGCAAAGAAAGACACAAGCACATATGTATATATATTTCTTCACATTTTCTCGCACCCACTACGCCCTATGGGGCATTAGCGGGGTCTTGGAACCTGCAAAGAGATGCAAGCATATATATTTCCATATATTCGCATTTTCATTCACATCCAAACCCATTTTGCTGCACATTTGTAATGCTCGGCAAGAAAATTAAAGGATTAATTGTTTTGGATTTTTGATTATCGAATAATGCGGAGAGTGATAAGTTGTAATCGCATTAAATTCCCTCAAGTGAAGAGCGAGATAAGTAAGGAAGGAAATAAGAAAGCTCATGCATGGTCGCAAAGGTGGTGGGGAGTACTACGGAGATTGAAAATGAGGCAAGGAGTGGTTGTCGGAAAGAGAGCCATTAATGAATCTACCCTTGCAAGGCTTGAGATCTGAAGGAAGACTATGAAGGATCAAATTGAAGCAATGTAGTGATGTAAGAGAGGAATATAAAATGATTCATCAACCAAAAGTGATCGCACCTGTGGAGCGAAAAGGACTAATAGGACGAATGCAGAGAGCTTGAAATCTTTTGATTTAATGGCAACTTAATTGCGATGGTAGGTTACAATGAAAGCGCTTAGGTATGAGAGATAGCCATCGATGGCATCGATTCCTCCATAATCGATGAATCTAATGAGCTAATGGCCGACACCATACGCAAAGGAGCGAAAATTGGTTTTAGGGTAGAGCGGTGATGAAGGAAGAGAAGAAGGATCGAACATGGTTCACCGTGAATTAAGTTGAAATTGATTTTTTATTTTTTATAAAAGGGTTTATAAAGGACGAGATTTCTTGGTGAAGAAGCATCTAAACAAAGGGATATGGACTGAGCAATGAGACAGAGGAGCGAGCATAAATTACACGGGTGAGGGGAGAAGAGCGGTGGTTGAACGGAGGTGCTCAGGATAGGGGGTAGGAGCGGGCTGAGTTTGAACGAGGGGAAAATATTACGTCTGGAGTCTGCACGTAGTTTACGGACTCAACCGATGACGACACGCTGAGATATATTGAAACGGAACCAAAAAACGTATGGCATAAACAACGCTATTTTTCAGTTTAGTGCGCCCAACCGATTTACCTCGCCTAAACCTGGGGAACAAAATATCTGCGTCGTTGATTCTTTTGTAATACTGTAGGCTTTCGAAAAGAGAATTTCTGAGCTCGTATCGCCCACCTCAGTCGTTAGATCGGCTTATTTCAAATAATTTCAAATTGAGGTATTGGTTTTACACAGGTATTTCCACATGCATTCTTGAACTTGAAAGATTTTAGGGTTTTCTGTCTTTGTCCATTACAATCCATGTGTTATGTGTTTATTTATATGGCGTCTTTGATTTTATATGGCTACTTTTGTACTTTTGTAGATATATTTGCCCTATTTGGATGATATATGTACTTTATAATGCATTAGGAACAATGTTGATTAGTTCGGGTTTTTCTAGCATCTGTATTCTCACAGACAATAACATGAGAGTATTTCTACTGTTGTTTAGGCTACATTTGGCCTAATTTTTTACAGCATTTATGCGTTGGTTATTGAGACAATGTTTACTGCTTCTCTGTGGAAGTAGATTAGAGCATTTGCATATGTACTCTGCACTCGACCTTATATACTTTCTTGAGATTTTGCATTTGTTTTCAGTCCATTTTTTCCCGTTTGGAGGACATAATATGGCTAGAATCCATTATGAATAACTGGGAAGGTTTGTTTTGTGGGTTTGGATGTGTTCTGTGGAGAAAATGAATATGTACCTTTTGTACCTCGTACCCTCCCCCTCTGTACCCGCCTCATCTCCTGTCCCCTCCGATATTAGAGATGATTTTGGTTTTTGTTGATTGTTACCGGTTATTAAGACAATGTTTACTACTTTTCTATGGAAGTAGATTAGATTGTTTGGAAGCTAATTTTGATGCATATACTCTCTGCACTCTCTTCTATACTTTCTTGAGATTTTGCATTTGTTTTCCATTTTATCCCGTTTGCGGGCATACTATGGAATTGCTATATGAATAATGGGTGTGTTTTCCGTCGGATGTGTGTGGAGAAAATGAATTTGTACCCTGTTGTACCTCGTACCCCTGCACTTTGTACCTCACCCTCGATATTAAGGTGCTTGCAATCCATTATGTTAATTACCTTGACTTTATTTTGAAGTTCATGCAAGGATAACGAAGATCGCCAGTGCCATCGAATATTATTTGATAATATTCCGCTTCACTGGTGACGAAATATTGAAGCGGCTTCACCAACCAAGATTGTCAACTGCAAGACTCGGTTGAACCTCTATCCCATCTCGGGACATCTGACAAGCCTTTTCTGGGTGGGTAGTGCATTTCTTTCGCCGATGAAGTATGTCGGGGATGCCAAACAAAGGGAGAAAGTTTTATGGCGAAATCCCCATTGTCACAAAGAGATATCAAAATTATAAGAATAAGCTCAAGCAATCGGATAATTGTCGGCAAAAGTTTGTACATACATTTTCTTATTTCAAATTTATTTTTGTATATCAAAACTCTGAAAATTTAATTTAATTGCCTACGCGATAATATTGACAAATTTGTCGAGCACAATTGGCGTGCACACTAAAGATAATACACCAGTATTTCAGCACAACCACATATCTATCTTTAACACGCCTTACTTACACTGGACTTATCGGAAGAGGAGACTTGGCTCCTTGAATCATCTCCTCCCCATGAAACTTCCCCAAGTAGAGCTCCATCCCAGCCATCATCGCCCTACGATTCAGATATCTCTCATATTCCCCCAACCGGTGTCTAGCTTGCCTCGCTACTACCCCCCAATCAGAAGGATCTGCAATAGATATGTTATTTGCAGGTTTGAGGGAGTTGAGGGAAGTTGTGGCATCCTTCCATGCAAAGACAGAGAGGCTGGATGGCATGCAGCTATGAGGGTACCCCTGTGAAGAGTGCTTCCATCCCCGGGGTGGAAGCTCTCTGAGGAGACCACCTGGTATCTTCTCGAGGGTCATTGGGGCTTCATTTAGATGACAAGCGATTTCCTCGATGAGCCATCAAAGGCTATCATGGTGGAAGAGCACCCAGGCATAGAATTCGATTCTCGAGCTTTAGATGACAATGGATATAGCTTTTTAACAATTATTTTCAACCTAAATAATTATATTACCCGGCTGCTGCACTTCCCATCCAGATGGCATGCCTCGCCCGATGCTCCACCTCATGAGGTCGGTGCTCGATTCCGTGACAAGTAAGTCACCCGATCTTGCTCCTTTTCACATAGATTCAAATGTCATATCATTCTAACTACTTCTATTAATTTCTCGCCAATAAATTACAAAACAAGCTTTACGATAATGGGGAGATCGATTGCATTGGAAATATTGTTATTTCACGAGGGTGATTGATGATTCTTGACGGATGATTCGTCCGATGCACACATCGATGCGTTCGCATATCTGTTAGCTGAGAAGTACTCCCTGTGCCCAAGATTGTATGTCCCATTCCTATACATTTCATGCTTACATTGGGTGAGTTACTCCTCCAAATTTAGTGGTTATGCAATTCATTCATGATATCCATCATGTGTGACTTATAGATGTTATCTTGCATCCCTGCAGAATTATGCGTAGTATGGCTTGCTAAAAGAAAGTAAGATGTATATCCAAAGATGTCACGCAGACGGTGCATCGTGGTCTTCTTATTCCCGTTATCCATAATCAGGATTGGACACTTCTTGTCGGAAATATCAAGCTTGGTGTGTGGTCATTTTACGACTCATTGCCAAAACCGACACATAAAGCCATTTTGCCGGAGATAGTATGCACTCTTCTTGTTCTCACGGGATCTAACTAATACCTTGCCCATCTTCTGCGGATCAAATTCGGCTGGGATATGGACATTATTTCAACAAAGAACCCAAGAAATGGCTTGAACGGTGGCGGATGCCGTACCCAGTCAACGTGTCGACGCGATGTTCATTTGCAAATACATGGAGGTAGCTACCGAGAAGCCCGCAATTAACTGGGCTCTGAACCAAGACTGGGACAAAAAGATGAATAGATTTAGGGCCAACTTTGTTTATACGATTTTTTGCTTGGCCTCAAAAAACACTTAAATCAAATTTGGATGCTTGAGTTGTTCTCTGTACAGCACTTTAATCAAATGAGAGAACTTTCTCTCATATGCGCTCTTATACGATCATTTTACATTGTCAAAAATAAATCATAGAACAAAATGCCATATATAAGCCTAATGTTAATTTTGAGAATTTGAATAAATATTGACTATTTGTATTAATCAAATTAGTATTTTTAGTGTAGCATTTTAGTAGTACAAGTCAAAATTTTTTTAAATTTATCGATCATGTTGAATTTTATTATTATAAGCTATTTATTAAGCATCTAAGCATCTTAATAATTTTGTTATCGACAACATAAAATTATCAAATTCATCTTATGTAGATACTGATCTATCCATAGAAATATAATAATTGAAAATTATATAATACTTTCATCAAAATTTTCAAGAGATCTCATGTGAATCGAAATTAAACAAATTTAATGCTATTAAATTTATCTTATTTAAATATTAAATTTGACTATATATTTAATAAAATCAAAAATTGATGATTCTAAATTTATTAAAACTTTTAATTGAAGATATGCAAATGATTTTTATTTAATTAGATTTATTTTTTAATTACATACCAATATTTATTTTAAAATTTTAAAATTTTAAGTAACTTTTGGACAAAATCATCGGGGTATGAGGGTACAAGATGCAATGGAGATAGATGGAGAGTATAGAAGGTACATAAAGTATAGATTCATTACTGGATACAGGACAGAGCAAGTGAGAAGATGTATAAGACTATAAGGTATAGATAAGCATGAAGAGTATGAGTAGGATAAATTCTGCCTAGACTGAGAGAAAGCAGATACGAGGGCACAGAGAGTACAAGAGAAAGGTACAGAGAAGATAAAGATACAGACAGAGTACAGAGTACAAATACCGTGAATCTCCTAAAATTCATCGAACGACCATCATTGCTTGATTGGGATTTAGTTACCATGATCCGAACAACCGCGCTACAAGTGAAACAAAATTGGAAAAAATCGCTCATACTGAAGAAAGACAGAGAGTACATATGTAAATAAGAAAAAAAATTAATCAAACGACCACAATTTCCTCAAGGATTACATCAATATGTTTTCTCAAGACAAAAAAATCAAGAAAAATAAATATGAAACCGTCGACAGAGTACCAGTAAAGCAGTTCACCGCATGCAAAGTCTGTGGAAAGAACTCCAAATGTAGAAATCTAACTTAAATAAATAAATTACAAACTATCGTCATTATTTTACATATACAACTCCTTAAAAGGATTACCGATCCATTTTATTTACACATCATCGCTTATTTCAACGCCTCCATTTCCAAATTCATTCTCCTTCTTCATAGCTCTTTCAGAAAGCTCTTTCTACCGCAAATAAAAAATACCCTAAAATGAAGATATTTATTTCTTTTAAATTTCTCCCGCGCATATACTCATTCCCCGCAATTTCGTGTCGGGTCGAGCCGGGCGCTAAACCGCGGAAAATAGCACCGTTTCCGTCTTACGACGTCATTTTTTGGCACCGTTTATTCAATATATCTGTGCCACGTGTCGTCATCCGATTGGAGTCCGCACGTAAACCTACGTGCGAACTCCGGACGTAATATTTTCGCTCGAACGAGAGGCCTCCTTTTTCTAGAAAATCCTTGGCTGCCTCTTTTTTCTTGGGAGGGAAAAAAAAAAGGGATTAAGACTCTTAATTGCATATTAGTTACTTTCCTTATGAGCTTAGGCGGGATTTTCAAAATTTGAGCGCAATTTTGAATGAAATTAAGGAGTATTATGGAAAGAGTATAATCCGATCATTAATCTCTATTCATGTGAAAATTTTGATTTAATCATTTAATAAATAAAATTAAATCGAACTTTGTTTAATTAAATTTGGATGTTTGATTTTCACAACATCACGTCAAAATTTTTAGGAATCTTGTCAAAATCAAACCCACATACACGAGTATTGTTTCTAGGTAAATTCGACGTTCTGGATACAACAGCGTAATCCGTCTCACGATCAGAGGTTGTTTGATTAAAGCCGCGTAATCAATCAATTTTGGTTCAAAGTTATGATGCCGATCGCTCCATATTTGCGCAGTCTCATCTGAATTAGGCATGGACAATCTCATTTGATAGATTTTGATGCAAATGGCGTGATCAATTTTGTGAACGGAGGTTGTTTGAGCATCGTCGTAACTTCTCAACCTCGATATACGTGTAGGCAGATTGATAGATTTCATTTTTGATCGGTTGACCTTCAAATTTTGCAATATGTGTATCGATCAAGGCATCAATGCGTGACGAGTCCGTTCATCAATCGGAGATCATTTCGAGTATTTTTGGCAACATCGAGTGTATTTCAGCTTTGAATTACGTGTCATCGCATCCGAAGTTTGTCGAATTCGGCTCGTGAGCTCGACTTGGCTGATGGAGCATACATGTAGGTCAACAATAATCATAATGTTCAGCCACATCATCTTGACCATTGTCATCCAGCAACACCATTAGGGATGTCATTTTGGGTCAATGGGTTGAGTTTGGGTTTTACCAGGATTTCACCCTGTTGATCTCCACATATGTGTCATGAGTCGGGTCAAGCCCACAAGTCAAATTCGACAAACTTTGGAGGTGACAGTGTACAAATCGGGGCTCAAAATGCACTGGACATCACCAAAAATAGTTGAAATGACATCTGATCTATGAACAGACTTCACCGTTGCATTCAGAATCTCGAAATTGGTCGAAATATAAATATTGGATAATCTAAAGAGCGATCGGTCAAGCTATCAAGCTATCAATGTGTCGATGCATATATCGGAGTCGAAAACCTGCGACGATATCCGAACGACCTCCGTTCATAAAGTTGATCATGCCTTTGGCTTCAAAAGATCGAAAACTATCAAATGAGATTGTCCACGCATAATTCAAACGAGTCTGTATAAATGTGGAATGATTGGAAGTGACAGCTCCCAAATAAAGTTTGAAATGCAATGGATGTCGCCAAAATCAACTCAAATGATATCCGATCGATGAAAAAACTTCATCATCATGTTCAAAACATCGAAACTAATTAGAATATAAATATTGCACAATCCAACGGTCGACCAATCAAGAGATCAAGCTATCGAAGCACCAATGTGCATATCAACGTCGGGAAGCCGCGATGATGCCTAATCGAGCTCCGTTTATAAAATTGATTGCGCCATAGTGTCAAAACATTGAAACATATCAAATAAGACTATTCACGCTCAATTCAGATGAGTCTGCACAAATATCGAGCGAGCAGAACCAATAATGCATATTTTTTAACTGAAAGTGACCCAATTCGACGCTGAAGTGGCTCAAAAGACCTACGTTAATGAAATGGACTACGTCATTGAGTCTGGAATATCGAAATTACCTAGAATAGACATCCAATTTGACTAAGATTGTTGCGCTTAAAATTTTGTCAAGATTAACATGTATTTGAGGTAAATCTACCTGATTATCTCTTTATTACACCTAGTCAATGCCTTGGGACTTGTAGCCACCCTCACCCACAATCAGCACCCCATGGTAGCCAATCAAAAGCTGTCACGTATGGGCTTCCATGCGCAGCCGAACCTTTATTTTCGGCTCTTCTTCTTTTGTGGGGGGAGATATTTTTCTCCTAACCGAAGGAACAAGCTTCTGATCCCTCTCGGTCACTACGGCAAGCCAAATGAGCTGCTCTCCGCTCCCGTTCATCCGTGCCTTGCAATAGACTTGCAAGCCTCCTCCCTCCTCCCCTCGCTACTCCTCCTGTTGGACAGGAAAACCAAACAACTCTCTTACGATCCTCTATAGAAAACTCCCATTCGAGAGCGATGATTTCCCTCGTCCGTCTAAAGAGTAGCCGAAGCTTCCTTCCCGTCCTCCCCGCCGTCCTTATGGGGAAATTATGGGCGATCACGAGATGGAGTGGGTGCACCTTCTCGATGACACCGTGATTCAGCTTTTCTCTTGCCTTAGCTACTACGGTCGTGCTTGTCTCTCTTCCACCTACCACACATGGCACCTCCTTGGATCCTCACTGCAATCCTAATCCAGTGGCGACCATCATCGAGATTGCCTTTGCCTTCCTCCAATGGGCGTTTGTCTCCAAGGTGAAGGTTTTGCCCGAGCGGCAGGGTGTTCCCTTGTCGAACAATACGAACGGCTTCGATGACTATCTCCTCATTGAGGATGAAGATGGTATGGACAAGCCCAACATCACTATCAAGTGCACGAAAATACAAAACACTATTACAGAAGGAGCTACTTCCTTCCTATTTACTGAGTATCACTATGTTGGGATCTTTATGGTGATATTTATCTTCCTTGGCTATGTGAAAGGATTGAGCACTAAGGAATAAGCTTCCACCTACAGCAAGGATAAAACTTGCAAATCGGTCCTTTTCAATGCCATTTTTCACCATTGCCTTCTTGTTGGGTGCAGTCACCTCTGTGATTTATGGCTTTATAGGGATGAAAATTGCCACCTAAAATGCTGCCTCTAGAAAGGAAGGGTGCAAGGAAGGCCTTCGTCACTACATTCAGATTTGGAGTTGTTATGGGCTTCTTATTTGCTGCAAATGGACTTTTTGTGCTTTATATTTCAATTAACCTGTTCAAATTATACTATGGTGATGATTAGGAGGGTCTTTTTGTGGCAATTATTGGATATGGCCTTGGTGGATCTTCAATGGCTCTCTTTGGTAGAGTGGGAGGTGGTATCTACACAAAAGCTACAGATTTTGGTGTTAATCTTATTGGTAAGGTCAAGAGGAATATCCTAGAAGATGATCCTAGGAATCCAGCTCTGATTGATGACAATGTGGGACATAATGGTTGTGAGATTGCTAAAATGGGTTCAGACCTTTTTGGTTCATATGCCAAGTTTTCCAATGCTGCTCTTGTTGTTGCTTCTATTTCTTCCTTCAGAGTTAATCATGAAATGTGCTACCCACTACTGATTAGTTCTATGGGCATTATTGTTTAATTGATCACAACTCTTTTCGCAACTGACTTATTCGAGATAAAGGCTATTAAGGAGATCGAACCTGCTCCTAAGCGGTAGTTGATAACCTCCGCCGCTCTCATGACTTGTTGGGATTGCAATTGTTAGTTGGTTGGCCCTTTCGTCTTCATTGACTATCTTTTATTTTGGTACCCGAAAGGAAGTAAAAAAATTGGGAATTGTTCTTCCATGTTACAATTGGGCTCTAGGCTGGCCTTGTGATCGGATTTGTTATTGAATACTACACTAGCAATGCATACAGCCCTATGCAAGATGTTGCTGATTCCTCTGAAACTTGTGCTGCTTTTTTAGCTAATATGGATGATAAAGATGATAAGGGGATAATATTTCAGAATAGATCTTATCACCTTTTAGCTTGGTCAGCTACTATACTTCCTGATTGCAAAACCATGCATTTTAATACTATGAAGGTTCCTTCTCAAATTTCCATTGTAGATATGGTACCTGAAAGTTTAGTAAAGACTGTTCAAGAGAAGGATTCTAAAGGTCTCCAGTGGCAAATTTATAGGGAAAAAAACTGGGATGGAAGGGAAAGCTGACTTTGTGAGACAAGGATTTGTTGATCATCTTAATACAACAAAGTATCTCGATTATCAATGGTATTCAACAAGGTGTTGAAGTATGCTCAGAGCTAACGAAAATCGAGCATAGCAAGACACTGGCCAGATGGTTAGTAGAAATGACATGAAGGTTGAATAACCCCAATACAACTATGCGGGGCAGAGCTGCCAATTTTGGACTAACGGGAGACTTAAACTACAACAAATTAAAGTGTTTACGAGCTGAAAATGATAAATTAAAAAATAGACCTACATGTATGCTCTTTTTATGCAGGTTTTTGAAGACCCTATTTTGCTCAGTAGTGCTAGCAGGTTAGAAGACCACGGTCATAGTGTCACAAGACACTGACCGTTATGCTAAGTAGTCGACGAAGGTCGAATAGTCTGACATGATAGGGACAACGCCAAGCTACCGAATTTTGGATTGACGGGAGACTTAAACTAGAACAAATTAAAGTGTTGATGAGTTTAAATTGAACTTATTTGAGTATGATAAATTAAAGATTAAATCTACATATAAGATTCTAAATGTATTTAAATAAGAATGATCTCGACAACTGTTGTGATCATAAATAAGACTTTTAACGAACTTGAGAATTTGTCTCTAATAAGAATAAAATTCGTAAAGCTTCGATTATCTTGATAGTGCCTACAAGCACAATCAAAACTTATAATAGATGTGAAAGCTTGTCCTTCAATCAGAACATGGATCAAATATGACCATTCAAAGCAAAAAAGAATTTGAATGAGACTTGTGATGAGCCTATGAGTTTCTTAGCGATCACGAGCTAAGTTTCGTTAAAACTTAAAGAACTTAATGTGCTATGAACTAAATGCATACAAATGAATATTAATCTAAATAATTGAACAAGAGCTGAAATGCTTTAAGCCATCAAATTCGCAACATATAGTACAAGCAAACAGAAGGCATTAATTAAGGCTTCAATTAAACTCTTGCACATATTATGAAGTAGGATTAAAACTAAAATTCAATACATTAAAATTATGCAAGCATTCTTAAAAATACCCGCATGGGCTCTGACACTATGCTGAATGCTTAACTTAGTGTCTGAGGATGATACGCGTGTTGATTCCTTGTTTGGTCTTAGGACCGGGTTCGGATTAACCAAACCTAAAAATCCAAAAATAATATTATAAAATTTTCAGCTTAATGAAATATCTAAGAAGTTAATTGTATCATGTGATAATAGATATGATCCTCTGTTAGGAGCAAAATAGAGTTGATAGGTTCTCAAATATATTTGATTCAATCAATTAACTACCCTGATGATGTCCGTGTTGACTAAATATTTCAACCGGAGGGGTTTTCATAATAATAATAATCTATTTAAATTCTAATCTCAAATCATTATTAAATGATAAGATACTCAAACAAAAAATATATAAATTAAATAAATTTAATTATTTAAATTTAAAAGTAAAATTCATCCACCCTTATGCAACCGTTTGTCATAGGTGATAAATTAAGAAAACTTTAGCTCACAAAGGAGCCAAAGTCAAATCAAGTACACAACTATGTTTACTCTCAAACAATCTCATGTCGAAGGATGTGACTCGCGGACCTCTAAGGTAGCCAGAGGCTCCACATGATACGCCGAGTCTTACGGTGGTTCTCACCAAATGATTCCACTATATCACAATCACGACTGTAGCCTTTATTTTCCCCAAGAACTCTGTCCTTTGAGCTGTGAATCATAGGGTATACTTTATAGGACAAAAAGCCATCTGTCAACTAAGGTAGACTTAAGTCTATCTCCTTAGACAAGCACCACCCTAGGTCTACTTTCTTAACGACGTAATCCATGTCCGAGGGATCCTCGTCGGTCGAATCCTCCTCGACTAAGTAGACTAAGGACTATGATAGCTCAGGATGACGAAACCATGGGATCTATATTGGGCGCGTCATCATTCCCTCAACCATCCGCTTTAAGTTAAATATAATGAATTTCATAAATCTAAATTCTAAAATACCACATGCTACTACTATACGCTACGCACTAAGCGACCTAACGACTTGCCGTAAACAAAAGTTCTCTTCCACCATTGAGAGGGGTAATTAACTATAGGTGCTTGCGCCTATAGGAAACCTGGAATCAGATTTAAAGTCCTCACAAAATGAGGGCAAAATCTCTAGGTAGTGTCTCATCTACTATTCTATCTGTCTTCTAAAAATTACACCGACAGTTTAAATCACTCTCTTTTTATAGAGAGGTTGAAACTAAGAGATATATTAATCAAAATTAATGTGGGGAAGTGAAATGAAAGAGATATTAATCAAAATTAATATTTTCGATCACGATGTCTCCAAGTTACTATGGGCATTCCTTTGGAACTAAGAGAGAGATTCTACTGCCTGGAATAGTATCCTTAATCCTACATTCAGAGACTTTATATTGAATTTCTATTACAATTTAACCAAATCTAACTGAAGCAATTATATTTGGCACAAGTTTTATACTATTAAATACTCTTCTTTTACTTTGTTATGCTTTGTTCATGATTTTGAAATGATTGATATTCTCAAAGCTCGATCTATTGAAGCTAAGTTGAATTGTAACTTTTGCCATGCTCAAACTAAAATTAATGTGTCTGCCACTTCCTTTTATTACATCACACATTCCTTGAAGCCTTTACTCTCATATAACTAATTCCAAATATGGCATAAAAATAAAACTTATTTTTTCCTCACTTTGTGTGCCTAGTTTAGTACCAATACATCTAGTTTCTCCTCCATTCTACTAAAGGAGACGTGAGGAGCATTCAAAGGATCTTAACGGGATGAATTACGTGAGTTACAAGCACTTAATTTCCTTATAATGTCTCTCCGTTGATTCTCTCTTTATCTTTATGCTTCTAGTATTTTTCATCGGTGTCACTGGACATTATTTCTATTCTTATGTTTCTATTATTTTGAAACCGAAAATGATGAGTTTTGATGCTTTAAGTTTCTTCATCTTCCATTTTTTGCCCCATTGGATGACCCTCTGCAACAATGGGTGCAAGTTTTGATTTTGATGTGATAGAAAAATATTTTTAACACAAATCAGAGAGCATACATACCACTTGCCATGGCTGATCATTTGGCTTTTTGCTTTTATATATTCTCTTTTTCTATACAGCTTCATAATTTCTGTCTTATTTACAGTTTTCATTTGATCTTATATTTGCATAAATACCACACAATTTCTATGTATTCACATATCTAACACCTAAACTTTGATTTTTAGTTTAGATTTTGACATGATAGATAAATATTTTGAACCCAATCCGTAGAGAGAATGCCTCTCTTGCCAGTGGCTGGTCATTTGACAATTTTTTGCTTTTAAATAATCTCTTTCATAGCTCAGAGCTATTATTTTGATCTTATATTTACATACATACCACATAATTTTATTTATTTACATATCTAACACGATACTTCTTTTAAGTATATAACACCTCAATCTCTAATTTCACATCAAAAATATCATCATCATTAACTTCTAGAAGTTAAGTACACCTTTTCAAATATTGAAAAGTATTAAATAAGTAAATACCCAACTTCGGATGTTAAATATGTAAATACATAGGAATTGTGTAGTATGCATGTAAATCATCCTACTTAAAATTACTTTTTTGCCTAACGGAATTGGCCAAATGCCCACATATATAGTTCAAAAAAATAATGAAATAGTGAGAATGGAATATTAATGGGTAGGATATGAAAAATAAAGAACACTTTGCATGGTAAACTTTAATTTCAATATGCTAAATAAGACTAAGTACGTCTTACAAAACCTAGAGGTATTCAATCATTCACAAACTTACCCACTGAGTAATAACCTAGTCCCTAGATCATGACTTAAAAGCATAGTTGAAATTCAGCAAAAAAATCTAAAAAAAAATTTTTTAAGGCACACTAATTTAGATGCCCTAAAGAACATTTAATATTGAGCAAATCATCCCAAAAAAGTTCATGGGATGACTTATCATCACGAGGGAACAAAGTAGAAGACAACAACAACAAATTTTTATCCTACTATGTGAGATCAACTGCATAAATCTCTCTTATCCATTGTGTCCTATTAAGTGAGTATTATCATTTACTATCAATGTTTAAAAAAATAAAATTATTTAACTCTAATTTTGAATGGGCAATATCATTTAACTATCCATTTAATGGATCTTAGTCCAATAATCTATATTTTTGCCACCTCAAAGACTCCTCTAGAGTTCCTATTACTTTCAAAGATAACTAAAAGGTTTAATTTCCTTAAGCAGACAAATCATTCAAACCCAAATCACTTCCATAAAAGGGTAAAGGAGTCTATGATGCTAAGTTTTACTAAAGTGTAAATAACCAATGAAGGGCCAAAAAATAAACCCTAGAGATCTATGGGAATAAAAGATGATGAAGTCTTCCCTTTTCCTTTATCATTGCAAAGTATTTTAGAATACTCAACTATTTGACCATTTTATGACAATTATGTAATGTTGAAACTCCTAACCAACAGTAATTTCAAGATTTTTACATGAAATAATGATTGTTGAATAATTATAAAAATTTTTACAGGACATCTTAACATTAAAAAAAAATTAAAAGATATTCATCAATTTTCAATGAGTCTACAAATTAAAAAGATTTTTTAAATAAAAAAACATCCTAAGTTGCATTTTCAAAAGACTTGATTAAAAATATATAAAGAAAATTTTGATGTAAAAAATTTCACAGATAGAAGTCGTGATGCCATAACTTCCATAAAATTTTTCAAAACTTTATAATTCTATACCTAATCTTGAAAAATCACCAATGCAACTGGCATAATTATTATGTCCATAGCAATACACCATATTAAAATCTCTCAAAAAACAAAACATTATTAGGCTTTCGAGTCATAAGAATTTTGGGCAAAAAAATTATACATTAACTACAATAAAAAATGGTCAAAAAGACAACCATAAGTTAAAAAACTTAGCGTTAGCACAATGCAAGATAATGTCAAATAGTTATCAAAATTCAATTCAAGTGTTTGTCTATTATCCTCTTTAGTAGCCCTCGTTTCTTGTTATCCTAACACCATCTTTTTTATTGTTGCATCATCACCATGGTCTCAATCTCAATATCTCCAACAATTTAATTAGAATGACAAACTCCTTTTCAAAAAAAAAAAAAAAAGGTGAAGCTATAAAATGGGGCATAGCATCTCACGATTTGACCAAATATGACCCTTCCATAAGTTATATTGGATGAAACATGAATGAGATCTCTCAATTTAGATCAAGTCTAAATCAACAAAATCACTATTGTTATACAAATATAGCTCACTTAAAATACCTAGAATCTATTTGGAAGAAATATGCATAGCATCGTCAATCAGAAAATATCCCAATAAGCAATAATAATTATACAACTGATGTGTTTATAATAATAATAATCATAAATCATGTATATACTAATTATGACATACAATAATATACATTAATAAAATACATTAGCAATGATTGTAAAATAATCATCTACGTCAAAAGGTGACTAGTACAAACGGACATTACTTTGAGGTCTTAGTCCTTCCCTTAAATCAAACACATTAACACAATAATAATCCTGGTAGGTTATACAAAATGTGCAGATGAATTCGATATGCTTGTAGTTAGAAAAATTAATTCATTAATCATAATCTAAATGAATGGTATTAAATTAATAGCATATTTTTACATGCTAATGACATGAAATTTAACATGAAGTGATTATTTGTTTGATATATACACTTAGCCAAATATTACAGATAGCAAATATACTAAGGCAATCCTCTCAAGGATATTGGCAAATATTGGAATCCAAGCAAAACTAATACTTTGTATAAATGAGGCATTAACTAGGAATCATTTTTTTTAGTTTTGGACCCAATTTTAAACCTAAAAAGCTTGACGACAACACTTAAAATTCTTATACATATAAAATTATAACTAAGGGTTATTATTTTGTCCACAACCATTATAGAAAATGATCCACTTTGATATCGAAGAGTCGAAGAAGATGTGGTCAAACATTAAAAAATTTTTTAGGTTGCAATATTTTTGAATCATCTTTTTTATCATTTATGACATATGAAGTCTTTTCTATCATTTTTAGGATCTTGAGAAATAATTTTTAAAACTTAGGACCTCAACAAGGGAATTCAAGATAATAGGTAATTTGTAGGATTTTAAGCCATAATTAAAAAAATTCAACAAAAGTATGTTAATGATATAAGCTAATATAAATATAATGCTTTAAATATTAGAATGTCGATTCATGGCTCTAACAGGAGGTCCATTTTGACATATGTCATTATGCCTTATAATTTCTTTCAAGATAAAATTTTTATGACAACTTTTGAAGATCTAAGATATATTTGGCTTTACAACATCAATGCCCTAAAATATGAGAAAAATAAAATGGCTAAGAAAATTTATCTAATCTCACATGAACTATGACATAATCTTCAAAGTATTAGCATCTAAGTATTAAGAAGAGAATACTAAAAAATATTTCATTAGCCATATGAACTCCTATTGTTAGCAAATTTATAGTCAAAATAGTTTGGTTCAGAGACAAAACTAATAAAACTAAACTTGCAATAATTGAAGCCCAACTATTCCTAGATTAAACACTTGAAAGCATATGTAGAAATTTCTCATTATCATTTTAGAAGTTAATGGAGCCCAACTATTCCTAAATTAAACACTTGAAAATATAAGTTGAAATTTCTCATGATCATTTTAGAAGTAAAATGTCCTTCACATTTTATGTAAGCATAATAGAAACAAGTACCTCTAAGAGATGAATTTAATGAATCCGAGATAATTTGATCTTTGAGTTCATTAAAATAGTTAAATGTATGAAAAAAAAATATAAAATGATTAATGGGTTGCATTATGATTATCCAATAGTGTGTCCAAATTTCTATGTATAAGTATCCCAACTAAAATATATAAGTAGGCAATATTTTACAAATTCAAGAGAAGTTTTGGTATAGGGCAATATTTGATTAATACAAAATTCTATAGTGCTATCCATCGTAAAAAATTAGCCATCAGCCAAATTCAACCATTGATAAATATAGCATCCACAATTCGCCATCATTTAACATTGATCATCAACCAACAATGATATCCATATTCCCCATCAATCGATGTCAATCAACACTCTATGTACCAGCCACAATCACTTTATATTCACCAACAACTATCGTTTGAAACTTCCAATTATTGCCCAATTTTGGATGTGACACATCGATTATTTGCCAATGTCCACAAATGAATAACATCTCACAACCTCTAACTACTAAAGTTTTATTGCCTATCATCTTGGCCATCTAGTTTACCCTCACAAAAATGCTAGTCATTCACCCAATATTGTTCAAATTCCCAACACCCTTTATTAGTTATCACTTTAATTTCTTTTCAATTTTCACGTCTTTCTATTCACCTAATCTCCAATCTTATCAAAAGAATGGATAAATTAATTGCATATCATGCTCGACTTCTAATATCCTAAATCAACTATCATTTCACATTAGACAATGATTGGCATTTAAAACCACCACCTACCAATGACACTTATCTTCTTGTATGTTGAGAAAAAAAATAAAGTTAACTACCGTTCATTATTTAACTTTTGATGTTCGCCATAAAATTTTGATCATCTGATGGATGTCAACAACTAGTATACAACATATGTAAAAATGTTAATCACTAAAACTAGTGGTTATGAACATATTATCTAAATCAATTAAAACTATTATTTTTGAATCCACATTAAGTAAAAAAAAAAGTAATCTATACGTACCTCCACCCGAAAATAGTTGTTGAACCACCTATACACCGCCATCATCGAACCACCATTGATTCCCATCATCGGACAATTACAACCCAACTATCATCATCAGACCGCTGTCAACCAACAGCCATTATTGGACCATAATCATTTAATCGCCATTGTCAAACCAACATCATCAAATTTCCTCCTAACATCCGTTTTCACACTGCCTTTATCAAAGTGCCACCATTCGACCGCAATTAGATTGTCCGTCTCTTGAACACTATAGTTGAATCATCACCTAACCACCATCATCAAACTGCCTCCAGACCATCACCGTTGAACCTCCACTCAACCGTTGTTGTCAGACCGCTACCTGACCATCGTCATCAAACCATCACTATCCAACCGCTATCATTGAATTGCCTCCTTACCATAGTCCCTTCACTACCACGTCAAACCACCACTATCAACTATCATCATCGTTATGGTGGATGAGCAAACTTCGATCGATATCTTTGACAATTTTTCTAGATACGATAAGCACCTAAAGTATTATAACTTGGCAACGACTAGCCGTGATCGAAAGTTCTCTTTCACCATTGAGAGGGGTAATTAACTATAGGTGCTTGCACATATAGAAAACCTGGAATCAGATCTAAAATCCTCATAAAATGAGGGCAAAATCTCTAGGTAGTGTCTCATCTACTATTCTATCATCTTCAAAAATTCAGACAATTTAAAATCTCTTCATGATTGGAACTAAGAGATATATTAATCAAAATTAATATGGGGAAAGCGAAATGAAAGAGATATTAATCAAAATTAATAAAGTCTTTCTAATCCTGATGCCTCCAAGTTACTATGGGCATTCCTTTGGAACTAATAGAGAGATTCTACTGCCTCGAATAGTATCCTTAATCCTACATTCAGAGACTTTATATAGAATTTCTATTGCAATTTAACCAAATCTAATTGGAGCAATTATATTTGGCACAAGTTTTATACTATTAAATACTCTTCTTTTACTTAGTTATGCTTTGTTCATGATTTCGAAATGATTGATATTCTCAAAGCTCGATCTATTGAAGCTAAGTTCAATTGTAACTTTTGCCATGCTCAAACTAAAATTAATGTGTCTGCCACTTCTTTTTATTACATCACACATTCCTTCAAGCCTTTACTCTCGTCAAATAAACTAATTCCAAATATGGCAGACAAAAATAAAACTTATATTTCCTCACTTTGTGTGGCCTAGTTTAGTGCCAATACATCTAGTTTCTCCTCCATTCTACTAAAGGAGAGACGTGAGGAGCATTCAAAGGTTCTTAACAGGATGAATTATAGTGAGTTACAAGCACTTAATTTCCTTATAATGTCTCTCCTGTTGATTCTCTCTTTTATCTCTATGCTTCTATTATTTTTCGTCGGTCTTTGGACATTATTTCTATTCTTATGTTTCTATTATTTTTGCAACCGAAAATGATGAGTTTTGATGCCTTAAGTTTCTTCATCTTCCATTTTTTTTTATTCGGATGACCCTCTGGCAACAATGGGTGCAAGTTTTGATTTTGACGTGATAGAAAAATATTTTTAACACAGTCTGCAGAGAGCATTGCGCCACTTGCCATGGCTGATCATTTGGCTTTTTGCTTTTATATATTCTCTTCTTCTATACAGCTTTGTAATTTCTGCCTTATTCACAATTTTCATTTGATCTTATATTTGCATAAATACCACACAATTTCTATGTATTCACATATAACACCTAAACTTTGATTTTTAGTTTGATTTTGACATGATAGATAAATATTTTGAACCCAATCCAGAGAGAATGCCTCTCTTGCCGGTGGATCATTTGACTGATTTTTGCTTTTAAATAATCTCTTTCGTAGCTCGGAGCTATTATTTTGATCTTATATTTACATACATACCACATAATTTTTATTTATTTACATATCTAACACCTATACTTCAATTTTTAAGTATATAACACCTCAATCTCTAATTTCACATCAAAAATATCATCATCATTAACTTCTGGAAGTTAAGTACACCTTTTCAAATATTGAAAAGTATTAAATAAGTAAATACCAAACTTCGGATGTTAAATATGTAAATACATAAGAATTGTGTAGTATGTATGTAAATCATCCTACTTATAATTACTTTTTTGACTAATGGAATTGGCCAAATGCCCTCATATATAGTTCAAAAAAAATAATGAAATAGTGAGAATGGAATATTAATGGGTAGGATATGAAAAAATAAAGAACACTTTGCATGATAAACTTTAATTTCAATATGCTAAATAAGACTAAGTCGTCTTACAAAACCTAGATGTATTCAATCATTCACAAAGCCATTGAGTAACAACCTAGTCCCTAGATCATGACTTAGAAGCATAGTTGAAATTAAGCAAAAAATCTAAAAAAAGTTTTTTAAGGCACACTAATTTAGATGCCCTAAAGAACATTTAATATTGACCAAATCTCCCAAAAAGTTCATGGGATGACTTATCATCACGAGGGAACAAAAAGAAGACAACAACAACAAATTTTATCCCACTACGAGATCAACTGCATAAATCTCTCTTCTCCATTGTGTATTAAGTGAGTATTATCATTTTACTATCAATTTTAAAAAAATAAAATTATTTAACTCTAATTTTGAATGGGCAATATCATTTAACTATCCATTTAACATGGATCTTAGTCCAATAACCTATATTTTTTGCCACCTCAAAGACTCCTCTAGAGTTCCTATTACTTTCAAAGATAACTAAAGGTTTAATTTCCTTAGCGGACAAATCATTCAAACCCTAATCACTTTCATAAAAGGGTAGAGGGGTCTATGATGCTAAGTTTTACTAAAGTGTAAATAACCAATGAAGGGCCAAAAAAATAAACCCTAGAGATCTATGGGAATAAAAGATGATGAAGTCTTCCCTTTTCCTTTGGCAATGCAAAGTATTTTAGAATACTCAACTATTTGACCATTTTATGACAATTATGTAATGTTGAAACTCCTAACCAACAGTAATTTCAAGATTTTTACATGAAATAATGATTGGAGAATAATTATAAAAATTTTAATGGGACATCTTAACATAAAAAAAATTAAAAGATATTCATCAATTTTCAATGAGTCTACAAATTAAAAAGATTTTTTTAATAAAAAAAACCTATGTTGCATTTTCAAAAGTCTTGATTTGAAATATATAAAGAAAATTTTGATGTAAAAATTTCACAAATAGAAGTCATTGATGCCATAACTTCCATAAAATTTTTCAAAACTTCATAATTCTATACCTAATCTTGAAAAATCACCAATGCAACTGTAATTATTATGTCCATAGCAATACACCATATTATCTCTCAAAAAAACAAAACATTATTAGGCTTTCGAGTCATAAGAATTTTGGGAAAAAATTATACATTAACTACAATAAAAAATGGTCAAAAAGACAATCATAAGTTAAAAAACTTTGCGTTAGCAGAATGCAAGAAAATGTCAAATAGTTATCAAAATTCAATTCAAGTGTTTGTCTACTATCCTCTTTAGTAGCCCACGTTTCTTTGTTATCCTGACACCATCTTTTTATTGTTGCATCATCACCATGGTCTCAATCTCAATATCTCCAACAATTTAATTAGAATGACAAACTCCTTTTCAAAAAAAAAAAAAAAAGGGTGAAGCTATAAAATGGGGCATAGAGCATCTCACGATTTGACCAAATATGACCCTTTCACAAGTTATATTAGATTGAAACATAATAGAATGAGATCTCTCAATTTAGATCAAGCCTAAATCATCAAAATCACTATTGTTATACAAATATAGCTCACTTAAAATATCTAGAATTTATTTGGAAGAAATATGCATAGCATCGTCAATCAGAAAATATCCCAATAATCAATAATAATTATATAACTGATGTGTTTATAATAATAATAATAATAATAAATCATGTATATACTAATTATGGCATACAATAATATACATTAATAAAGTACATTAGAAATGATTGCAAAATAATCCAAAAGCTACAGATCATCCAAAAGGTGCAGCCACTAGTACAAAACTCAAACATTACTCTGTTGAGGCCTTTGTCCTTCCCCTAAATCAAACACATTAATACAATAATAATCCTGGTAAGTTATACAAAATTTGCAAATGAATTCGATATGCTTGTAGTTAGAATAATTAATTCATTAATCATAATCTGTATGAATGGCATTAAATTAATAGCATATTTTTACATGCTAATGACATGAAATTTAACACATGATAGAGTGATTGTTTGTTTGATATATACACTTAGCCAAATATTACAGGTAGCAAATATACTAAGGTAATCCTCTCAAGGATATTGGCAAATATTAGAATCAAAGCAAAACTAATACTTTGTATAAATGAGGCATTAACTAGGAATCATTTTTTATAATTTTGGACCCAATTTTAAACCTAAAAAGCTTGTCGACAACACTTAAAATTCTTATACATATAAAATTATAACTAAGGGTTATTATTTTGTTCACAACCATTGTAGAAAATGATCCACTTTGATATCGAAGAATCGAAGAAGATGTGGTCAAATATTAAAATTTTTTTTAGGTTGCAATATTTTTGAATCATCTTTTTTATCATTTATGACATATGAAGCCTTTTCTAGCATTTTTAGGATCTTGAGAAATAATTTTTAAAACTTAGAACCTCAACAAGGGAATTCAAGATATATATAGGCAATTTTGGAGGATTTTAAGCCATAATTAAAAAATCAACAAAAGTATGTTAATGATATAAGCTAATATAAATATAATGCTTTAAATATTAGGAATGTCGATTCATGGCTCTAACAGGAGGTCCATTTTGACATATGTGATTATACCTTATAATTTCTTTCGAGATAAAATTTTTTATGACAACTTTTTGAAGATCTAAGATATATTTGGCTTTACAACATCAATGCCCAAAAATATGAGAAAAATAAAATGGCTAAGAAAATTTATCTAATCTCACATGAACTATGACATAATCTTCAAAGTATTAGCATCTAAGTATTAAGAAGAGAATACTAAAAAATATTTCATTAGCCATATGAACTCCTAATGTTAGCAAATTTATAGTCAAAATAGTTTGGTTCAACGAGACAAAACTAATAAAACTAAACTTGCAATAATTGAAGCCCAACTATTCCTAGATTAAACACTTGAAAGCATATGTAGAAATTTCTCATTATCATTTTAGAAGTTAATGGAGCCCAACTATTCCTAAATTAAACACTTGAAAATATAAGTTGAAATTTCTCGTGATCAGTTTAGAAGTTAAATGTCCTTCACATTTTATGTAAGCGTAATAGAAATAAGTGCCTCCACGAAATGAATTTAATGAATCCGAGATAATTTGATCTTTGAGTTCATTAAAATAGTTAAATGTATGAAAAAATATAAAATGATTAATGGGTTGCATTATGATTATCCAATAGAGTGTCCAAATTTCTATGTAAAGTATCCCCAACTAAAATATATAAGTAGGCAATATTTTTACAAATTCAAGAGAAGTTTTTGGTATAGGGCAATATTTGATTAACACAAAATTCTATAGTGCTATCCATCGTAACAAATTAGTCATCAGCCAAATTCCACCATTTACCAATATAGCATCCACTATTCTCTATCATTTAACATTGATCATCAACCAACAATGATATCCATAATTCCCCATCAATCGATGTCAATCAACATGTACCACAATCACTTGATATTCACCAACAACTATCATTTGAAACTACCAATCATTGTCCAATTTTGGATGTGACACATCGATTATTTGCCAATGTCCACAAATGAATAACATCTAACAACCTCTAGCTACTAAAGTTTATTGCCTATCATCTTGGCCATCTAGTTTACCCTCATGCTAGTCATTCACCCAATATTGTTCAATTCCCAACACTCTTTATCGGGTTATCACTTTAATTTCTTTTCAATTGAGTTCTCTTTCTATTCACCTAATCCCCTCTTATCAAAAGAATGGATAAATTAATTGCATATCATGCTCGACTTCTAATATTCTAAATCAACTATCATTTCACATTAGACAATGATTGGCATTTAAAAACCACCACCTACCAATGTCTGACACTTATCTTCTTGTATGTTGAGAAAAAAAATAAAGTTAACTACCTTTCATTATTTAACTTTTGATGTTCACCATAAAATTTTGATCATCTGATGGATGTCAACAACTAATATACAACATATGTTAAAATGTTATTCACTAAAACTAGTGGTTATGAACATATTATCTAAATCAATTAAAACTATTATTTTTGAATCCACATTAAGTAAAAAAAAAAAAAAGTACCTCACCCAACAATAGTTGTTGAACCACCTATACACCACCATCATGAACCACCAGATTCATCCTTCAATTTACCCAACTATCATCATCGCCGTATCGACCAACATCCATTATTGGACCATAATCATTTAATTTCATTGTCAAAACATCGTCAAATTTCCTCCTAACATCCGTTGTTAGACTATCATTATCAAGAGCCACCATCAGCAATTAGATGCGTCTCTTGAACACCATAGTTGAATCGTCACCCACCATCATCGCCTCCAGGACCATCGTTGAACCTCCACTCAAGTTGTTGTAGAGCTACGACCATTGTCATCAAACCATCACTGTCCAACCGCTATCATTGAATTGCCTCCTTACCATAGTCCCTTCACTAGTCAAACCACCTATCTATCATAGGGTTATAATGTCATTGATCGATATCTTCAAACTATTGTTTGATCATCATCACGGACCAGCGATGATTATCATTCTCAAGCTATTGCTTGCTTGTATATCGGAAAATTGCTCATGATCACCAAACTATGGCTCAACCAACTTCGTTAAACCATTGTATCATGACCACCTCATCTAACCATCCGCCATCACCACTATCGTGACCACCATAGATGCTTTCAACCTCCATTTCACCTGTCACTTGACTATGATCAATTGACCACCATCACCGACCTCAATCTTAACTATAATGCAACTAATATAGTGGACTATGATTGCTGACCTCGACAGCAATAATCGCTTTCTTCCATCGCCTACCTTCAATTGCTCATCCTTTGACAATTTACTATGGTTGTTCAATCTCTGATGCTCGATAACAAATGCCTAGCTATAGTCACTTAACTACGGTCCGGCCTATCACTTAACCATCATCTAATTACAATCATCGTTACGATTAAGATCACTCAACCTCCAATCGAACAATCCCTTATCTTCCACCACAACATGTTGGTCAAAAACAACAATTATAATCACTCAACCTCTAATGGGCAACTTCAATGGCCATATTACGATCACCTAACTATCATGCTCAATTATGGTCTTAAATACTATGATCGACAACCACCTCTTTATTATCATCATTCATAATAATGTCTCAGAAAATTCTCACACCACCGACAAAATTGAATTGAAGAGAGTGTGATTTAAATGTTAGTCTAAATTTCAAAAGGCGGATGGAATAGTAGATAAGACACTACCCAGAGATTTTGCCCTCATTTGGTGGACTTTAGATCTAATTATGTTTATAGGCATGAAGCCCCATAGTTAATTACCCCTCCCAATAAGTGAGAGAACTTTTGATTAAGGTTAGTCATTAAATAAATGGCATATAGTAAGATATGGAGTTTTAGAATTTAAGATTATGAAATTCATCATTTCGGCTTAAAATGGATGGTTGGGAGAATGATGGCGCTTCTAGATATGGTTTCATGGTCATGTGATAGTCTACTTAGTCAGGAGTAGTCGATGACCAAAGGATCCTTATCGACATGAGTTACACGTCAAGAAACCCTTGTAGACACATGTATTTGTTTGTTTAAGGAGACAATCTTAAGTCCACCTTAGCGACAAAAGGGCTTTATGCTATCAAATATATCACATGATTCATAACTCAAAGATGAGTCATTGATATAAGCTATAGTTGTGACCATAATATAATGATGTCATTTGGTGGCAACCACAGATTGAGGACTCGTTCGCATCATTTGTGGAGCCTACAGCCAAACCATGGGACTATGGGACCATATTCTTATTGGCATGAGATTATTTGAGTTTGAATATAGTGATTTATTTGACTTGACATTAGCTCCTTTGTGAGCTAGAGTTTTCTTAATCTGTCATCCCCAACAAACGATGGTGGATGGGTGGATGAGTTGTTTATTTTAAACATTTAAATAATGAATTTCATTTAGTTCAGATATTTACTTAGTTGAAATTTAGTTTTATGATGAATTAATTTAGAGCTCAAGCATCTTTTGATAATAATATCCCCTCCAATTGAGATTTTTGATCAACGGCCATCATTAGATCTTATCAACTCTATTTATTTCGTAGAGGATCGCCTATGACTTATGTGTAATTTAAATTCTTTAAATTAATATCATGATAGACCTTCAACTCCATTACAAATATAGAAATTATGTCTTATGATATAATGTAATTTAAATTCATTTAGAAGTTGATTATTTAGTAGACCTTGTTATAAGCATAGAATAGACTAATGTGATCACATTTTATGGAGTTGAATATTTATCTCTTTCATTGATTTGAATTAGCATATGAATACATTCATTAGCTTACATGCATATAGTTATAAAAGATTGAATCGATTTTATCATTCTTCTCCTTTATTTTTAAGCTCGGCATCTGAACACTTGAATCTAAATATTCAACATTATGTCGGGGCCCATGCGGTTATTTGATAATTCAATTTATTTTATTTTTCGATTTTGAGATTAATTTCATATTTATTTAATCTCAACTTAGCATGTATAGCCTTTTCAAACATTAAAATTTGCACTTTAAATATATATGTCCGAGCACATGCAAGTGTTTTTAACTTAGATAATTTTATCTAATGAAATCATTGATTTTAAAACTCATAATTAGAATAAGAATTTTCTAATTTTTTTAATTGCTCCTTCATTCATGCAATATAAATAGAATGTATTCCCTTCTTTAAATTCATTATTTTCATTTGCCTTAATTTTTTAGAGATTTTTGCAAGTTCAATTGCATTTCAAGTAAGATTTAATATTTTTTTTTCACTTATACTTCAATTTCCCTTTGAGTTTTGATTCAAGCTTGTTTATGTAAGTTGGTGTTTTTTAATTTATTTAAATTTGTTTAAGTCTTGAATTTTAGATGAAAAATGAATTGAAGATTTGATGTCATCTCCCATAGGGGCTACATGAACTATTTTGGCTTACTGGATGCCTAAAATAGCAGTGTGTCTTGACACCACGCATTTCTTCATACCAATGGGCATTAGTCTTCATCAGCATAGAAAGCGATATAGGTTTCAAATCATTTAAATTTTATTTTAGATTATTTATTTTTGATGTGCTTGATTTCTTTTTTGAATGAATCTTGATTCTTCTCCCCTTTTTTAAGTCCAAAATTTAATAAAATTTTGGCAAGATTGTATTAGACATCCGTCGCAGGCTACATCTTGTTTTAGCTTAAGCGCCTAGAGCATCTTGTGAGAATGCATCACTATGAGGTATTAGCGGGGATTGGAAGAAAATACTCAATCACATATGTATATATCTTTCATACATTTCCTGCATAGCATTGGGGTCTTGAACATGAAAGAAAGACACATGTATATATCTTTCCACATTCATATTTTCGCTTATATGGGCTGCGAAGTCTTGGAAAAAAAAAAAGATATGTATATATATATATATATATATATATATATATATATATATATATATATATTTCTTCACATTTTTTAGATCTACAAATGGGGATTAGCGGTCTTGGAACGAAGAGATTAAGCATATATTTTTATATATTTTTTTTACACACCAACCCATTTCTTTGCACATTTGTAATGCTCAGAAAATTAAAGGATTAATTCTTGTTTGATTTTTTATCAAATAATGAGGGAGAGTGATAAGTTGTAACATTAGATTCCCTCAAGTGAAGCGGATAGTAGGAAGGAAATAAGAAAGCTCCGCATGAATTGAGGTGGGGAGTACTATCGAAAATGAGGCGAGAGTGGTTTCGAGAGGAAGCCATTAATTCTACCCTTACAAGCTTGAGATCAAGGAAGTGAAGGATCAAATTGAAGTGATGTAGTGATGTAAGAGAGGAATATAAAATGATTCAAATTCGTGAAATGGAGCAAAAGGAATGATTAATTTAGAAACAATAGAAAAGCATGAAATCTTTGATTTCATTGGCTTTAAACAATTGCGATGGTAGTTAATGAAATAGGGATTGACGAGGTAGCCATCATGACATCGATTCCTCCATAATCGATGAATCTATGGGTTGAGCTATCGTCACATATAGTATCAAATTGGTTTTAGAGCGGTGTAAAGGAAGAGGAGAAGGATCAGATTGGCGGTCATGGTTCAGGCGATCGATGTTGAAATCGATTTTTATTTTTTTTATAAAGGTTTATAAAGGACGTGATTTCTTGAAGAAGCATCTAAACAAAGGGATTTGGACTTGTGCAATGAGGATAGAGGGCGAAGCGATAAATTACGGCAGGGGAGAAGAGCGGCTGAAGGAGTGCTTGAGAGGGTAGCAGAGCAGTTGAACGAGAGGCCTCCTTTTTCAGAAAATCCTTGGCATTCTTCTTGGGAGGAAAAAATAAGGGATTAGACTCTTAATTGCATATTAGTTACTTTCTTTATGAGCTTAGATTTTCAAAATTTGAGTATTTCAAATAAAATTAAGATTAAATCGAATTTTCACATCATTATAAAGAGTCATGAAAATCAATAATATAATGTTCCACATCATCTTGACCATTGTCATCCAAAACCCATTAGGGATGTCATTTTTTGGGTCGTTGGGTTTGGGTTTGAAGTTCACCCTATTGACCTCCACATATGTTTCATGAGTTGGTCAAGCCCACAAGTCATTTGACTTAGGTGGCGATGCAAATCGCTCAAAATATACTAGACAACAAAAAATGGTTTGAAATGACCTCGATACAACACTTCGATTCGTTAAACATATCAATCAAATATAAATCTTGCATAAAAGAAAACCGTCAAGCTATCAAGCTATTAATAATGCGGCGGCGCGCAGTTGAAAAACTACGATGATATTTGAACGACCTCCGTTCATAAAATTGATCATGCCTTTGGCTTCAAAAGATCGAAAACTATCAAATGAGATTGTCCATGCTTAATTCAAACGAGTTTGTACAAATGTGGAATGATTGGAGTTGCAAATCGATGAAATGCACTGATGTGCAAAATCTCAAATGACTCATCGATGAGCGGACTTCATCATCATATTGACGTCACGTGAGAATATAAATATTGCACAATCAATCGATCAAGAGATCAAGCGAAAGCATATATGCATATCGGCGTGAAGCGGCGATGCCCAACGAGTTGTTTATGAAAATTGATCAGCCATTAGTGTCAAATTGAAACACTCAAATAAGATTATTCATGCTCAATTTAGATGAGTCACAAATCAAGTGAAGCCATAATAATATTTTTTGAGCGAAAGTGACCCCCAAGTCGCCAAATGACCTCGTTAATGAAACACTATGCATTGAGTGCGCGTCAAATTACCTATAAGAGACATCCAATTTGACTAAGGTTGCTTAAATTTTTGTGATTAACACGTATTTTGAGGCTACGATTATCCTTATTACCTAGTCGTGCCTTGGGACTTGAGCCACCCCTCACTGATGATGGTAGTCAATCAAAAGCTATCCGCGTGTAATCCCATGTCTGAACCTTTATTTCACTTCTTCTTTTGGGAGATATTTTCTCCCAAGAAGGAACAAGCTTGATCCCTCTCGATCCTTAGTAGCCAAATGAGCTACTCTCGCACCTTTTCATTAGTGCCTTGCAATGACCCCAAGCCTCCTCCCTCCTCCCCTCAATACTCCTCCTATTGGATAGGAAAACCAAATAGCTCTCTTACGATCCTCTATAGAAAACTCCCATTCGAGAGGATGATTTCCCTCGTCCGTCTGAAGAGTAGTCAAAGCTTCCTTCTCATCCTCCCCACCATCCTAATGGGGAAATTATAGGCGATCACGAGATGGAGTGGGTGCACCTTGACACCATGATTGATTCTCTTGCCTTGCTACTACTGGCTTGTCTCTCTTCCACCTGCTGCCTCCTTGGATCCTCACTTAGATCCTAATCCTAGTGGCGACCGTCATCGGGATTGCCTTGCCTTCCTCCAATGGGCATTTGTCTCCAAGGTGAAGGTTTTCCCGTGGTGTTCCCTTGTCGAACAATAAGAACTTTGATGACTATCTCCTCGATGAAGAGGGTATGAACAAGCACAACATCACTATCAAGTGCAGGAAATACAAACTATTTGAAGGAGCTACTTCCTTCTATTCTTGAGTATCGGTATGTTGGGATCTTTATGGTGATATTTCTCTTCCTTGGCTCGTGAAAGGATTTAGCACAAAGGAACAAGCTTCCACCCATAAAGGATAAAGCTTTGTCCCTTTTCAATGCCATTTTTAGCACCATTGCCTTCTTGTTGTTTGTCACCTCGTGGTTTATGGCTTTCTAGGGATGAAAATTGCCACCTTAAATGCTAGGACAACTCTAGAAGCAAGGAAGGGGTGTGGGAAGGCCTTCATCACTACATTCAAATGCGGAGTTGTTATGGGCTTCTTACTTGCTGAAATGGACTTTTGGTGCTTTATATTTCAATTAACCTATTCAAATTGTACTATGGTGATGATTGGGAGGGTCTTTTGAGGCAATTGGATATGGCCTTGGTGGATCTTCAATGGCTCTCTTTGGTAGAGTGGTGGTATCTACACAAAGCTGATGTTGGTGTTGATCTTATTGGTAGGTCAGAGGAATATCCTAGAAGATGATCCTAGGAATCCTCGATTTATATGTGATGTGGGACATAATGGTTGTGACATTGCTAGAATGGGTTCAGACCTTTTTGGTTCATACGCCAAGTTTTCCTTGTTGTTGCTTCTATTTCTTCCTTCAGAGTTAATCATGAAATGTGCTACCCACTACTGATTAATTCTATGGGCATTATTGTTTAATTGATCACAACACTTTTCGTAACTGACTTATTCGAGATAAAGGCTATTAAGGAGATCGAACCTTCTCTTAAGCGGCAGTTAATAACCTCTGCCACTCTCATGACTGTTGGGATTGCAATTGTTAGTTGGTTGGCCCTTCCATCTTTATTCACTATCTTTTATTTTGGTACCCGGAAGGAAGTAAAAAAAATTGGGAATTGTTCTTCCATGTTTACATTGGGCTCAGCAGCCTTGTGATTGGATTTGTTATTGAATACTACACACCAACAATGCATACGACCCCAGCAAGATGTTATTGATTCCTCCGAACTTATCGCATTTTTAGGTAATATGTATGACAAAGATGATAAGTGGATAATATTTCAGAATAGATCTTATCACCTTCCAGCTTGGTCAGCTAGTATACTTCCTGACTACAAAACCATAGCGTTTAATACTACGAAGGTTCATTCTCAAATTTCCATTGTAGATATGGTACCTAAAATGTTAGTAGAGACTGTTCAAGAGAAGGATTCTAAAGGTCTCCAGTGGCAAATTTATATGGAAAAAAACTGGGACGAAAGGAAAAGCTGACTTTGTGAGACAAGGATTTGTTGATCATCTTAATACAACAAAGGATACGATCGATTATCTATGGTATTCAACAAGGTGTTTGAAGACCTCGTTATGCTCAGTAAAGCTAACAAGTAGAAGATCACGAGCGTAGTGTCACAAGACACCAACCGTTATGGTCAATAGAGCTGACATAAAGGTTGAATAGCCGCAACCCCTATGTGGACGAGCTACAATTTTGGGTGACGGAGACTTAAACTACAACAAATTAAAGTATTTACTAGCTTAAATTAAACTTATTTGAAAATGATAAATTAAAAATAGACCTACATATATGCTCTTTTTATGCGGGTGTTTGAAGGCCTTATTTTGCTCAGTAGAGCTGGCAGGTTAGAAGACCAGGTCATAGTGTACAGACACTGTTATGCTCGAGAGGACGGTCGAATAAAGATATGGACGCGCCAAATTTTGGAAGGAGACATAAACTAGAATAAATTAAAGTGTTGATGAGTTTAAATTGAACTTATTTGAGTATGATAAATTAAAGAATAAACCTACATATAAGATTCTAAAAGTCTTTAAATAAGAATGATCTCGACAACTTGTTGATGATCATAAATAAGACTTGTAATGAAATTAGGAATTTGTCTCCTAACAAGAATAAAATTCAGGTAAAGCATTTGATTATCTTGATAGTTGCCTACAAGCACAAACAAAACTCAAAATGGATGTGAAAGCTTGTCCTTCAATCAAGGATCAAATATAACCGTTGAGCAAAAAGAATTTGAATGAGAATGATGATGAACTATGAGTTTCTTAGCGATCATGAGCTAAGTTTCATTAAAACTTAAAGAACTCAATGTGCTATGAACTAAATGCATACAAATGAATATTAATCTAAATAATGAACAAGAGAAATGCTTTTATGCCACCGATTCTCAACATATGTATAAGCAGAGAAGCATTAAGCTTCAATTAAACTCTTGCACATATTATGAAGTAGAATTAAAACTCAAATTCAATACCTTAAAATTATGCAAGCATTCTTAAAAATACCCGCATGGGATCCGACACTATGCTGAATGCTTAAACTTAGTGTGTGAGGATGCTACGCGAGTTGATTCCCTATTTGGTCTTAGGATCGAGTTCGGATTAACAAAACCTAAAAATCCAAAAATAATATTATAATATTTTCAGCTTAATGAAATATCTGAGAACCTAATTGTGCCATGTGATAGTAGATGATCCTCTTAGAGCGAGTTGACAGGATCTAAAGTTCTCAAATATATTTGATTCAATCAATTAATTATCCCGATGATGGCCGTGTTGACTGAATATTTCAATCGGAGGGATTTTCATAATAATAATAATAATAATAATCTATTCAAATTCTAATCTCAAATCATTATTAAATGATGAGATACTCAAACAAAAATATATAAATTAAATAAAATTAATTATTTAAATTTAAAGTAAAATTCATCCACCCATCTGCAATCGTTTGTCGTAGGTGACAAATTAAGAAAACTTTAGCTCACAAAGAGCCAAAGTCAAATCAAGTACACAACTATGTTTACTCTCAAATAATCTCATGCCAGGGATGGCGTGACCTCTCTTAGCCAAGAGGCTCCACATGATGTAGTTACGACAGTCCTCGACCGGGTGGTGTCACCAAATGACCCCATATATCACAATCACGATCAGAGCATGTATGTTCCCCAATGGCTCGTCTTTGAGTTGTGAACCATAGGTATACTTGATAGGACAAAAGCCCTCCAACTAGACTTAAGTCTATCTCTTTAGACAAGCACCACCCTAGGTCTACAAGGATTTCTGATTGATGAACCCATGTATTATTGATGAGGATCCTTTGTCGTTGGGACTACCTCCTCCGACTAAGTAGACTAAGGACTCGAGATGACAACCATGGATCTATCGGCCATCGTTCCCCCAACCATCCACTTTAAGTTAAATATAATGAACTTCATAAATCTAAATTTTAAAATTTCATATGTTACTACTATACACTACGCACTAAGCGATCTAACAACTAGCCTTAATCGAAAGTTCTCTTTCACCATTGAGAGGGGTAATTAACTATAGGTGCTTGCACTTATAAGAAACCTGGAATCATATCTAAAGTCCTCACAAAATGAGCGCAAAATCTCTAGGTAGTGTCTTATCTATTATTCCATCTATCTTCTGAAAATTACACTGACAGTTTAAACCACTCTCTTCATCGAGAGGTTGGAGGCGAATTTTTGGAGCCCATAGATTTTTAGGGACTTTGATAGGGATAGGTTTCTCTTTCCATCTTTGGCTAGTCGAATTTAAGCTATAGTATCAATGGAGCATGATAAAAATTAAAATTTAAAATCAATTATCAATTAAATTAAATTTAAATCACTCATATTCTTGTGATTAATCTATTTGTTCTGTATATCGATGGATCTTCAGAACACCGTTTATCATGTAGCTAGGTCACCCAATATCCATCTGCTAACATCAATGTTGGGATGTTAGTTACTATTCCATTTACTAGTGTAGACTTCCTAGCCATTGCTATTGCAAATAATCCTCTACTTAAAGCACTTGCAAATTATACACACTAACCTGTGTAGGGGAGGAGGACAATTGAAATGACTATAATTGTTGTTGAGGTTCTTTGAAAGAGAACCTCTGTATTCGAAGGATTGGGGTATTCTGAGGTGTCAGTCATGAAAAGAATCGTCAATGGGCAAAAATTTTCAATCATGCCTATGAGTGCAACTACCAATGGTCACCACCCTGTGAAGGCACAACATAAGCTTCTTCATCTTGAAGCAAGCTAATCCGAGGTTGAGAAAGAAGGAATGCCGAGTTGCAACAAACTCAACTAGGTCATCTGTACCTAACAAGCCTTTCAACCGGTTTAGTATTCCTACCCCACAATAAATTTGAAAATTTTGAAATGGGTGAAAAGGAATAGCTCTAGTGATGTTAACATTTTTGGGTCTCACAAAGTCAACCTTCGTAAGAAATAACCTAAAATTCTATTGAGTACATAGAGTGTTAAATGTTGAAAAGAAAATGTCTTATGAATAAATGATATCAAAGTTATCGAGAAAGAATGCTCAACTGTAAGCCACCGGTAGTAAGAACTCAAGATCATTCTAAACAAGTTTTGCATGGTGAGCAGGTGTGACACTGACCGCTCCAGAATCTACCAAAAGGTCCCAAAAAAGAAAAATAAATCTAGAGGTGAAGCCTGAGAAGAAGTCCGCATGGTGAACATAGGGCGTGACACCGAACAGATGGGAATCACATCAAAAGGTCCCGGAGGAAGAAAAAGCAAATATGGATTTGAAGCCTCAAGAAGAAGTAGTGACACAGAAGCTTCTTCATCTGGAAGCAAGCTTACCTAGAGATAGTGGAGAAAGAGAAATCTTTAACAAATGCCTATTATGCAAGTAGAAATTATAATCGCCTATGAAACTAGAAGCGAGTGTTCCAACACAACAAATTTGACAGCCTAAGATGGGTAAAGTGAAACAGCTCTACTAGTCAAATCAAACAGTCCTTCTGGACTTAACAACGTCAGGTTCCAACTTCTCCAGTGAGGAATTCAAAACTATATATGCAATAGTGCATCGGGTCCACAAAGTTGCTAAGGAGAAAGGACTGATGAAAAGAAAATATCAAAGTCCTATCATCAGGGAGGCTAGAGTTGCTCCTCCAAGGAGACCTCCTCCTACAACCCCAATAAAATGTCAACCAATTCAAGTCCAACACGGTGAGCATCGAGGTGTGACACTTAGACCAGTGTCTAAGAATCCAAGGTCCCGGCATAAATGTCAGCAAATTTGGAGGCCAAATCCTCGAAGTGAATCTGCTTTAAAGAAAGATAGCAGTCGTAACATCTATATTGTACTCCTAGAGATCCGCCATAAATAAAACTCATCAAGAATGTATACCTAAGAAAAATATCATATGTGATGAAATTTCTAACGGTCATCACCTTGGAGAGTCATCCAAGAGATCTTGTCACCAACCAACTCCATATATTCGAGAGGAGATCAAGTTCGATCGTAGTCCTCCGAACTGGAAATTTATTGGAGGCGTCAATCAGAGATCCGCGACCAAGAGAAGTTGATGTAAAAGGATTTTCCTTTCAAATGGGACAAAGAATGTCAAGAGGCTTTCCACAGTATCAAGAAGTATCTATTGAATCTGCCTATTCATACAGCACCTATCCTAGGAAAGCCTCTCATCTTATATACAGCAGCACTGAAGGAATCTCTAGGTGCTTTATCGGCGCAACATAATGAAGAGGGAAAAGAGAATGCTCTATACTATATTAGTCGAAGACTAATCGGAGTGAAAATGTACTATTCTCTAATTGAGAAGCATTATTTGGCGTTAATCTTTGCTGTTCAAAAGCTATTCCATTATATGTTATCTCATAAAATTACTTTCATTTCAAAGATCGATCTGTTGGATTTCTTGATGACAAGACTAACATTGATAGGTGGCTTAGCACGATGGGTTGTTCTTCTATTACTATTTGACATTACATATGTTCCATAAAAAGGGGTGAAGGGGAAAATTCTAGTAGACTTCCTTGTTGCACACCCCATCCCAGCAGATTCATTGCTCGATGATGATCTTCCTAACGAGCAGATCATGCATATATATGAAAAGGAAAAGCAACAAATATGAGAACTGTATTTTGATAGAGCTTCATCCATCAAATATACTCACCCTTCAAATCTCCCAAAGGCTCGACCTGGCATTGGCCTCATCTTGATTACACCAGAGGTTGGTATAATGAGGCACTCCTACATGTTAACTAAGCCATGAACTAACAACGAAGTAGAATATGAAGCATTGGTGGAAGATCTGAAGAAAGTCATCTCTATGGGAGTCTAGAATCTACAAGTTTATGGTGATTCTCAGCTCGTCATTAATCAAGTGTTGGGTATTTATAAAATCAACAAGCTTGAATTGGCTCACTATCACAAATGAGTTCTCAAGCTTATGAAGCAAATTTTAAATATCATTATAACTTAGGTTTCTCGATGCAAGAATATCAAAGCTGATTGTCTAGGTAAGTTAGCTAAAGAGATGGCAAGTATGGATGACAACGATTTTATATTAATTAGTGTTTGCACTCGCCGGGTCCTAGAGCCAATAAATCTAAAATCTCCACTGGAAGAAGGGACATCAAATGCAAGCCAGCAGGATGCAACTCACATTGCTCCTCACACTCTCTTACAAATTGCTCATTGAAATCAACAAGATAAGGCTCGGACTATTCAGGAGGCAATACCTCAATCTGATAAAACTCCAACACCACAAAGTGAAATTTTTACAGTAGAAGAGAAGGAAAATTTGAGACAACACTTCATCGACTACTTTAAGGAAAGAAACCGCCAAGCAATAGATGGATGCACAACTGAGAAAAGGCTTATATGCTTATATTGGCAATACCTTATATCATAGATCCTTTGAGATGTGGCTATGGTATTTAGAATAGAAGACCAACAATATGCCGACAATGAGCCCTTCAAAAGCACTAAAATTTATAGATTTATTGATCAACATAAGATTGATTGGTGATATTCATCGATTTATAATCAGAAAGCAAATGGCTTGGCCAAGGCTTTCAACAAAACACTAGTCAAGCTACTCAGAGAAATCCTTACAATAAATAAAAGAGAGTGGCATATCAAACTTGTTGAAGCTTTATGGACTTACCACACCACCTATAAAACTCTCACAAAATCCACTCCTTATATGCTAGTATTTGGAGCTGAAGCAGTCTTCCCACTTGAAGTTGAATTACCTTCACTCAGAGTAGTCATTCAACACAATCTCACTCAAGATGAGAATATTCGTCTACAGATGGAATAGCTTGACACGCTTGACAAAGTTAGGCTCCAAGCTCAGTAGAATTTAGAAGTCTACCAAGTGAGGATGTCTAAAGCATTCGATCATATAGTACGCCCTCGAAGCTTTGCAAGAAGGAGAATTAGTTCCGGTGCTAAGAAGACTAATTATTCCTCACTATCATTACATATGTAAGTTTTGCTTAGAAATTCTCTTGTAATACAAGAATGTATTTCCGAAGTGAAGCAAAAATCACCAGAGAGGCATTTTTTTAAATTTTACAAGAAATGTCTCTCCCATATGAAATAGGGGCCTTTCTATTGATTTGGGTTACATGCCTAAGGCCAGATCCCCATATACATATTCAAATTATGTATTCAAAGTTCATAAGTCTCAAAGTCTTACCGGCCAAAATGAGAAATTTTCAAGTCTGCAAATTACAACAAATCAAGTTGGAAACACATCTTCCATTCATATATTCAATCTAAGGCTCGAGTTGGAGCATAAGGTCGAACTCAACAAGCTCAAATATGGCCGAGTTGCTGACAGGTCCGCTTACTCAACACGCCACAAAGGTCGTAGTAAGAGATCCCCCACCTTATTTGCCTGATGATAAAACCCACCATCAATTGCTCAAGTCCAAGACTCAAGTGGGTGCATAAAGTTGGACTCAACACACTTAAATATGACCGAGTCACTGACAGATCCACTTACTCAACATGCCACAAAGGCCACAGTAATGGACCCTCCTACTACGTTAGTTCAAAGATGAGAGACCCAAATCTCCAAATCCCTCCAACTTGGTGAGTTCAAGTGGCCAGATTGGGAGATCATCCCTAATGGTCGTAAGGTCATTTTTCAAAATCCAACAAAAAGATCCTCACTCAAGAAAACACTAAGCCAAATTTGGTATCAATATCAAATGAGAAATGTCAACTTCTTCAACAAGTCTGTTGAAGCAGAAAACAAAGACCGAATGAAACTCTTCCTCAGCAAGTCTAACCAAGCAAAAAGCAAAGGATTAGGAAGTCACCCCAATGTTCATACAAAACCAAAGGTTGAACTAAGGGATTGATCTCATCAACATGTCCATTACGCACAAAGCACAGGACTGATGATTCTTCGCCATTGACCCAACACATGCTCTGAGGGTTAGGTCACCGACAGACATCCTTCTATAAGCCCATGAAAGCAGAAAGTTGGGGCTGAAGGTAATGTTGTATCACCTGACAATTCTCCAAGATAATTCAGGACTTTCCTCCATCAAATTCGTCAAGGAACGAAGCCAGGATAGGAGAAAAATATAAATTTCAAATTTTAAGATTGAATATTCAACAAGTCCGTCAAATCCCAAAGCACAGGATCGAAGATGTTCTCATCTCGCCAACAAGTCATCAACTCCGTTAAGTCCACCCAAGGCACAAAGCCAGGATAAGAGAAAAATATAAATTTTAAACTCTCAAGAGGAATTCTTCAACAAGTCCGAAAGCACAAAGCATAGGACTAATGATATTCCAAATTCTCTCAATAGTTACTATGAACCCCTTCCCCCCTGTTAGACAAGGGACATTTTTATTTAAGTAGACATCGTGCTTCAAGCCGAGAACCTCAGATAAATATACATTATGATCAGAATAAGTTATCTCTATTTATATTAAAGAAGATTAAGCCTTATGATATATTTTGAACTAAGTCTACAATCCCCCTATTAGACGGGAGGTATTTTTCAATATTTATCTAAGTCGATATCATGTTTTAAGACGAGATCCTTATATAGATACATATCATGATTGAAAATATATCACTTCTATTCCACATTAAAGAAAATCAAGCTGTGTAATATATCTTAGAACTAGTTTGCAATCCACTTGTTAGACAGGAAGCAATTTTTGTGATCAAAGTTTTTCAACCTTCTCCTGTGAAATAGGAGGTCTTCTTGTATATATTCAGGTTGACATCAAGCTTTATGTCGAGATCCCTGAATATATCTATAACTGTTATTATTAAAATTATAGACTCTTGCAATAGCAAAAAGAATCTATTTCTGTGCACGAAAAGACAGCTTTAAATATCAAAAGTTTGTCTCCCAAGATTCATCAAATTTCGAATATCAAGTTAAAAGAACTCTTAATTTCAGAAGCTTTAATCAGCTAAGTTGGAAAAATATCAAAATCTATATATTCAAGTCTAGGACACGGACGAGTTCTAAAGGTCAGACTCAATAAGCCCACAAATGGCTGAGTTGTTGACGCTCTCCTCATTCAACAAGCTGCAAGAAATGGCCACAGTGAAAGAGTCAACGTTCTTTAGTCTGATGACCAAATCACCAATCCCCACTACTTAAGTTAAAGACCCGAGTAGGTTTTAAAGGTCAGACTCAACAAGACCACAAATAGCCAAGTCGCTGACGCTCTCCTCACTCAACAAGACTCAAGAAAAGGCCACATTCAAAAGAGCCCCTACTCGTCAGTTCAATGATGATAGCTATTCAATCTCAAACTAGATCCATCTTAGTGACTACAATCAACCAGAATCCAAAAGATCTTCCTACTTGACCAATGGATCAAGACAATCTTAGGAAACTCTCAATAATGAGCTGCCTCAAATCAATCTCTGTATTGCCTACAAGGTGATATCACAATCTATTTTCAAACAGTCTGATCAAGCACAAAGCACAGATCAAAGACAATTTCCTCATCAAATCCGCCAAAGCAGAAAGCACAGGACCGAGGAAATAATTTCATAGTTCATACAAAGCCAATGGCTGAACTAAAGAAATTCCATAGCCATTCAGTCTATTAAAGCGCATATTGTTGGACTGATAACTCAATGGTATAGACCTAATATAAGCCGGAAGGCTGGGTCATCTATATGCACCCTTCAACGAGTCCGTCAAAGTAGCAAGCACAGGACTTAGGGTGTACATACACTTCTTGACAAGTCAATATAGATAAATAAGGTCAATCATTCATCAAGTTCGCTGCTTAAAGTTGTGAGAAGAATTTTAAATCTAAAGCAAACAAACTAATACCTTCATCAAACTCGATCAAGCATGAAGCTAAGGTCGGAGGAAATTCAAGTTTACAACAACAAAAGAGAAAAAGGTCATCAACAAGCCTATTGAAGCAGAGAGTAGATGAAGAAGAACTTTTATCTATCTGACAAGTCTATTCTAACAAATCAGTCAATCCCGTCATTTAGCATGTCCTGAATAAGGCATCATACTAATGACAAATCCTATCAAAGCTCCGTAAGCTATTGCAATCGAAACTGAAATGATTTAAGTTTTGTGGCCAGCCCAAAGGGTCAACTAGTTTTCAACAAACGTGACTCGCTCCATGAGTGAATTATATTTTTGGGGGGCCATTTGTTGACCTCCACATATGTGTCATGAGTCGGGTCAAGCCCACAAGTCAAATTCAACAGACTTCGAAGGTGACAGTGTGCAAATCGGGGCTCAAACTACACTGGACATCACCAGAAATGATCAAAATGACCTATGATCGACGAACAGACTTCATCGTTGTGTTCAAAACATCAAAATTGGTCAAAATATAAATATTGTGTAATCTAAAGAGCGACCGGTCAAGCAATCAAGCTATCAATGTGTCGACGCACATATCAGAGTCGGGAAGCTACAACGATGTCCGAATGACCTCCGTTCATAAAATTGATCGTGCCTTTAGCTTCAAAATATCAAAAATTATTAAATGAGATTATCTATGCTTAATTTGGATGAGTCTATACAAATGTGGAATGATTGGAAGTGATAGTGCATAAATCAAGGTTGAAATGCACTGGATGTCACCAAAATCTACCCAAATGATCTCTGATCAATGATTGGACTATGTCATTCCTTTCAGAACGTCAAAATTAGTCAAAATATAAATATTGCACAATCTGATGGTCGACCAATCAAGAAATTAAGCTGTCAAAGTGTGAATACGTATATCGAGATCAAGAAGCTATGACTATACCCAAACGATCTCTGTTCGTGAAATTGATCATGACATTAGTGTTAAAACATCAAAATCTACCAAATAAGACTATTCGCACTCAATTCGAATGAGTCTACATGAATATTGAGCGAGCGAAAGTGGTAATGCGCATTTTTGAATTGCAAGTGACCGAATTCGACGACTAAGTCATTGAAACGACCTCCATTCACAAAACGGACTGCGTCATCGAGTCTAGAACATTGAATTACCTATAATAGAAATACAATTTGACTAAAGTTATTGCGCTTAAAATTTCATCAAGATTAACACATATTTTAAGGTAAATATATCTGATTATCTCCTTATTACACCTAGTCAATGCCTTGGGACTTGTAGCCACCCTCACCCACAATCAGCCGCCCATGGCAGCCAATCAAAAGTTGCCACGTTGGTCCCTCCCATGCACAACCAAACCTTTGTTTCCCGCTCTTCTTATTTTCGTGGGGGGAGATCTTTTTCTCCTAGTCGAAGGAACAAGCTCCTGATCCCTCTCGGTCATTGCGGCAAGCCAAATGAGCTGTTCTCCACTCCCATTCATCTGTGCCTTGCAACAGACCTACAAGCCTCCACCCTCCTCCCGTCGCTACTCCTCATGTTGGACAAACCAAGCTTTGCGATCCTCTATAGAAAATTCCCATTCATATATTTCTCATCCCTCTCAATAGTAGTAAGCTTCCTTCCTATCCTCGATCCTTATGGGAAAATTACTGTAAGAGGAGGTGGTGGAACGCCTTCCCGATGACATATGTCTTGCCTTATTGTCGCTTGTCTCTCTTCCACCTATCGCACGTTGCGCCTCCTTGGATCCTCACCGAGATCCTAATCCCAATGGCGGCCATCATCAGGATTGCCTTTGCCTTCCTCCAGTGGGCGTTTACCTCCAAGGTGAAGGTTTCCGGTGGTGTTCCCTTGTAACAATAAGAACGCCTTCAACGACTATCTCCTGAGGATGAAGAGGGTATGGATGAGCACAACATCGATATCAAGTGTAGAAATACATGCTATTTCGAAGAGCTACTTCATATTTACCGAGTATCGATGTTGGGATCTTATGGTGATATTTCTCTTCCTTGGCTCTGTGAAAGGATTAAGCACAAAGGAACAAGCTTGCACCTACAGCAAGGATAAAGCTTGCAAACCGCCCATTTTAATGCCATTTTTAGCAACATTGCCTTCTTGTTGGGTGCAGTCACCTCTGTGATTTATGGCTTTCTAGGGATGAAAATTTCCACCTTCCCAAATGCTAGGACAACTCTAGAAGTGAAGGGTGGGGAAGGCCTTCCACACTACATTCAGATCTGAGTATGGGCTTCTTACTTTGAAATGGACTTGGGTGCTATATATTTCAATTAACTGTTCAAATTGTACTATGGTGATGATTGGGAGGGTCTTTTGAGGCAATTACTAGATATGGCCTTGGTGGATCTTCTCTCTTTGGTAGAGGAGGTGGTATCTACACAAAGCTCGATGTTGGTGCTGATCTTGTTGGTAAGGTCAAGGGGAATATCCCAGAAGATGATCCTAGGAATCCAGCTCTGATTGCTGACAATGTGGGAGATAATGTTGGTGACATTGCTGGAATGGGTTCAAACCTTTATGGTTCATATGTCGAGCTTTCCTATGCTGCACTTGTTGTTGCTTCTATTTCTTCCTTTAGAGTTAATCATGACTTTACTGGAATGTGCTACCCACTATTGATTAGTTCTATTGGAATTATTGTTTGCTTGATCACAACTCTTTTCGCAACTGCCTTATTCGAGATAAAAGTTGTTAAGGAGATCGAACCTGCTCTTAAGAGGCTACTAATAACCTCCACCACTCTTATGATTGTTGGGATTGCAATTGTTAGTTGGTTGGCCCTTCCATCTTCATTCACTATCTTTAGTTTTGGTACCCAGAAGGAAGTAAAAAAACTTGGGAATTGTTCTGTTGCAATTGGGCTCAGTCGGCCTTGTGATTGGATTTGTTATCAAATACACCAAAGAATGCATACCTGCAAGATGTTGTTGATTCCTCTTGAACTTGTGCTGCATTTTTAGCTAATATGGATGACAAAGATGACAAGTGGATAATATTTCAAAACATATCCTATCACCTTCCGCTTGGTCGCTAGTATACTTCGACCATAGCTTTTAATACTGCGAAGGTTCATTCTCAAATTTCTATTGTATATATGGTTCCTGAAAGTTTGGTAAAGACTGTTCAAGAGAAGGATTCTAAAGGTCTCCAATGGAAAATTTACAAGGAAAAAAAACTGGGATATAAGGGAAAGCTGACTTTGTGAGATAAGGATTTGTTGATCATCTTAATACAATGAAGGATATGACCGATTATCTTTGGTATTCAACAAGGTGTTTGAAGACCCTGTTATATTCAGTAGAGCTAATGGGTAGAAGACCACGACCATAGTGTCACAAGACACTGGCCATTATGCTCAGTAGAGCTGACGGGAAGGTTGAACAACCCCTGATGCAGCCCCCTATGTGGGGACAACGCCGAGAGGCTGCCGAATGTTGGACTGATGGGATACTTAAACTACAACAAATTAAAGTGTTTACGAGCTTAAATTAAACTCATTTAAAAATGATAAATTAAAAAATAGACCTACATATATGCCCTTTTTATGCAGGTGTTTAAAGACACTATTTTGCTCAGTAGAGCTAGCAGGTTAGAAGACCACGGTCATAGTGTCGTAAGACACTGATTGTTATACGAGAGTAAAAGTGGCCCCGATATATAGGGACAACGCCTAGAGGCTACCGAATTTTAGACTAATGAAAGACTTCAACTAGAATAAATTAAACTGTTGATAAGTTTAAATTGAACTTATTTGAGTATGATAAATTAAATAATAAATCTACATATAAGATTCTAAAACTCTTTAAATGAGAATGATCTCAACAACTTGTTGACGATCATAAATAAGACTTGTAACAAACTTGAGAATTTGTCTCTAACAAGAATAAAATTCGTGTCCGAATTATCTTGATAGTTGCCTACGAGCACAAACAAAACTCATAATGGATGTGAAAGTTGTCCTTCAATCAACAAGGATTAAATATGACCGTCAAAAAAAAGAATTTGAATGAAACTAATGATGAGCCTATGAGTTTCTTAGGGATCACGAGCTAAGTTTCATTAAAACTTAAAAAACTCAATGTGCTATGAACTAAATGCATACAAATGAATATTAATCTAAATAATTGAACAAGAGGTGAAATTCTTTATGCCATCGGATTTGCAACATATCGTACAAGCAAACAAAAAGCATAAATTAAGGCTTCAATTAAACTCTTACACATATTATGAAGTAGGATTAAAACTCAAATTCAATACCTTAAAATTATGCAATCATTCTTAAAAATACCTGCATGGGCCCCGATACTATGTGAATGCTTAAACTTAGTGTCTAAGGATGCTGCTCGGGTTGATTCCCTGTTTGATCTTGGGATCGAGTCTAAATTAACAAAACCTAAAAATCCAAAAAGAGCATATATGTAGACATTCAATTTTCTAGGCCAGATGGTCATTATAATATGAATAAAAAAATATATCCTCTTATAGATATATAAGGTGGTTTGACGAAAGGATGGAAAGACAAAAGGAAAGAGATATGAATCAAAATTAATAAAATATTTTTCATCTTGATATCTCCAATGTTATTATGGGCATTCCTTCTATACAGCTTTGTAATTCACGTCACATTCACAATTTTCCATTGATCTTATATTCATAGTTATTACCTAAAATTACTCTCTAGAAGGGTAAAACAAGTCTTTGAAGCTAATTTTTAATCATGTATAAAGGAACTATGAATGGTCGAAAAAATAAAACCATAGAGATCTATATATGGGAAGAAAAGATGACGAAGTCTTCTTTTTTTGGTTATGCCAAGCACAGTAGAATGATACTCTATTTTTTGTCAAAAGAAGTTGAGGGAAAATAGATACATGAATAAGAATGTACAATCAAAAATATAGTCCAAATGACAAGTAATAGAAAGCAAAATAGCAAGAAAGTCACAATTCAATAACTTGTTTGTCCACCAAGCTTTACTAATTCCCTGACACCATCTTTTTATTGTTGCACCATCACCACAATCTCCATCTCAGAGCTCACTTGGGGCCACATTCAATCCCCATCCCAGTGTAAATGTTGCGCAATTGCGTTTGTTTCCCAACTTTCCTCCCACGGCTCACGTCGAAGTTCAAGCGCAGCGGCTACAGTTTGATATCGGGGACGAAACTGTGGCCTGCGATTTCGATTTGGCACTCCCTAAAATGATCCTCCTTATGAGGGTTTTGAAACTCTCGATTAGGAAAGTGTTGTGATAGCAAATTACAAATACTTTAGTTAATGATTAGAGTGGAGTTATTAGTATTTGTAGTTGACTTACATTTATTGATGTTTTTAGTTGATATTATAAACTATGTATGCAGGAATCTGAAGGCTGATTAGAACTAGTTAGCTTCATTATATTGTTTATTTCAGAGGTATACTAATATAATTGTCTTAATTCGTTGTCCAAATATTTTGCAATGTTACTTTCACATGTTAATATTTTTATTGCTAATATATTTATCTCAAGCAATATGAGTTCAAATATTTCAACCGTCTCTAAAATCGTCTATTGCAATTGTGGCGTGCAATACTATGTATTCACATCTCGTCAAGAAAAAAAAATTACGAAAAAAGATTTTACAAGTATCCTAAAAATCGAACATAAGATAATTGTAATTTTTTCAGATGGATTGATGAATACGATGAGAACACTTCAAATAGTGATTACATTTTAAGTATTAGAGAAAAAAATTTTAAAAGACTTAAACAACTAGATAACAAACTTAAAATTTTGATCGCATTAACAAACTTATAATTTTAGTATTGATGTTATTCAATATTATGTGATGCATAAAATCCTAATGTAAATTAGTTGACTTATAGTTATCTATAAAAATCATAAAATTAATTTCTTTTCATTTTGTTTCATATTATTTAGCATATAAAATTTTTTCAGTCTTTTATACACAAACAGCTGCATCATAACAAATTCTCAACTGAGTTTCCAAAAATCAAAGGTTCAGCAACAGTAACTTTCTGTTACCAATTCACAGTTGCTTCTTAAATAACTGCAGCTGCTCCAAATAAGCCCTTAATCTCTCCAGCAATATATTTACGATAACTAACTCCCTCACAATCGAGCCCAATATGACCGCCCCTAACACTTAGCAAAGTATATCGAATTGAAATATAAGTGGATGAGAATGCTCAATTTAGATGAGATCTAAACCATCGAAGTTGCTATGAATACACATATAGACTTCTTCAAAATATGTAGAATCTATTTATAAGCAATTTACATATCATTGGTCAATCATAAAATATATAGCATTAGTGATCAAACATAACATTATTATACAAATGATTTATTTATTATAATAATTATAATAATAAATCATAAAAACTAATTATGGCATATAATAATATATCTCAATAAATTATGATTGCCCATGATTTCAAAAAAAAATCAACAATCATCCATGAGAGCAGCCAACGATATTTATATAATTTGACATTAATTATGACATAATTTTTAAACTATAAAACATCAAAGCATTTAGGCCAAAATATTACATATGTAGAAGATTTCCACTTATTAGAATCTTCAATCTACTTCAAGAAACTTTCATGGGCAGACGCAATAGCACATAAGATGAGAAGACCCCACATTTTAATAAAGCATTAGTTAATTTCATAAGCAATATGAAACTAAGGTTAGTTATTTTATGTTCATGGTTGGTGATTTTATTTTATAATATGTTTTTAATTTTTTTTCTTTAGTTAAGGTTCTAATTGTTGTATTATATTATCATGATGAAAAAATTCTTTTAGTTAAAAAATAGAGTACTCGTATGCATAATTAGAAGATTTCTTGAAGCTATTTGAAATTCAAATATGGCTGAAATTTTATATGATTATGCACAGACCAATCCGACAAACATAATATCACTCAATTTCAAAATAATTAAGATAATGAGATACCAAAAAATTCAAATGTTTAGAGGGCATTTTTGGTAAAATAATTGGAATGCCTTACATCCAAAAATTTAACTTAAAGAATTTTTTGAGGTTTGTATAACACTACTAATTACTAAACACTGGTCAAAGAACAATACCAATACTGATCACTGCTACTAAAGTCAAAAACTATCTATTAATCAATGTTGATGCTCAGAATAGTCAGCAACAAACTGTTGACCTATAAGTAATTTTCATATGCTTAATTAAACAAATATATTGAAATTAGCAAGAATTAGATGCAGCATCGTGAAAATGAGAGTTGAAAGCATATGAATCGTGACCGAAATCGATCGAGATGTCCTCCGAACATAAAATCAGCTACAACAATGCGTTCAGAATATCAAAATTAATTAAAATTGATATCTTACATCGATCAATTATCATCCAATGAAGGAAAATAAATAGAACAGATGATTTGTGCATATTAGTAAATATTAAAGTCGGCCTCTACCGGCTCCTTTTTCTACGCCGTTGTCGCTGAAACATTAAAAACTATTAAACAAGACCTTTCACGGTCGATTCGATCAAGTGTTGAGCAAATAGCAAGCTTCGGAGTGCGATGACGCCTAAATTAACCTCAATTTTGCTTCGATCGACTATGACGTTGCCCAAATAACCTCTGATCATAAAACGGATTACGTCATTGAATTCGGAACATCGAATTTATCTTGAAATGACACCCATATTATATAGGTTTGATTTTTGCAAGATTCACAAAAAGTTTGAAGTGATATTATGAAAATCAAACATCCAATTTAATTAAACACAATTCGATTTAATTTTAATAATTAAATCATAATATGATTAAATCAGAATTTTTGCATACATAAATAGAAATTAGTAATCAAATTATACTCTTTTCGTAAATACTCCTTAATCATGTTCAAAATTGCACTTTAATTTTAAAATCCCGCTTAAATTCATAAGGAAAGTAATTAATCTACAGTAAAGGGTTTAAATTTTAATTTTCGAGGCGAGAATGTGTCTAGCATGGCTACGGCGACACTCTTCTTCTTCTCCCCTTTTCTCCTCCCAAATATCCAATCTCCTTTGTTCAGCACCTTTTTTCTAGCTTTCCACGACCTCGGCCGGGTCTGACCCTTTTCCATTATGGAAGTTCTCAGCGATATCTTCCCTCTCTCGCCTTTGCTCCTTTAATCTCGAATGCGGGTGGTCCATTGAAGGATTCTCGAGGACTTTGCAATTGGAAGGAATTGCTATTATCACAAAATGAAAGAAGTAGAATTCCATCTTTCCTCGATCTCGCCGTGTGTTTCACGGAGGATGACGATGGAGGCCAGAATGGGCTCTCTTGGTCGCCATAGGGAAAAGACCATTTTGCGGTGCTCTCTCGGTAAGAAGGAAATGGCGACTAAAGGTACTCTCGACCGCTTTCTCGAGGGGATTTCTTTTGTTTAAATTTTCATGTAAGGAGGATTATGATGCCGTCGGAATGAAGGATCCTTTCTAAATGGGAGACCTTTCATTTTCCAAAATGGAAATGGGATTTTACCAACCAAGGATCAGTCCGAGATTCCCCTTTGGATCAAATTACCTAATTTCCCTTTATGCTGTTGGAATGAGAAAGGTTTTTCAAAGATAGGTAGTATGATTGGAGTTCCCTTAGGTTGATAACCTAATGCGTCCAAGGCTCATTATCACCTTTGCTAGGCTTTGCGTTCAAATTACAACCTCCTCTGTTCTTCCTGACTTGATTACTATCAATCTGAATGGAAAAAAATAAACCTATTCTATGATTGGAAACCTTGGCTTGTGCTAAGTGCCAAACCTTTTCTCACAGCAATAATTCTTGTCCAAAGGAGAAAGTTATCGCCTCTAAACCCAACTCCACCCGTACTCCAATCAGGGGACGGAGTAGGAGTCGTCCCGTAGCCGCCAATATCTCCCTGGACAACAATTTTTCTGCTCTAGCCGAGCAGGGAGAAATAATAGAATCTGATCCTGAACCTAGGAGGCAGGTCGAAGAGGCTGTAATCTCACAGAGTGATCCTCTTACTGATTTAAACCTTGCCCCCTCTTCCCCTTCACTCCAAAAAAATCACCCTTTACCGGACAAAGTATCTAGTTGTGCCGGAAACTATTTGGGTGAAGGCAACTCTACTTCACTGGTCACCAACCCCAGACAAGGGGTAGCTACTCGTTCATCTACCTCCTCTCCTAAGCAGGCCGAACAACACACTAGCCTAAATCTGGGGAAAAATTCATCCTCCCCGTCCTCAACTAAATTGGTAGATGAAGGTGGGCAAGCTAGTTCTACTACTACCTTCTCTTTTCAGAAAGGGAAAAATAAAAAGGGTAAGAAACCCGTTTCTTCCTCCTCTCAATGACCTTTCCTCGTCCTATTTGGAATGTTAGGGTTGTTGCGGGCGTACTTTGGATTGTTTGAGACTGATTAAGGAATACAATCTGGACCTGTTTTGTTTTTTGGAAACAAAGATTAATACAGAATCTGCTCTTTGCCCCTTCCTCATGAGAAAATATTCTATGTTTCACCCGGAATCCTGTTGTTCCAATTTTGATATAGTTACTGGGGGTCGTATCTGGATCAAATGGTGCTCTGAGAGAATAGACTTCAAGCCTCTCATTGTCTCTTCTCAATTTATTCATGGTCTTGTTTCTTATTTTGGAGCACCCTTATTCTACTTAGCATATATGCGAAAGCGACCCTAATTCTAGGGTCTCTCTTTGGGAGGCTTTAGCGGATATTGCAAAAGGTATTTGGCTCCTTGGGTAATGGGTGATTTTAATTGTTGTCTTTCTTGCAAGGAAAAATCAGGTGGAATTCCATTGTCCTACTCTAACACTCAATCTTTATCTTCCTTTGTTCAAGAGTGTGAATTACTTGATCTCCCTAGTACAGGATTATTTTATACATGGTCAAATCAGCAAATAAATAACCCTATTCTATCTAAATTAGATAGGGCTTTTTGCAATGTGAGTTGGTTGGAGAAATTTCCTGATTCCTTCTATAAGATTCCTCCTCCAATGTCCTCAGATCATTCTCCACTCATCATATTCATGGATCATTCCAGAATTCGGAGTAAAAGGTTTATGTTCAGGAATCATTGGTCTCTCTCTCCTAACTTCCTTGAAGTTACCAAAGTAGCATGGAAACATTCGGTGGCGGGGGATCCAATCTTTGTTCTGGCTAATAAACTTTCTTATGTTAAAAAAGGCCTAATTGGTGCTATGAAGAATCTCTCTAATCTTCAATCCCTCATGGATGAGGAAAAGAGGAACCAAAAAGACATCCTTGGAAAACTGGAAAGGAATCCCAATGATATTCATCTTAGAATTGAAGCCAAGGAGTCTAAAGAATCCTATCTTAGGTTGCTTCATATGGAAAATACATGGGTTAAGCAAAGAGCTAAGGCTCATTGGTTAACCTCGTCGATGATGACCTCAAGTTTCTCTACTTCTATCAAGAAAGGAGGAGTTCAAATTGTATTAGGGAGCTCCAGATCAAGGGGTTATTAATGACCCAATCTATTGGGGAAATTAGCAGTACTACTCAACACTTTTCAATTGCAACACTTCTGATTCATTTATAATGCAGGACTTTCCCATTGGGAATACTCTTTCCTATGACCAAGTTAGGAGTTTGGAAGCGATATTTGTGATCAAGATATTTTGGATGCACTAAATAGCATTAATGAAAATAAAGCTCCTGGCTCAGATGGGTTCAATTCAAAGTTTTTTATAGCTTCTTGGGATGTTTCTGGGAGAACGTTTCTCAAGGCAGCACACCACTTCTTCAAATCTCAGAAGCTCCCAAATCGGGTTAAACACTCTCTTATTACTTTAATCCCTAAAGTTAAGCATTCCTCTCTACTTTCAGAATATAGACCTATCTCTTTATGCAACACATTTTATAAAGTAATTGCTAAGGTGCTTGCCACACGTCTCAAGAAGGTGCTTCCCTTTTTAATTAATTCAGCACAATCTGCTTTCATTCAAGGTAGGGACATCTCTGATAATATTATGATGGCCTATGAAATTTGTCAAGAGTTGACTCACACAAACCCTCAAGGTGGTTTTCTTGCAAAAATTGATCTTAGAAAGGCCTTTGACTCTATTAATAGGGAGGCTCTCTTTACCAGACTTCATACTTTTGGTTTTCCCCTTAGATTTATAAATTGGGTAAAGGCTTGCATTTGGATGTTCCATTTTCAATCTCTCTCAATGGGGAGATAAAAGGGTACTTTACATCAGCTAAGACAAGGCGCCTCATCACCTTTCCTTTTTACATTGGCCATTGATACTCTATCTTGCTTAATAGACAGGGAGGTCAACTTATTCAGATATAAACCTCTTATTGCTGGGTCTTGCAAAATATCACACTTGCTCTTTGCAGATGATCTGTTGGTTGCAGGCATGGCTGATTGCTCCACAGTGGGATCCTTAAAATTTTGTCTTGAAAGCCTAGAACAATATACAGGACTCAAGGTTAACCAAGACAAATCTCTTATCTGTTTTTCAAAGGGATCAAGAGATATATCATTCCTTAGCAACATGCTTAATATCTCTTTGGGCTCTTTCCCAATTAAATACCTGGGTATCCCCTTGACTATGGGTTCACCAAAACTTGCAAACTTCTCTTGGTTATTTGAAAAAATTCAAAGGTGGATTCTTTGGTTGGAAAAGCAAATTTTATCACTTGGTGGAAGGCTACAACTTCTTAGATCATCAAAACAACTTGCTCACTTCCGGTTCGATCCATGATGATACCCAAGGGTGTGTTGAGGACCATCTATTCTCTAACTTCACGTTTTTTCTATCATAATGGTGTCTCCAATAAACTCACAACAATTTCCTGGGATAAAACTACTGTCCTAAGGATAAGGGAGGAATCGGGATACTCTCTGCCTTCTCTCTCAACTCCTTATGCAAAATTAAAACACTATGGAAGACTCTCAAAATGAATTCTCCTTTTGCTAGCTGGTGCAACCAGAAATACGGGTCCATTTGGCATGAATCCATTCGTCGGATCTCCCCTATGTGGAAGGAACTAAAACTATATGCCAAACGGTTTAGAGATAAGTTTTCCTACCACATAGGGAATGGCAATTCATTATCCTTTATGTATGATCCATGGTGTGTTAAAAAATCTATTTATGAATCATTGGCTGATAATGATCGAGCTTTTCAGAATGCCTATGGGGATACCAAGTTAAGCTCTTTCATAGTCGAGGGAAGATGGAGGTTGCCGGTTCTGTTGGCAGCAGAATATCCTTTATTGTGTACGGATATTAACTTGATTTCAGTTAATGGTGGAGAGGATTGGATTACTTGGGATTCTAAACGCTCTCCCACTTCTTGATTTTAAAATGCTCTTTTGAATACTTCGGTTAATTGGTATAAATGCATATGGTATCCTGGTAGTGCAGTAAATTATTCTATCTATTGTTGGTTGGCTTATTTAAGGGGCTTAAAAACTTCTGATATTCTTGTGAAAAGAGGCATAGGAGTCCAAACTGATTGCTGTTTCTGTTCTCTGGAAACCGAATCTCATTCTCACCTTTTTTTTGAATGCCCTTACTCTATGCATTTGGTTAGAAGTATTTTACCTTATGGGAATTTTTTCTTAATGCAATCCACTTTACAACATGTATTGAATGGTATGTCTATAAAGATGCATAAAGCTACAAAAGGTATTACCTGCGGTGGTTTTTGGTTTATAGTATGATGAAAGGAACAATAGATTATTTGCCTCTTCTATATCTCCTCTATCTACCTTCACCGATCAAATCAAGGATGGTAGCTTATAAAGTTTGCACGTTGGAAAATTAGAGAAACTTGGCCATCTTCTGTTCTGAATGCTTTTCAGGTTTGGAGTAACAGAATTAATTCTTGAAAGTGGTTTTTGTGGTTGTATTGTGATATCTGAGGCTATGTTATGGGTGCCTTTGGACAATGATGACACTTATTATACCATTCTAAGTGTTTGGTTTGGCTTTGCATGGTTGCACAGAACCTTGGATGGAGTCTTCTTCATAGCCAATTGGAGTGTGAGTGCGGCAATGGTTTGGTTTATTTTGGCATCGGGTTGGAAATCCTTGTTTTCTTCTCTGGAGTCCAGATTTTCTCAAAGCTTATCTAGGTTTTGTTCTGTCTCTGTTTGGGTGCAAGTAAGGGTGGCTTTTGTATGGTTTGCTGCTCTTTGTCTTCTTTTCTAACTCAGTATTTCTCAAAGCTTTTCTGAGGTTGTTATTTGTTCTTTTTTGGGACCTCTCCATGTTCGTCGCTTGGGGCAGTCCTTAAACACCTTACAATTCTGTTGCAGGTCTATCCCTTTAAGGTTGTTTATTTTGTGTAATTTCTTACAGGTTTGTAATTTTCATTTTGTATTTTCTTTTTACGTTCCTCCCTCATGTTGAGGTTTGTTTTTTCCATTTTTAAAAAGTCTGTTGCTGTATGTTGAATTCACATTGTGAATTCGTTTCCTTCCTTTGTACTGTGCTCCCTTTTGGAATACAATTGAGCTAAGGCTCTCATTTTTTTTTCCAAAAAAAAAAAAGTAAAGGGTCATAATACCCTTTTCTTTCCCTCTCGATAGGAAGCATAAGGAGAGCCTCTGGTTACCCCAGCAGCCAAAAAACCTTTCCCTCGTGGTTCTTTCTCTCACCCTCCTTATTCGCTCGATTGAGGAGAAGCCGAAACCCCTCTGTCGTCCTTCTCTTTCGGTTCGTCTCTCATCAAGCCGCAAAGGTCTCGTTCTCCCCCTTTGAGCTCAAACCGCAACCCGTAAGCCTCCCTCCCTCTCGATCGAGAGACTCCACTCTTTCTCCCATTCGAACGAGTAACCCCACCCATCCGTTCTTCCCACAGCTGACCGAAGCCTGTTCCTCCCTCGGCCGCTTTCGTTCAAGCCAAACTCTCACCGCCGAAACCTCCAAACTGCCGATCCCAAGCCGAAACCCTCGTGGATTTCGGCTGTTCGCAGCAAACCGAACTCCACTAGAGATTTTCTCATCATTCTCATGAGCTTTCCACTCCCATTCTATCTTAGCCGAGCAGTCCTACCTCTCATTCCCTCAAACACGGCAAATCCCGTTGTCTAGATTGCAGACTAGCTGCTCCTCTGTTGACGCAAAATGAGTGCTGCCCGTTGCTCCAATTTTCAGCATCTAATTTGTCCGTCAATCTCTTCGATTCCCTCTTTCCGTTTGTGCAAGCCAAGCAGCCGAAAGAAGCTTGCACGGGACCTCTCGATTTCCCTTTACAACTGTCCGGCTAGCCATCCCTCTGTGCAAGTCAAATGGCGGTAGCCGAGAGGCAACTCCGTCATCATGCGGGTTCCTCTCGGCCTGCCCTCCGATCATCCATTTGCCGCAGCCGAGAAGGAACTCCGTTGATGACGGGTTCCTCTCGCTCTCCGGCATTTTCCCATTTATTTCTCTCTCTCTCTCTCTCGGTTTACTACTCCAGCAAGCCGCACGGGATTTTCTTGCTTCTTCCCGTCGGTTGTCAAAACAGCAACCCTCTCCGCTCACTCGGTCGACTGCTTCGCTACTAATTTCCTTCCCCTTCTCTTGGCATACCGAGCTCTCCTTCTTTCTCTCACTATGCTCTCTTTGTCTCCTCCAAAACAGAAAATAAGATTTCAGAATACAATTTGTCGATTTGCAGAAATGTATGAACGTGAAAATTGTATTGTATTTATTTTTTTTTTGTAAATTTGAAAGTCTCATCAATTGAGATATTTTTAAAATACCAACTGTTATGCTCATCAAAACATGATGTGTAGATCAATTGTTATCTCTACATCTTAAATATTTTACTAAATTTTTTACTTAAAAAAAAAAAAGAGGAATCAAAATTCATCTAAAAAAATCAATGATATCAAAAATACAATAATCTAAAACGAAAATTGTAAAATAGCATAAAACAAACATAAATATGAATTTCAAAAAAAAATTGAAAAAAAAAAGAAAAAGAGCTTATAATGAATTTGAAATGAATTTAAAGATTATATTTCAAATAAAAAAATGTATTGAACTCAAAGAAATTTATGAACTTGAAGTGAACTCAATATTTTGACAATAAATATAAATTTAGCACTTCAATATCTCATTTCAATTAATTTAGAAGATGATTTGATTGAATATCCAAGGAGAGCACAGAAGATCTTCTTGCAATTGGAATATAATTTTCAAATCATAATTCACTTCAAATGAATTTGAGAAAATTAAAAAATTCATAACAAATTTTTTTTTAATGAGATCGAATGATTGTTAATAAGCATAATCAATGAATCCTTGAAAAATGTTTGAAGCATATTATTCGTCTCATCAAATACTCGAATTGGATTAAGGAGAAATTGAATAGAGTTTGTAATAAGTTTGAGAATTGTCAGTAGATATAAATGAGAGTCTATTGAATATTCAAAGACTAATTAACTTTGAATAAAAGAAACTTTGAATAAAAGAAAGTAATTAAATGTTATTCCAAGGAATCTAATAGGCTATTAGAATAATTTAAAACGCTTTAAAGATCACCGAATTTGCAATTCTTCGTACAAGCAGACAGAAGGTGATACTAAATTAAATTTTGTACAAATTATGGAGCTTCCTTCAAGTCAAAAAAATTAAAAAAATTTCATTCTAATTATGATTTTTAAAATCAATGATTTCATTAATTAGATGAAATTATCTAAACTAAAAATACTTACATGTACTTAGACATAGAGATTTAAGGTGCAAATCCTAATGTTTGAAAAGGCTACGCAAGTTAAGTTGGGATTAAATAAAAATACAAAATTAATCTCATAATTTAAACAAAAAATTATTTGAATTATTAAATACCCATATGGGTCCTCACACAGTGTTGAATGTGTAAATTTAGGTATCTGAGGATGCTACGGGAGTTAAAAAAAATAAATTGACTTAAATATCTTACACTAAAAAATTATGCAATTGTTTTGAAGGAGAAACAATCATTTTGAAAACCTAAGCATATTTTTAAAATTCAATATTCTAAATATATGCTTATGCATGTATTTTAGTGAATCAACATATTCGTATGATAAAAGTTTAAGTCATATCTAAGCAGTTAAATCCTTCTCCCCATAGGGACTCGAGTTGATAAAACTTATTATTTCAATAGAAAATTAAATAATTAAGCTCAACAATGTTGCATATAAAAACCAATACAATTATAGGTTTCAATCCATAGATCAAATCCTCCTCCTATAGGAGTAGAGTTGACAAGATCTAATACGATATAATAAGATTTCAAAATTGTAGAAGATCTACCAGCGAGCGAGTTGACAAAACTAGATGATGATGATTGTGTTGATTGAGAATATCAACTGGAAGAGTTTACTATTATCAAAATTTCTTAAAATCTTCAATGTTAAATCAAGTTCCTATCAACCACCAAATATTCAAGAAGATTCCAATAAAAATAAAAAATGCTTAAATGAAATTCATTAATTAAAAATCTAAATAAAATTCATTCATCCGTCTTCAGTAATTATTTATCGGGGATGAAAAATTTAATGTTAACTAAGCTCACAAAGAGCTAATGTCATATTATATATCTATATTCATACTCAAAACGTTCTACACCGATAGGCGTGGCTGTCCTGGTCGCATGGTTTGGATGCTCCACATATGAAGAAGTTACGATCAGAACCCTTTGACCAGGTGGTTTGACCAGTAGGGTCCACTATATTACGGTCACGAGTATAGCTCGTATGTTCCCCAATGATTTTTTACATATTTGAGTTGTGAATAATAGGATATACCTAATAAGGCATAAAGTCCTCTGTCAGCTAGGGTGAACTTAAGATTTTCCCTTTGACAAATATCAACTCTAGTCTACAAGGTCTCCTTGAAAGACGCAACCCACAGCTGCTAATAAGGATCATTCGATCAAGTTGGGTCGACTACCTCCTTTAACTAAGTTCTTTTAACTAAGTGGATCAGGGATCATGATAGCCCAGGATGATGGAACTATGGGATCTTGATCAGGTGCGTCATCATGTGTGCCTTTTTTTGAGAAGCAAGCAAGAGATTTTTCCTCGTTCACCTCTAGCCCCATAAATTCAGAGAGTGTGGACAGGCTGTTCTTGAGGGAATTGGTCGTGCTAATGTTGGCCTCACTCATAGCTAAAAGGTCATCTACAAACAACAGATGGGAAATACGACACTGGCCTTTGATGAAGGGATTGTAATGAGAAAGACTGACTGCTCTATCCATAAGTTGGGAGAAGGAGTCGATGGCCACAGTAAGAAGGAAGGGGGATAAGGGGGCACCCCTGTCTCTACCCATTGGAGGAATTGAATAGTGCTCTGATTTTCTCTTATTCACACTTTTATTTTGATCTTATATTCGCATAGATACCACGCAATTTTTAGTTTTGATTTTGACATGATAGATAAATATGTTGAACCCAATCCATAGAGAATGCCTCTCTTGCGATCATTTGATTTTTTTTTTTTTTTTGCTTTTATATAATCTCTTCTATAGCTCTATAATTTATGCCTTACTTATAGTTGTTCAGTGTTATTTTGATCTTATATTTACATATATACCAAACAATTTTTATTTATTTACATATTTAACACCTATACTTCAATTTTTACATATATAATACCTCAATCTTCAATTTCACATCAAAAATACCATCATCATTAACTTTTTGAAGTTAAATGCACCTTTTCAAATATTGAAAGTATTAGATAAGTAAATATCAAGCTTTGGATGTTAATTATGTAAATGCATAGGAATTGTATAGTATGTATGTAAATCATCCTATTTATAATTACTTTTTTTGACTAATGGAATTCGCCAAATGCTCTCATAGATAGTTCAAACCAAAATACAAATTAATGAAATAATGAGAGTGGAATTTTAATGGGTAGGATATGAAAAATAAAGAATACTTAGCATGATAAACTCTAATTTCAATATGCTAAATAAAACTAAGAAAAGTACACGTTACAAAACCTAGATGTATTCGATCTTTCACAAACTTAGCTATTGAGTAACAACCTGTTCCCTAGATGATAACTTAGAAGGTTAGTTGAAATTAAGCAGCAATATTGAAAAACTTTTTTAAGGCACACTAATTTAGAAACCCTAAAGGACATTTAATATTGATCAAATCCTCACATAAAAGTTCAAGGGATGACTTATCATCATGAGGAAACAAAGTAGATCACAACAACAAGCCTTTATCCCATTACATGGGATTGACTGCATGAATCCTTCTTCTTCATTGTGTCATATTAAGTGGGCAATATTATTTTATAAATAATTTAACAGATCTTAGCCCAATAACATATATTTTTTCCACTTCAAAGACTCCTCTAGTCTTCCTATTACTTTCAAAGATAAGTAAAAAGGTTAATTTCCTTAAAGGGACAAATCATTCAAACCCTAATCACTCTCATAGAAGGGTAAAGGGATCTATGAAGTTTTACTAAAGTCTAAATAACCAATGAAGGGCCAAAAAATAAAACCCTAGAAATCTATAGGAATAAAAGATGATGAAGTCTTCCTTTTTTCCTTTGGCAATGCAAAATATTTTAGAATACTAAACTATTTGACCATTCTATGACAATTATGTAATGTAGAAACTCCTAACCAACAGTAATTTCATGACATGAATAATGATTAGAGAAAATTTATAAAATTTTAATTGGACATCTTAACATAAAAAAATAAAAAAAATATTCATCAATTTTATATGTGTCTACAAATTGAAGTGATTTTTTTTTTAAATAAGAAAAAAAAAACAACCTATGTTGCATTTTCTAAAGTATTGATTTGAAAATATAAAGAAAATTTTGACGTAAAATATTTTCACAAATAGAAAGCAAGATGCCATAACTTTCATAAAATTTTCAAAACTTCATAATTCTATAACTAATCTTGGAAAATCACTAAAGCAACGGGCATTATTAATATATCCATAGCAATACACCGCATTAAAATCTCTCAAAAAATAAAAACATTATTAGGCTTTCGAGTCATAAGAATTTATGAGGGAAAGATATACATGAACTACAATAAAAAATGGTCAAAAAGACATACATAAGTTAAAAACTTAGCATTAGCATAATGCAAGAAAATGGAAAATAGTTATCAAGATTCAATTCAAATGTCTGTCCACTAGCCTCTTTAGTAACCCTCCTTTCTTTGTTATCTTGACACCATCTCTTTATGGTTTCATCACCAGCATGGTCTCAATCTCAATATCCCAACAATTTAGTTAGAATGACAAACTCCTTTTCAAAAAAAAAAAAAAAGGTGAAGCTATAAAATGGGGCATAGAGCATCTCACGATTTGACCTAATATGACCCTTTCACAAGTTATATTGGACTGAAACATAATAGAATGAGATCTCTCAATTTAGATCAAGCCTAAATCATCAAAGTCACTATCGCTATATAAATATAGCTCACTTCAAATATCTAGAATTTATTTGGAAGAAATATGCATAGCATCGCCAATTAGAAAATAGCCCAATAATCAGTAATAATTATACAACTGATGTGTTTATAATAATAATAATAATAATAATAAATCATAATATATACTAATTATGGCATACAATAATATACATCAATAAAATACATTGGCAATGATTGCAAAATAATCATCTACAGTATTTTACTTGCTAATGACATGAAATTTAACAGATGATAGAGTGATGATTTGTTTGATATATACACAAATATTACAATTAGCAAATATACCAAGGTAATCCTCTCAAGGATATTGGCAAATATTAGAATCAAAGCAAAACTAATACTTTGTATAAATGAGGCATTAACTAGGAATCATTTTTTATAATTTTGGACCCAATTTCAAACCTAAAAAGCTTGTTGACAACACTTAAAATTCTTATGCATATAAAATTATAACTAAGGGTTATTATTTTGTTCACAACCATTGTAGAAACTGATCCACTTTGATATCAAAGAAGATGCGGTCAAACATTAAAATTTTTTTTAGGTTGCAATATTTTTGAATCATATTTTTTATCATTTATGACATATGAAGCCTTTTCTAGCATTTTTAAGATCTTGAGAAATAATTTTAAAACTTAGGACCCCAACAAGGGAATGCAAGATAATATCGAGGTAATTTTGGAGGATTTTAAGCTATAATTAAAAAAAATGCAACAAAAAGTATGTTAATGATATAAGCTAATATAAATATAACACTATAAATATTACGAAATGTCGATTCATAGCTCTAAAAGGAGGTCCATTTTGACATATGTGATTACGCCTTATAATTTCTTTCGAGACAATTTTTTATGACAACTTTTTGAAGATCTAAGATATATTTGGCTTTACAACATCAATGCCCTAAAATATGGGAAAAATAAAATGGCTAACAAAATTTATCTAGTCCGGCATGAACTATGACAAAATCTTCAAAGTATTAGCATCTAAGTATTTAGAAGAGAATACTAAAAAATATTTCATTGGCCATATGAACTCCTAATGTTAGCAAATTTATAGTCAAAATAGTTTGGTTCAATGAGACAAAACTAATAAAACTAAACTTGCAATAATTGAAGCCTAACTATTCCTAGATTAAACACTCAAAAGCATAGGTATAAATTTCTCATGATCATTTTAGAAGTTAATGGAGCCCAACTGTTCCTAAATTAAACACTTGAAAATATAAGTTGAAATTTCTCGTGATCATTTTAGAAGTTAAATGTCCTTCACATTTTATGTAAGCTTAATAGAAACAAGTGCCTCCATGAGATAAATTTAATGAATCCTAGATAATTTAATTTTTTAGTTCATTAAAATAGTTAAATGTATGAAAAAAATATAAAATGATTAATGGGTTGCATTATGATTATCCAATAGAGTGTCCACATTTCTATGTAAAACTTTGGAGGATTCAAGATAATATCAGGATGATTTTGGAGGATTTTAAGCCATAATTAAAAAAATGCAACAAAAAGTATGTTAATGATATTAGCTAATATAAATATAGTGCTTTAAATATTAGGATATGTCGATTCATGGCTCTAAAAGGAGGTCCATTTTGACATTTGCGATTACGCCTTATAATTTCTTTCGAGTTAAAATTTTTTTATGACAACTTTTTGAAGATCTAAGATATATTTGGCTTGGCTTGGTTTGGCTATTTGGCTTCTCCTTGGCTTTAAAAAAATAAAAAAATAAAAAAGATATATTTGGCTTTGCAACATCAATGGCCTAAAATATGAGAAAAATAAAATGGCTAACAAAATTTATCTAATCCGGCATGAATTATGACATAATCTTCAAAGTATTAGCATCTAAGTATTTAGAAGAGAATACTAAAAAAATATTCATTAGCCATATGAACTCCTAATGTTAGCAAATTTATAGTCAAAATAGTTTGGTTCAATGAAACAAATCCAATAAAACTAAACTTACAGTAATTAAAGCCCAACTATTCCTAGATTAAACATCGAAAGCATAGATAGAAATTTCTCATGATCATTTTAGAAGCTAATGGAGCCCAACTATTCCTAAATTAAACACTTGAAAATATAAGTTAAAATTTCTCATGATCATTTTAGATGTCCTTCACATTTTATGTAAGCATAATAGAAACAAGTGCCTCCATGAGAAGAATTTAATGAATCCGATATAATTTAATCTTTGAGTTCATTAAAATAGTTAAATGTATGAAAAAAATATATATAATGATTAATGGGTTGCATTATGATTATCCAATAGAGTGTCCAAATTGCTATGTAAAATATCCCCAACTAAAATATATAAGTAGGCAATATTTTTACAAATTCAAGAGAAGTTTTTGGTATAGGGCAATATTTGATTAATACAAAATTCCATAATGTTATCCATCATAACAAATTAGTCATTGACTAACACTAAAACCTTTCATTTACTATTAATTTATATGGATGCATGCCATCACCTACCATCGATCAACAGCTAAATTTAATCATTGACCGATATAGCATCCACTATTCGCCATCATTTAACATTGATCATCAACCAACAATCATATCCATAATTCTCCATCAATCGATGTCAATCAACACTTGATGTCACCAGCCACTGTCACTTGATATTCACCAACAACTATCATTTGAAACTACCAATCATTGCCCAATTTTGGATGCGACACATCGATTATTTGCCATAGTTCACAAATGAATAACATCTAATAACTCTACTAGCTTTTATATCCTCTTGGCCATCTAGTTTACCCTCACAAAATGCTAGTCATTCACCCAATATTGTTTGAATTCCCAACACTCTTTATCAATTATCACTTTAGTTTCTTTCCAATTTAGTTCATGTCTTTCTATTCACCTAATCTACCCTCTTATCAAAAGAATGGCTAAATTAATTGCATATCATGCTCAACTTCTAATATTCTAAATCAACTATCATTTCACATTAGACAATGATTGAAATTTAAAAACCACCACCTACCAATGTCTAACACTTATCTTCTTGTATGTCAAGAAAAATAATAAAGTTAACTACCTTTCACTATTTAACTTCTAATGTTCCCCATCAAACTTTGATCATCTGATGGTTGTCAACAACTAATGTACAACATATGTTAACATGTTAATCACTAAAATTGGAGGTTATGAACATATTATTAAGGATGGTTATGAACATATTATCTAAATCAATTAAAACTATTATTTTTAATCCACATTCTAAAAAAAAGAAAATAATAATTATCTCCACTAACAATAGTTGTTGAACCACCACACCACCATCATCAAACCACCACTAATTGCCATCATCACCATTAGCATATCATCATCTCACCATCGATCAGCGTTATTGGACCATTTTCATTTGATTGTCACTGTCGAACCAACGTCGTCAAATCACCTCCTAACATTCGTTTATGGCCATTATCGAGCACCACCATTCGCCATTAGATCGTTTCGTCTCTTGAACACCATAGTTGAATGTCACCCAACCACCATCATCAAAGCGCCTCGGCATCACCATTGAACCTCCATGACCATTGTTGTGCTAAGCGACCATTGTCATCAAACCACCATTGTCCAGCTATCATCAAATTACCTCCCTACCATAGTCCCTTCATGGAGTCAAACCACCACTATCATCCATCATCAGGTTATAATCGTCGATCGATTGATATTTGTGAACTATTGTTTGATTCGCTGACTACCATTAATCAATTGTCATTGTGCTTGCTTATCGATCTGGATAATTTTCATCCATTGTGTGGCCAACCAACTCGTTAAACCATTGTCATCGACCACGCGTCTAACCATTTGCCATCCTACCACTATCATCAGACCACCGTAGATGCTTGACCACAGTTGCTCAACCTCCACGCCACTACAATCACTTGGATCAATTGACCACCATCACTAACCTCAATCATATAATTTCTAACTAATATAATTTATGATTGCTGGACCTAATACCAAGCAATAATCAACTTTTCTTTATTGCCTACCTCAATTTATCCTTTGACAATTGACTATGGTTACTTTCGACCAGCTCTCGTCACTTAACTACAATCATCGGCCTCAATCACCCACATCTAATTACAATCATTTGATCATTACGATTCGATCACTCAACCTCGACAATTGACTTCAATCCCTTGTCTTCCATCACCCAACAACAGTTGGTCAACCTCAAACAATCAACTATAATCACCCAACCTCTAATGGTCAACTACAATGATCATATTATGATCACCTAATTATCATCGCTTAATTATGGTCTTCTAAATACTATTGATCGACTACCACCTCTTTATTATCATCACTTAATTATAATGTTCACCACATCATTTTGACCATTGTAATCATACACCATTAGGGGTATCAATTTGGGTCGTGAGTCGAAGTTTGACCCCAATTTCATCTGATCCAAATAGTTGTGACTTGAACTCGACCGCTTATTAAATGTGATCAAATCTCAACCCAAACCCAACCAACATTCAACTCAATTGACTCAAACACAACCCAAGTACCCTATTTGTGTCAAACATCCGGGTCGGCCTCGTTCACAAGTCAACATCGAGAGCCAATTTTATGTTGGCGAGTCAACCCGAATCCTCGTGAAAAATTAAGTGGTTCAAATTTCTAAGATCGAGCTCAATCCAAAAATTAACCCAAATCCAAATTCTTTGAGTCGAGTTTGTGTAAGGTTATCATGCTAAGTAAATTTTCACACTCCTATATAGCATCACTTACTTATTTCAACATTCAACATTGCTAACGACGTTGATTTATGTCATTGCTTATATGGTCGATCCATATTGTTGACAGATGCCATCGAGTGTAAGGTCTATGCACATCGATGATACATGATATTGCTTATAAGGCCGATGCATACTGCTGACTCATGTCATCACTTATATTAAAGATCATTCCATATAATTTTTGTTTGTTATATTGCATCAACATATTTCCTAGTTATAGAGGAAGGGATCATTTGTAACCATCAATATTTCACCTGGGCCAAGCACTTTGGTTTTTCTCCTATTTTGGGATTTTCACATAAAAACTCATATGTCTCTGACAACCCTTTATCACATCAATGTGTTTACTAGATCTTCGTACAAAATTAAGACATTAAATACATTTTTTCTACTACCACGAGTACTTCGGCACGCAATAATATCAAACCTCATCTATGTTAATTTTTTTGTGCATCTGTGTTTCAAACTAAGCAATCAAACTACTCATAATTAAATAAAGTTATTGCTTTTAGTAGCTCCCTAGGATATTCTAATTGAACTATTTCATTCAGCAATTTATAATAATTATTTTCATTTTTTTTCATTGATCTTACTGCCTTTCATGTATACTCTAAAAGTCTTTATCCCTTTTACTACATATGTGAAGCTTCATTATTCATTAGCTCTTCAACATAATTGATTAGAGGCTCAAACATATTTATATTAAATATTAACTCTATTTTCAATATTTGTGGCCCAAAACCGGCAAAAATCATATCCTTAAATCAACAACTTTGATCATTCAAAAAATGCATGTGCATAGTAGATGCTTCACTTCTACTATGTTCTATATTATAATATTAAGGCTCATTTTATTTATGATATGTCCAATACCAATAATCAACAATCATTTTTAATTTAAATCTACATGTACTTCATCAACTAATTGAAATTGTTGGTTCCTAAGCCTTAAACATGAACATCTTATTTATTATCTTCCATAAAAAATATTCTTTGTTCACATACAAAGCTAATAAATATTTTGACTATGATAATTTATTAGTCAAATCACTTTGTCTAGGAGTGACTCTATTATACATCCAACTACAATATATTTCGATGCCTATAATATTTCTATAAATAACTTGCCAAAAAATAATCAACTATAAATAAGTAATTATATGCTCAAACAACCATTAATATTATTAAAGTTGCATAAATTATAATTAAGTTACATAATTTTAAAAAAAATTAAATATAAATGTATAATAAATTTGATACAATATTTTGTGCATAATTTGTATCATATAAAGACATCCAAAACCTTTAACATTTTATATTTTATATAATATTTCTAATGTAATTAATATTGTTATGTGCTAAACAATTCATGGTGGTAGACTAAGAAATTTTATGTCTTAACCTTGCACAACGATCTAGCACATACATAATTAATAAAAATGAATACAAAAAATACCAAAATTTTTATGTAAAAAATCATAGCACGCAAAGGGCGCAAGGTTTACCTTCGTCAGCATGGGCGTCATCATGCTAATGCCATGGAGGGGATGCAGCCATGATCACAGCATAAAGGGCCAAGGCCTTGACGCTGGATGGCTGTATACATGGGCGCAAGTATTACAAATGCAGGCCCCACCAGGCCGCTGAAGGGAGCTTTGAAGGATTTTTTTTGGGGTTTTATTTTATCCCTATGGGGTCTATAAAACCCCTAGGGTAAGAGAGGCACTTCTCCTCTCCTTTCTTGAGTTCGATTATTATTTAATCAAGGCTCATGTATACGTCAGAGGTTCACTGCCCTCTGACAACCGTTAGAGGCGATCAAGGCCCACAGATATCGTTGTTCCCAGAGTAAAAGAGGTATCAACTGCCGTCTTATCTGAGGTGATCAAAGCGGTTCCTACTTTCTTGTAGAAAATTAGCTCAAAGCAGGTTTGCAGTGCACCTGGATCCACCTCACCCCAAGTCGAGTGCAGCCTCCCCTCGGTGGGAGTTTGGGCACTCTTCTTGGATCAACCTCTACCTCCTCATCTCCACCAAGCCAGAGTGCATAGCCCTCCCCCTGGTGGGAGTTTGGGCACTCTTCTTGGATCAACCTCTACCTCCTCATCTCCACCAAGCCAGAGTGCATAGCCCTCCCCCTGGTGGGAGTTTGGGCACTCTTCTTGAATCAACCTCTACCTCCTCATCTCCAACAAGCCAGAGTGCATAGCCCTCCCCCTGGTGGGAGTTTGGGCACTCTCCTTGGAATAATTTTCATCTCGATCGTACGAGTTGCCGATGTTTGTAGATGGGTGAGAATTTTTTGAAAGAGACACGTCCGACCCTTGTAACGGAGGCAGCGACGAGGGAACCTTCTAAAAGGGGGAGGACTGAAGATTCGTGGGAGTCGTCGATCACGGGAGACACATTGATCGTGCTTCGAAAAAAATATTATTTGCTGAATGATTTGGTTCTTAAGTATCCGAAGAAGTCTGATAGAGCCCAATCTCCGGGGTATTTCACCACTTACGAGATGAGTTTGGGGATTGCGGTTTCCCCATCCCAGAGATGATCACCATTTTGTCGATGAGGTTTGCATTTCCCGATTTCGACGGGGCAATGGCGATCGTGATGGGACTTATAGTCTTTTTTGGTGATGCGACCTTGACTCTTGATTACCTGTACGGATGTGTAAGTTTACTACGATGCACATGGTGTATCACTGCGAGTGTACTTGACCTCCGGACGAAGGATCCTCCCAAGAGTTGGGCAAGCATATTCTTTTTTGTGAAGAATGACTGGGGTCTCTTCGAGACAAATTACATCTTCAACTGGAGAAGCCCTTCCAGAGGCATCCTCATCTCGTAGGTCGAAGTTCTCGATGTTGAGGTTCTTGGCGTAAATGGGCTTGCTTGATATTAAGACTTGTGCTATCTGTTGATTCCCACTTATGCCAGGTGTCGGAATTTCATCTTGAGGTGAGGCAGATGTGGCGTAGAATATAGGCTGGAGGTCTCCCAAATATTGCATATGCAGCGGACTCGACTTGACTACAATAAATTGTATCAAGTGGGTTTGCGTGTCGAAATTCTCCAAGAGTTACGGAAGGCGATTGTCCCTTCCACTAACACCGGTCGATTATCAAATCCATACGATGGACGCGGTTGAAGCTTCTCTCTATACCCATGCTAAGGAAAGTGGAATAAAAGAACATCAACCGAACTCCCATTGTCGATCAATATCCTTTTAATATTGAAGCATGGATCACCGACTTGCGATGACAAGGGGATCTTGATGTGGGATCGAAGCCTCTAGATCTAAATCATCAAAGGTGATAGAATGGTCAACCCGAGACTTCTTCGGCTCTTGAAGGCAATGAATATTTGGCTGAATAACGGCCCTCTGCGTTTCTATCTCTCCGACCGCTTGGCGGTTCCTCATGGTTGCCCCGGCATTTGGCGAGCGGGTTGGTTTTGTATAAAGCCTGATACCCCACGGCGTATTAGTCTTTCAATCTCCTCCTTCGTTGGTGGCACTCTTGGTGGTGTGCCCACCTGCGCGATGAAAGTGGCGAGAATTTCTCTTGATTTCCAATTCCGGGCTTTAAAGGTTTGCCACTTGATGCTATCCACTTCTCGAATAGCGGTAGGATGTTCGCATGGCGTGTTGAGAGCCATATATTTCCTCTCGATTGAGTCATCGAGGTCACGAGGAGGTTTTGGGGGAGGTTCTTTGCTCTCTTCTTTTTTAGAGATGTTTGAACATCACCTTTGGGAAACCTTCTTCCGCTTCGCTTGGTGGTTCAAATTGTTGCCGATGAGCGATAGCCGTCGGCGGAGATTTGTGCCTCTATTCGGTGGACCAGTCACATAGGAATGGTCTCCACATTAATGATGAATAGAAGTATTGGCGGAGTCCTCAGAAGCACGCCCTCAAAAGTTACGGATCTCACGGTATGCGGGCTTGAGGAGAACCTCTGGAAGTATTCTTTGAGGGACTCTCCATCGTTCTGGCGGATTCCGGAGAGATGTGATGAATCCCTGATGATTCTCTTGTTTGCCAGGAACTGTTCTACAAACAATCTGGCGAGCTCTCCAAATGATCGGACGGACCCTTAGCGGCGAATAGAACCAATGCGAGCGTCCTTTGAGAGTTCGGGAATACGACACGATAGAGTCATTTTGGAATGTGCATGATCATTCAGTGATCGATATGCTCGTCTGGATCGGTTGTGCCATCGTAAGGGTCCATGTTGGGAAGCTTGAATCTCCAAATCGGGTATTGCGAGATGATCTCGCCGGCGGGGGCGAACTTTGGAAGAAGCGGCGGAGAATGGATCATTGATTGTTTGCCGAACTCTTCACGCACCGTCGAGTTCATCGTGTATAAGATGGCGTGGAGTTTCACCACAGTGAGCCATTCGTGTGGGGTGAGTAGAACGGCGGTATCGAAGTTGACATCAGATGTGGTGCCAGGGTTCTCTACTTGTTGATCCAGCATTCCGGGTAATCATTCTCAGGAAGAAAATCTGGATTATGCTGAGGGCCGTGCGGAACCTATGGCTCTTCCAGGCGTGTTGGAACGTTTTGTCGGTCCTCTCGCAGGAGTCGAAGAATTTCGTTCTGGGAATCCTCCATCCTTTGAGCGATCTTCCAAAGAGGGCTGGGGACCCTCACGAGACAGTCTGTTATGTAGAGAAGTGTTGGAGACTTGGCGTCCTTGATCTTGAGAATGAGGAGCGTTGGAGCGCAAACCCCGTTTACCAATCATATTGGAGATATAGCAATGGGGAGCTTGTTCCCACAGACGGCATGTTGCGTCTTGAGAATTTTATTCCGGTAGATCGAGATCTTCGTAGCCCAAAATTATCCAACACACGAGGATATGAACACGGGGGGTTATCGTGGAAAACCCGTTAAGGAAAAAACCACGGCCTTGCCGATCTAGAACTTTCACTATGTGTTCAAAAGATCTGAGGTCCTTGCTTCGTTAGTTTGGAGAAGAAGGTGTTTCTGAGTGAAATAATATTCGAGTGTAGAAAAATACAATATCGGTCAACTCCAACCCAAGGAGAAGTTTCCCAAAAGCGGCGAGGCGATCTTGGGAGCAACCTCTTGATCTTGGAGAAAGGAGCGGCAATGGCCTTTTCTAGTCCCCACGGGCGATCTCTAAGCGACTCACGATCTTGACACTGTGGTGGCACTAGTGGTGATAGATGCGTTGGCGTCGGCCGGTGGTTCTCGAGCTCTCACTTCAATCGATTCCTCCCTTCTCTAAGGTGAGAATGAAGCTCTATTTATAGATTTTGGAGTGGCGAGCCTTGTAAATTCGTGGAAAACTCCAACTCCCATCGGAGACGTGTGATCCCCCGATCGACGGTGTATTTGATGATCCGGGTGACTTAATGTCGAATTGGGTGATCTTGGATTCGTTGGAGTCGTCTTGACGAGCCGCTCGATCTGACTATAAATATGTCCGTTTTTGTGACCATTTGGCGGATCAGGATCCATTTTCATGCTCCGATAGCTTGATCCGAGTCGATTCGAGCTCGGATCGGTATGCTTGATGTTGTTATGTTCGTCTCATCGAGGCTTATTTGTAGTTTCTGAAATCGGTGATTAGATCGAGCATTTCGAAAATCTTGAGATTCGTGCTTGATCAGATTAATTTTCTGAGGATGTATCAATACTATTTTTAATCACATAATTTCCAAGCTGTTGAAACTAATATTAATTTTATTTGTTAGTATAGAAAATATTAAAAGAATTTTGTATGAATGTTATAAAAATTTTAACGAAGCCACTGCCTTGACCCGTAATTGTTGTTGTGTTTACAAAATTATTGTCTCTTATCTCAAATTTTTTTTTTTTTTGTCATATTTATATTTCCCCTCACTCTTGTTTTTTGCTTTATTGATTCGAAAACCAAGAATCACATGTATTTTAAATGCCCCATACTTATAAGCTTCTAGTGATTATTTTATCGTGAGATTTTAGTTTTCTTCTTGAACCTAAAATGCCTAAACTTGTACTGTTTATAAAAGATATGCCCTACTTTTTTAAAGAAAATTAAGATTAGTATATCTCTCTAATTGTTGCATGGTTTATTTTGTTCAGAGAGAATGAAAAAATAACATATTTGGGAATTCTATGACAAGCTTTTATGCTCTATTGTTCAACATTAAAAAGCAGTTATGTTTATGACATCTTAATCTAGTAATTAAGAGACTCTTAACTAAAATAAGTTCAAACTCTTGCACATATATTATGAGTATGAATTTGTGATTAAATTCACTCAAATATTCAAAAAACAATAAAAATAAGGGCATTCATAGTAAGACCAAATGTTGAAATCAAGTCCAAGATTTACGGAGTTAATTTCTTTAAGCTTCTCTATATGGCTATTCTTTCACTTCGGCTTTAGCTGGAATTAAGTACTATTTTTAATCCGGATTGTGTACTTTTTTTCTTTGAGTCATTTGAGCTATTTTCTTGATAAACTCACACATTTCTATTTTCTCCAAAATTCAAACTCAAGATCTCCAAAAATGAAGCAATGCCTCGATCTAATAGCTAAGATAAAGAACAAGAATTAGGTACTTTCTCTCTTCATTATGCAAACTTGTACGAACAATGAGGAGTACATTATTATCTTCAGATACGACACTTCTATATCTCTATGATGTTCAAGCTCAGGTTTTTTTTTTTTTTTCTCACCGACTGGACTGCTCTTAACAACATAGAAGAAAGTTTTAGATGCCTGCTGAATTAATTCAGTGTTTTGCTGTCACTTGGATCCACCGCTGCCTACCGTTGAAATTGGGTATAAATCTTTGTACTTTTAAATAAATATGCTTAAGTCATATAAGCTATTAAAAAAATAGGGGCGGCGGCATGCGATTCATGCTAAAAGAGTGGATTGTTTAAGTGGGTTTGAGGGCGATTGCATTGTCACATTCTTGTTTTTTTATTTTTTAATTAATAATGTGTAAATACACAAACAACCAAAAAATTAGGGTGGCAAAAGAACCGAACTAAGTTCTAGTTTGTTTAACATTATTGAGCTCGATCTAGATTAGAATTATTTAGGATAGCGTTCAAGTTTAAGTTTGTTTACTATTATCAAGCTAGAGCTAGATTCTAGTTTATTCACGAACTTAAGATTATCGAGTCTGTTAACAGCAGCTCATTTAATGAAATAAATGAGCTTTTATCAAACTTTAATCAAGTTTATTCGTGAGCAGCATGTTGAAAAATAAACATAAGCAGTATCAATTAAAGTTTATTAAGCATAAAAATTAAAAATTTAAACAACACTGTTCACAAACAAGCCTTAATTGATTCATAATTGAACTCCTTAACAAACTTGTTCAAGAGTTTTAAATGATATTCAAGAACATAAATAAACCGAAAGAGAAATTGTTCAAGCTTATTCATTTAGCAATCGAATAATTATAAAAATATTCAAGTATGTTCGATTAATAAATCAAATGATCATGAATGAGCTCCAATCGATCCAAGTCTTGAGTAACTTGTCGAATGCTCGACTCATTTGTAAACCTACAAAAAGATTTTACCAATAAAGTGAAAATGTATAATAATTAAAAATATTGTGTGAGTGAATTTTTTTTTAAGTTATAAGACCAACAATCAAATATTTTAATAAATTGAAATAATAACATAATTGTTAATTTAATAAATCAATGGGAATAAAAAATATTAAAATAAAATATAAATATTGTGTGTCACTTTTTAAATATTAAAAAAATGAAATAAAACACGGCACTCAGATATAAAGAATGTTTAGTAAAAGTGGCCTAAAAGCTTAATCGATCCATCTTTTTTATTGTCTTTAGAAACGATACCATGAGTCAAAATTATGACTTTGATGGGACAATAATAGGTTAATAAAAAAGAATATTTATAAACTCAATAAATATATATATATATATATATATATATATATATATATATATATATATATATATATATATATATATATATATATATATATATATATAATTTAATCAATCTTTTTTCCTTAACAATCAGATTCATATATTTGTATAGACCATAATTAAATTATTAAAAATTTAAAAAAAAAAATAGTTAACATTTTGTTATAAATTTTAATATTTGAAAGTCAAATTGAAATATTAAAATTGAAAATGATTAATTTATAAATATAAAATAATAAAATAAGTGTGTACCTAAAACCTTTTAAAAGAGAGGCTATTACATACATAACTTCCCAAGCATTATTATTTGCAAAATTAGCACATACTATATCCATTTTTGCAAAATTTTGCAGAACTATGTTTAAATTTTTGCCCAACTATCAAAATTTATATAAAACCCAACCTGCGTTTCTTATTTTAATCAAATTTCTAATAATTTGATCATAAAATACATAAATATATGCATTTAGAGTTCAAAAAAAAGACATGAATACTAATTTTATAAATACGTAAATTTTAATTGCTATGCATATAATTATCTTATTTAGAGTCACAAATCTCAAATAAGCAACTCATGCATCACTTATATCTCATTTCATTCCTTTCCTCAAATCAAAACAGTCTGTCATTAATACTCTAATTAAATTTTTAATCATGATAAGCCTCAAGAGAATTATATTTGCTTTGAAAGAAAAAATTACAATAAAAATCTTAAATATTTTTTTATATATTTTACGTTTATTTCGAAATTAATTTAACACCTTTGAGATTAAACCGGAGCTAATATATTTTTTTTCATAAACATAATTATGATCAATAGATTTGCAAGGTGTGGTCAGCCTATGTAAAATTTAACAATAATATTTACTAATGAGTAGTAAACCCACTTACTAATCCGATACTATCAACCAAACATTAAATCACCCACTCAGATGAACAATCTATTGGACCACGATTAATTAGTTTCTTAAGGGCCATTTCTTTTTTTTTTTTCCTTTTTTTTTTTTGCTTATGATTTTATTCAAAATAAAATATAAGTGATAGGTGATTATTGTTTTTAAAACACTCAAAATACCTAACTGTTATTTTGAGAGTTTTTTTTTTAAATAATATAATTTATTTTTAAAAATAAAAAATAAAAATAATTAAAAATTACATTAAACAAACTTATTGTTGAAAATAACATAAAAAACGAAAAATAAAAAATAAAAAAAAATTGATCCAAAATAGGCCCTTAGATATTGGAAACCAAAATCACACTAATTTAATCAATGAAAAAAAAAATTGTTAGAATATCCTAATATAAAATATATATCATAACAAAATTAAAATTATTAGATCTATTTTGAAATTAATGCAATACAAAATCTCCATACATAACACTATCTTAAAACAAAATCCCATTCTAATATAATATATATCAGGATATCCTGATATAAATATTTATTTTCTTAATAAATAGAAGCTCAAAATATAAGATTTTTTTTATTTTTTTATTTAGTGAAGAATTACAAATGTTTAAAAAATGAGAAGTTTTAGATAAGCACGAAACATATAGTGGATATATTTTGATGAAACAGTGGAAAGTGATGTAAAAAGGAAGTCCATTTACCTCAAAAAAAAAAAAAAAAATTGATCCCAATAGAACGAGGTTCTTCCAAGCCGCACTGAACATGAAATCCCCATAAGACCGCACTGATGTGGCGACCACTACACAGGAAAGAAAATATTAACAAATAAATGCAGAGCTAGAAAGCATATCTAGAAGCAGTTAGCTGCTGAAGTTAAATAAATAAAAAATAAATAAAAAGAGGTGAGAGAGTGGTGAATATGAGGTGTTAGAATCAGAAGAAGATGATACAATTATAGGAGGTTAAAAGTAAAGGATTACCAAAAAATAATAATAATAATAATAATAATGTCAGTTGGAAGTTCATAATTGATATCACTATTTGCAAAGTGCAATTACTGAAAAAAAATTAAAAAACACTGATTGTTAGGTAGTAATAAGACATTGATGTGAAATAAAAAAATACAAGATTTGTGGGTGGCAAATTAGAAATGATAGTTTGAAAAATAATCAATATTAAATAATGAAAAATTGATTTATAATATAGGCTCAATTCATTACTTGATGTAAGGAAATAAGACTTGATAAATGATAAAATATTGAAAAAATAAATCAAAAATTTTTTTTTTTTTTTTACTTCCACAAATTCTTTTAAAATTCTCTTAAATGTTAAGATTTAGATTTCACATGAAAAATAAGTAAAGATGAAATTATCAATTTAAAAAACAAGTTTACAAGCAAGCCCTTATGTTGCTACTTATATATCAGACTAGTATTGAAGGATTGAAAACGAAGAGGTAAACCAAAAATAAATTGAATTTAAGTTGTGTAAAAAAAATTCTGAATAAAATCGGGTCCAAAGACCTCATACGGCACTCGAAAGGGTTAAATGGAGAATAAGAATTCATAAAGTTGGGGGGTAAGCAAATTAAAGATGATGAATCAGCAAAAGCAAAGGCACTTTGAAGAAGAAGGCGCCTTGGTTTACTTACACCTGCACAACCCCACGTCCTAACTTTATCGCTATTTATAATAGCCCAAAATTATGAATCCGAATCCCTCAGTAGCTTACACTTAAGAGACATCTCTTCAAACAACACTTGCTGCAACCTACCACAGGATTCAATTCAATCATGTCACTGAAACAAGTCGAAGATCACTGGCAGGGATCCATACATGGATCTTAAGGTGTTGGAAATTGTTATGGAGTGATCTGGAGGGATGATTAGAAATCTACGAAGTATTTCCCACCCTCCAGGCTCTCCTGTGTTGTGTTCTGTTCATGCTGCAGCTGCTACGCTTTGCCTAACTTGGCAAAAAGCTTCCAGCCCAAAGCATGGCAGACCGGCAAGTCACATAACGGCGATGGTAAGCCCCATGTAGGGCTTGCTTTTACTATCCATCTGTAGTATTTACAGCAACGCAATAATTGTCCCTGCTCTCACTTGTTACTTAAGGGTTTTGTTTTGAAATGTCCGGTACTGTTACCAATAACGAGGTTCATATGATCAAGGTTCTTCTAAAGCTTTCAGCATAATCTCTGCTAAATCTTGTGTAAGAGAATGAACTTAAATGGAATAGTGGTCATGTTCATTGTGGGATATTACACTAAATCATTTTATTGATGCTTAATTGTTTATCACATGTTCCGTTGATTCAATATCATAAATAACTGCAACATGAATCTGAAAAACAAAAAAAAAAAAAAGATATACCTGCTGAAGTGTTATCCATCAACAAAGAAGCATACAGGAGCTCATTCCAGGTATCAGGAACCCCAGGCAAGCACCAGTGGCTGCAGTCCTGATTTTCTCAGCTGCTATAAGCTCTTCTTCTGAGTTGTACTTTCTATATATAGAAGGGTGGCCATCCTTTCTATAGTCTGTGAGTCCTGGATTTTCTCAGCTGCTATAACTCTTCTTCTGTCCATACAGGATTACATTTTGTTGTATATGTACCTATCTTATTGTATCCTGTCTCGCAGGCATCGTCGGGAACTATTTTATTATTTTGGTTACCTTAATTTGTAAATATTCATATCTTTTTTGTGTTGCATTATTTATACAGCTTTAAGTGTTTAGAAAAGGTTGTATATTGATGTATATTTTTTAGTGAGGATATTCCCTATGGTAGTAACAGTAGAGAGGTAGTAAAATTGTGTTTTAAACTTAGTTTGAGTTGGTTTCTTATCCTTGTTTGAAAATGGTTGCATTTCTAATAGCATTCATTACTTCTCTTACATGAATATAATCAATATGAATAATTATCTCCAAACAATAAGACTAATGTGCTACCAACACCTGTTTATATGTCATGACTCTAAAAAGTTGTTAATTGCACTTCATTAAAAGTGTTTGTTTAGCGTGAGTTATTTGTGTATTTCATCATTGTTCATTTCTCAAAATCTATTGGGCATCGAAATAATAATAAATTTCAACCAACATGAAAGTTGTAAAAATTTTTGTTACGATTCGAACGATATAAAGTTGGCTCAATTCCAACACAGATGACCGAAATAGCAAAATATGATGCTCAAACTTCAGGCCGCCAAGATTCAAAAATCTATCGCGTGATCGAGCCTCAATAGTAAATTTTGGCCAACATAAAAGTTGTAGAAAATTTTGTTACAATTCCAACGATATAAAGTTTGCTCAATTCCGACGCTGCATGACTCCAATACGCGCAAAATACAATTGCTACTCCGAACATTCAGCTCACAGCTCGCATTTGCAAAATCTGCTGCATATTGGGCAATCGTAAATTTTGACAAACATGAAAGTTGTAAAAAATTTTGTTATGATTCCAACGATATAAAGTTCACTGACCGATTCATCGATACACGAAAACATTGATTGATGCTCCTAACTTTCAACTCGCCAGCTACGCATTCGCAAAATCGGTATATCGGGCCGCAATCTTAAATTTTGACCAACATTAAAGTTGTAGAAAATTTCGATATGATTCCAAGGATACAAAGTTTGCTCGATTCTGACACCGTATGACTCCGAATAATATTGCCTCCGAAATTTCAACTACGCATGCACAAAAATCTACATATCGCAATCGTAAATTTGATCACGAAAGTTGTAGAAAATTTCGTTATGATTCCAATAATACCAACTTTGCTTGATTCCGACATCGTCTGACTCTGATACGTGCAAAATACGAGAACTTCATCGAGATTTTTTTTTTTAAAAAAAATTACATCCGCCTTCTCAATCGTCGCCGTTTGAACACCGCCAACGTGGACGCCACGTTGGCACCGCCGTCGTTGTCAATGACTAGGCCTATTATGTTAATATTTTTTTCGTCCTAAATTGCTAATTAAGATTAACATGAAGCTAATTTTAAAATTGTGCCTATAGACTTCTACAAAATATGTAAAATTTATTTATAAGCAATTTATATATCATTGGTCAATCATAAAATATATAGCATTAGTGATCAAACATAACATTATTATACAAATATTTTATTTATTATTATTATAATAATAATTAGTGCTAGAAAACCTTGCGGTAGAGTAAAAATTTACGCCTTAGCTTCTGGGAGTCCAAAGACACATACATGTATTTAAAGATAATAATAAAACTGCAATTTTACATGGAAAACCTCAAAAGAGGGAAAAACCACGGGCCTAACCTAATAAAAAAGCTTCCACTATGTGTTTGAAAGATCTTCCCGATACAGATATGTGAAGATGTGAGAAGTAATAAGCACAGAATAATAACGCCGACGACAAAGCCGACGACGAAGGCCGACGGCGTGTTGACAAGTTGCAATTTGACAAAGTTACACACATGTCTGATGAAGTTGACGATTTAAGTTGCAACGGCGGGATCAACGGCGGGTGATGGCGGCTTGACGGCTGGTTTCTCTCCACTGGCTATGAGGAATGATGTGTTTGAGATTGATGCCTTAAATACGCAAAATCCAACCACTCTCCATCGACGATGATTCCCTCGATCATATGATGTATTTTATGTATTTGAATGCTCAAATGTTTGTAAAGATCTTTGACTTGGGAACCGCGTGACGCCGATTTGACTATAAACACTTCATTTGAGAGCTATTTAGGGATTTAACGATATCCCAAAGTTTCCAAGGATATTTTAAGAGCTTGATCTCGACCGCCAACTTTGGATCATTTGCTTTTAATATCAAGATTCGTGCTTCGACTAATAGTATTTTAAGTGTCATATCAATAATAATAATAAATCTTATAGACTAATTATGGCATATAATAATATATCTCAATAAAATATGGTTGCCCATGATTTCAAAACAATGTCAACAATCATCCAAAAGAGCATCCAGCGATATTTATCTAATTTGACATGAATTATGACATAATTTTAAATCATAAAACATCAAAGCACAAAATATTGCATACATAGAAGATTTACCTTTATTAGACTCTTCAAGAAACCTTCATGAGCAGACGCAAGAACACATAAGATGAGAAGACCCCACATTTTAATAAAGCATTAGTTAATTTCATAAGCAATATGAAACTAAGGTTAGTTATAATTTCATAAGCATTATTTTTATGTTCGTGGCTGGTAATTTTTATTTTATAATATGTTTTTAAATTTTTTTTCTTTAGTTAAGATTCTAATTGTTGTGTTTTATTATCATGATGAAAAAATTCCTTTAATTAAAAAATAGAGTACTCATATTCATAATTAGAAGAATCTATTTGAAATTCAAATATGGCTGAAATATTAAAAAATATGATTATGCACCTAGATGTGACCACAAGCATAATATCACTCGATTTTAAAATTATTAAGGGGCTGTATGGGACCACTTCTTATTTTTTATTTTTTATTTTTGTTTTCAGTTTTTTTATATGAAAATAAAAATATATTTGATATTTTTATGAATTTTTTATTTTAAAAATAATAATAATGAAACATATTTAGTTGTTATTTTGTAAAATTTTTAATGGAAAAAAATAAAATAATGAAATTAATTATTCTCTAAGTGGCTTCTTGGGATGCCTTTGTATTTTTTATTTTCTAAATTTTAAAATAAAATAAAATTATGTTTGATATTTTTTTTATTTTAACATAAAGCAAAAATATTTGAATAAACGATGATGATGACACATATCCGATCTATCGCTCAAATCAATCAATGTAATCGATGATCACGAAACACGCACAAATTAGATTTAAATCATCCTCAAAATAACCCAAATAGTACTCATTCATAAAAAGAATCACTTATAAAAATTCAAAATTTAAATATCTATCAAACAAGAATTTTCATAGTTGATTCAATTGCACATAATAAAATTGACAAGCTACAAATGCAGGATCATGCAATTTGAGCAATATTATTTTGATCATCGCCGATACTACTTAAAAATGTCTGCTTATAAGATAAACTAGACCGATATATTTGAAACTTTAAAAATGCAAAAGAAAGACAACTATTTATAGAAATTAATACATAATTATGAAATATAAAATTTCTATGTGCATATTTAAGTTCTATGAGAAAGATAAAATCTATGAAAAGATATAAATATATTTTAAATAATAATTATTGGTGAAGTAAATTAAATTATTATTATTATTATATAATATAGTTAACTTTAATTATAATCAATCAAAAATTAATATGCAAATTCAAATTTATATTTTATATATACACACTTGATATATATTCAAATTAATCTATTAAATTAGTTAAAATTAATATTATTATATAATATAATTTAAGAAAATAAAAAAAAAAATCAAATCTAAATCTTTAAAATTTTGAAAAGTACGACCGGATATTTTAAAAATAAAGAACAAGAAAAACAGGTTTTACATGTTTTTAGTATTTTTGAAAACAAAAATTAAATTTATTTAAAACAGAAAAACAAAAATAATAAAACAGATAAAGAGCCATATTTTATATATATTTTTTTCTATTTCTTAAAAATAAAAACAAAAAACAAAAAAAATAAAAAGTGATTCCAAACATGGCCAAAGATAATGAGATACCCAAAAAAAATTCAAATGTTTAGATGGCCATTTTTTGTAAAAATAATGGGAATGACTTACATCTAAAAATCGAACTTAAAGAATTTTTTGAGGTTTGTATAACACTACTAATTAATAAACACTAGTCATAGGACAATATCAATGCTGGCCACCGCTACTAAAGGCCAAAACTATCTATTGACTAATATTGATGCTCAAAATAGTAAGCAACAAACAACATCCATCAATAAATATCAATGTTTGTCATCATGGCCACTCAATGTAACTTTAACCAACTTTAACACCTACCATTAGTACGACTCATCATAAATCATTGGCCAATGTTGACAAACATAGTTATCACTGCTCAATACTATTCATTAACATTATAATCTCCACTATTAGCTACTACGCCAATTTTGTTGTCAAATGTTCCTTAAATAACTATTCATGCCCACATCAACTATCATCCCAACTAACCAATAACTAGTATTCAATGTCTATCAACTGCTAATTTATGATGATCATTCTCTCAATTGCAAATTATAGATGTATAATTGGATAAGTAATATTATAATATAATAGACATGAACTAGATATATGAATTAATGTGTCCTACATCACATTAATGCTTATCCAATAAAAAGAAAGGATCCTTTTGTAATATTTGAGTCCAAGTGAAACTATTTAAATTGGGATCTTTTTTTTTCTTTTTCTTTTTGATTTTTCACGTATAAAAATCTAATCTTTTAGATGCATTGCTCAAATTATAAATTTGTATGCGGTGTTTTCATTCAATGTTGAGATGATGAACTTTTTCTATAACTACAAATATTACAACATGAAGGAATTTGGTGTCATCCAAAGAATCCAAAATAATAAAATAGGCCACTCAAAAGGACATTCACATTAACAACTCAGACTTGTAGTTATTTGTCACTTTTCTTTATCATCTATTAAAGTATTACTACAATCCCATCTTGTACAAAGTAGTGACGAAATTACCACTTTGACTATCATATCTTTCACAAAGTTGATAAGATATTCTATCTAGACTATAGTGCTAGAAGCATATATATGTTGATGTTTAAAGAGTGATCGTAATTGAAAGGAATCTTTACTAAACTACCAATTTTTAAAGACTCCTTATTTATAAGATAAATTTTATAAGAAATTTATAAGATATTCTCATGCTTATATTTTGAGATTTCCTTTATGAGAAATAAAGGTTGACCAAAAATTTGTATTATTGTTTTCACTTTTGTCGATTTATTTAACACTTTCTATTGATTATAATCACTAAGATTTTGTATGAAAAATAGTAGTGACAATTAGTGGGGACCTTATCGTCGTATAGATATAGTAATCATCAGATGTGTTTAGATTCATTCAAAAAGAATAACTACTTACAACTAATGCTATAAGAAATAGATCTTTCTCAACAATTTATAAGAAATAAGAATGACGAATAAAACTATTGGAAATAGCAGCCAATGGTTTAGCAATTTTTTAAATCTCGAAAATAATATTTAACTATTTGTATTATTTAGATGCCAGAAAAATATATTTGATAAAACTTATTTTAAATCTTAATTAGATTATACTAAAATTTTATATCAAATAGCCACTTAAATTTTGTGTGGTGTGATGATGTGTCCCATATTTTGGGGCCTTCAAAAAATTATAATTATGTTTCAAATGTCAACACTTATGTCATATGCCATTGGTGTTATTGCGCTCGAAGCCTCTGTTTTGCGGAGCTTCACCATTTTATAACTTTTATTAGAAGAAAAAGCTCGCAACACCAAGATAACAGAGTTTAGACAAAGGAAAAAAATAGGTAGCACATATAACAACATTCATATTTGACTAAACACTGCAAAAAACTTTGAGGGCATCATCAGCTTTCTCTCTTTCGAAAAGCAAAACTTCACATAATCATAATATTTATATGGCTTAAAAAGTAAAAGATGTTATTCATCAATTAATTCCTTTGGAGCATTTATCATATCATTTGAAACACTTAGTATTGTGCTAAAAAATACCGTATATCGTTTTTCAATCTCACTGTTAAGTTTTACTCGATGCTTAGGAGCATGAAGTCTTCCCTTTGTCCATGCCTGGGTCAAAAAAATAATTGAAAAACTTATTTAACATTAAATAATATTTTTTTCTCACATTAAAAATATGAAAGATTTGCACACATACCACACAATTCTTATGCATTTATATATCTAACACATAAAGTTAGATATTTACTTATCTAACACTTTTCTATGCTTAAAAAGATTCATTTAATTTTTAAAAAGTAAGTCATCATGATATTTTTGATGTGATATTGAAGATTAGGATGTTATATATAAAAATTAAAGTTTAAGTGTTAGATATGTAAATACATAAGAATTGTATGGTATGTATGTAAGTCACTCTAAAAATATTTATTATTCAACAATATACTAACCTTGAATGACTCACCAACTAAAACAGCAAATGAATTTGTCATTGGTGTTGTTTGAATCCATTCACCACCTGCAATCTCGACTTCAAGTCCTTCCACATTGTGTGGGCAAATTATTCTTATGTAGTTTGGGACTTCGTGAGAAGGCAAAGTAAGATTTATTCCATAATAAATTTTTTCCTTATAATAATTTGAGAATCTTACTAAATATGCTAGGGATTTCATATGTGAATCAAAGTGATTCTCCAAGCCCATGCCGAACGACTAAAACTATCCAATGAAAATTTTCTATTTCCAAACCATATTTCCAGATTCTTTTACGAATATATTTTCTTGATTTTCAGGAAAATCATTTCCTACCATTAAAATCGAAATTCATTGAAAAAGTTGATTACAGATAGATTTATCCACCGAAAACATACAATTTTTTGTAGTGCAACCATCTATCAATTACCAATGTCTGATATTCATTCTGATATGCCAACTTTTTGACTAAGTTGACAATATATATATATATATATATATATATTTATAAAATCTTTTACATGCCAACTTTTTGACTAAGTTGATTGCCCACAGATTTATCTGCCGGAAATATACAATAATTTTTTATAGTGCAACCATCTATCAATTACCAATGTTATTTGTTCTCATATGCCAACTTTTTGACTAAGTTGACAATATATATATATATATATATATATATATATATATATATATATATATATATATATATATATATATATATATATATATAATCTTTTACATGCATTTCTCAACCTACATGTGTGTATGCTACATTTTCATTCAACACTGAGATTATAAATTCTCTCTATAACTCCAAAATAATATGTGAAAAGATTTGGTGTCATCCATAGGAACCAAAATAATTAATGCACACAACTCAAAAAGACATTCACATTAACATCTCACACATGTAGTTAGGCCGCACTTTCTCTTTACCATCGATTAATATATCACTACGAACTCATCTTGCCCAAAACAATGTCCAAATTAGTACTTCAACGGTCCTAGCTTTGACAAAGTTTGTTAGAGATTCTATCTACACTGTCTTACTAAGAGCATGTCTATGTCGATAAAGACTGGTTGTAATTGAAACGAATATTTACCAAAATATTAAGTTTTAAAGACTCCTTATTTCGAAAAGAGATTTTATAAACTTGTAAGGTATTCTCATGCCTATATTTTGATATTGCTTTCAAGAGAGATAAAGTTTGAACAAATTTTTTATTAATGTTTTCACTTTTCTCCTTAAATTTCTGATATTGGTAAAGCTTAGGGTCTGCTTGGCTACAAGTAGAATATACAACTGAAAATCCTGTAAAATCTGACTTTAAAATCTTAAGAATATTAAATTCTCAAAACATATATAAGAATTTATGGTTTGAGTAAATATTAGATTAAAAACATCTTAAGTTAGAGAGTACAAATCCTTTACATCTGCAAAATCCAGGTTACCCCAGAATTTAACAAATTTTAAATCTCAAAAAATGAACTTAACTGAGTGGGTTACTTAGATTTCTGAATAAAATATTTGATAAAATTTATTTTAAATCTTAATTAGATCATACTTAAAATTCCATATCAAAGAAAAACTTAATTCTAATACAAAGTTATGATGTGTCCAATTTTTTGAGAGCTTCTAAAAGTTATAATTATAATTATGTTTCAAGTGTTGAAGCGTATGTCATTTGCTTTGGTGTTATTATGTTCAATGTCTCTTCTGGGGGAACATCACCACCTTATTACTTTATTAGAACAAAAAGCCTACAACATCAAGATAATAGAGTTCTGGCGAAAGGAACAAGAAAAAAGCATCCAAATAAAATAGGTAGCACATAGTACATATAATTACATTCATATTTCACTAAACACAACAATAAACTTTCAGGGCATCATCAACTTTTTCTCCTTCCTCTGAAAAAACAGAACTTTGTATAATCATAATACTTAAGCCTTGAAAAGTAAAGGATGTTGTTCATCAATTAATTCCTCTAGAGCATTTATGATATCATTTGTGATACTTGGTATTGTGCTAAAAATAACTGCATATCATTTTGGGATCTCATGTTTAAGTTTTGCTCGATGATTAGAAGCATGAAGTCTTCCATTAGTCCATGCCTGGGTCAAAAGAAATAATTTAAAAACTTGTTCAGCATTAAATAATAATTTATTCTCCTATTAAAAATATTTATTATAAAATAAATTTACTAACCTTAAATGCTTCACCAACTAAAATAGTAAATGAATTTGTCATAGGTGTTGTTTGTATCTATTCACCACCTGTTGCACCTGTTGCCTCAACTTCAAGTCCTTCCATATTGTGTGGACAAAATATGCTTATATAGTTTGGATCTTTGTGAGAAGACAAAACAAGATTGATCCCATTATCAAATGTATCCTTATAATAATTTTAGAATCTTATTGAATATGCTATGGATTTCATGTGTGAATCATAGTGATTCTCCAAGCCGATATTCTCAAGGATCATCCAATGGATCATATTAATAAGCTCTTTCATATGCTTTGCATAGTTCAACACTATGTTGCTATAAAAATAGAGTAACATAAATTTCAGTCAAATAGCATTTTTTACCTTAATGCTATAAACAAATATACCTTTATTAGATGATATTAAATAATAAATAATGATAAAATTTTTGTTGCTTGAGAATTTCTTACCAAAATAAGTCATTTCCTTGGGGCCAAATGATATTAGCATATTCTTGAACATTAACTAGACAATTAGGATTAGTCAGTTGAAGAGCCAAGAAAGGAAATCCTGTCTTCTTGAAGAAGAAACCATGGTAAGGCAACTCTTGACTGTCACTAAGTTTGTTCACAGTTGGCATTGTGAACATCTCTGGCACAACTAATCCAAGCAACTCATTTCGGAGCTCAGAACTAACCTCATTGTAAATGACCTCAAAGCCACCATATGTTTGAAGAGCTTGTCCGATTTTTGATCGCGCTATCGCCCAAATCTTTTCATCAAATCTTGTAATGTCCAATCCACTCAAATCCACTTTAGGTAGCTCAAAATTATTTTCATCAAAGAAGTCTTTGAAGCTAATTTTTAATCATGTATGAGGGAACCATGAAGGGTAAAAAAAAAAAAACCCCTAGAGAAAGATGATGATGTCTTCTTTTTTTGGTTATTCCTAGCACAGTAGAATGATACTCCATTTTTTTTACCACGCCCTCCATTAATATTCTCTATAGAAGTAACGTAATGTGAAAATTTTCTGACCGACAACAACTTTGTGATTATTACATGAAATAAAACTTAGAGAAAATTTACAAAAAATTTTATGGGACATCTACACATAAAACAATTTTCACTAAATTAAAAAATAACATGTGCTGGAATCTTTAAAGCTTAGATTTGAAAAAAAAAATCGAGAAAATTATGTTGTGAAAATTTTACAAAAGATAATATGTTTTGATTGTGACCATAGCAATAAAATCATAAAAATATCTCTAAAAAAATAAACACTAGAATTTCATGTCAAAAGAAGTTGAAGGAAAATAGAAACATAAATAAGAATCTACAACAAAAAAATATAGTTTAATTGACAACTATTAGTTTAAAACAAAGCAAAAGAGCAAGAAAGTCACAATTCAATAACATGTTTGTCCACCATCCTTTACTAATTCTCTAACACCATTCTTTTTATTGTTGCACCATCACCATAATCTCCATCTCAGAGCCCATTTGGGGCCACATTCAATCCTCATCCCGGTGTAAAAAGCTCTTTACTCCCACTGCTTGTGTCAAGGTTCAAGTAGAGCGGCCACAAAACTTTGATATGGGTGACTAGACTGTGGCCCAAAATTTCGATTTGGCACTCCCTAAAATGACCCTGCATCTATTTTCACATCCCACATACTTCACGAGAAACCCTTGATGCTTTTAAGCATGCAGGTCCTCCCTACGAGGGCTTCGAAACCCTCGATTCGTGGATACAGGATGGGGATGGTGCTGAAGAGATGAAAGAGTTGTGATAGCAAATTAGAAAAGCTTTGGTTAGTGATTAAAGTAGGAATTAATAGTATTTATACCTGACTTATATTTATTGATGTTTTTAGTTGATATTGTAAACTGTGTATGTTGGTATCTGAAGACTGATTGTTACCTTCATTATATTGCTTATTTCATAAGAATACTAATATTCTTGTCTTGATTTTTTGTCCAAATATTTTGCAATGTTACTTTCCACATGTTAATATTTTTATTGATAATATATATTTATCTCAAGAAATGTGAGTTCAAGTATCTAAACAACCTCTAAAATTTTCTATTGCAATTGTGGTTTGCAATACTATGTATTCACATCATGTCAAGAAAAAAATTATGAAAAAATTTTTTGTAGGTGTCCCAGAAATCGAATATAAGATAATTATAACTTTTTTAGATAGATTAACGAATACAAGAACACTTCAGATAGGGACCATGTTTTTAGCATTGGATAAAAAAGTTTTTAAAAGATTTAAACAACTAGATAACAAGCTTAATATTTTGATCGCATTAGCTGTTACACATATAATTTTAATATTTATATTATTCAATATTTTGTGATGCATAAACCTCTAATGTAAATTAGTTGACTTATAGTTATCTATAAAAATAAAAAATTCATTTCTTTTCATTTTACTTCATATTATTTAGCACATTTATACACAAACAGTTGTAGCATAACAGATTCTCAATTGAGTTTTCAAAATAGAATCAAAGGTTTAGCAACAACAGCTTTCTGCTACCAACTTCTTCTATAGTAGTTTCACAGTTGCTTCTCAAATAGCTGCAACTATTCCAAACATACTCTCAATCTCTCAAGCAATATATTTATGATAACAACCAACTCCCTCATAATTGGACCCAATATGACCCCCCTAACACAACAAAGTACATCGGAATGAAATACAAGAGGATGAGAATGCTCAATTTATATCTGATCCAAACTATCGAAGTTGCAATGAATACACAAATAGACATCTTCAAAATATGTAGAACTTATTTATAAGCAATTTACATATCATTGGTCAATCATAAAATATATAGCATGAGTGATCAAACATAACATTATTATACAAACGAATTATTTATTATTATAATAATAAATCATATAGACTAATTATGGCATATAATAATATATCTCAATAAAATATGGTTTCCCATGATTTCAAAAAAATATCAACAATCATCCAAAAGAGCGGCTAGCGAAATTTATTTAATTTGACATGAATTATGACATAATTTTTAAACCATAAAACATCAAAGCATTTAGGCCAAAATATTACATACGTAGAAGATTTCCCTTATTAGACTCTCTTCGCCTACTTCAAGAAACCTTCATAGACGCAAGAGCACATAAAATGAGAAGACCTCACGTTTTAATAAAGCATTAGTTATTTTCATAAGCAATATGAAACTGAGGTTAGTTATTTTTATGTTCAGTGATTTCATTTTATAATATGTTTTAAATTTTTTCTTTAGTTAAGGTTCAAATTATTGTGTTTTATTATCATGATGAAAATTTTCTTTTAATTAAAAAATAGAGTACTCATATTCACAATTAGAAGATTTCTTGAAGCTATTTGAAATTCAAATATGGCTGAAATTTTATATGATTATGCAACTGGATGAGACCAATCTTACAAGCATAATATCACTTAATTTCAAAATTATTAAGATAATGAGATACCCAAAAAATTTCAAAAGTTTAGATGGGCATTTTTGGTAAAAATAATGGGAATGCCTCCCATCCAAAAATCTAACTTAAAGAATTTTTTGAGCTTTGTATAACACTACTAATTACTAAACACTAGCCATAGAACAATGCCAACCCTGATCACCGCTACTAAAGTCAAAATCTATCCATTAGCTAATGTTGATGCTCAAAATAGTTAGCAACAAACAACATCCATCAATAAATGTCAATGCTCGTCATCATGGCCTTTAACACCTATGATTAGTAGGACTCACCGTAAACCATTGGTCAATATTGACAATCATAATTATCACTGCTCAACACTATTCATTAACAAACTATAATTCCCACTATTAGCAATACATGTTCATCAATTTTTAATGTCAAATTGCCATTAAATAGACTATTGGTGTCCCACATTAAGTATCATCTCACACTCATAAATAACTTGCATTCAACATCTATCAATTGCTAATGTCTGATATCTATTCTCTCAATTGCAAATTATATATGTATAATTGGATGAGTGTTATTATAATATAATAGACATGAACTAAATATATGAGTCAATGTGTCCTACATCACATTAATGCTTATCCAATTAGAAGAAAGGACCCTTTTATAATATTTGAGCCCAAGTGAAACTATTTTAATTGGGATCCTATGTTTTTTTTCTTTTCTTTTTGAGTTTTCACATAAAAAAAATCTAATCTCTTAGATGCATTGCACAAATTATAAATTTGTTTGTGGTATTTTCATTCAATGTTGAGATGATAAACTCTTTCTATAACTACAAATATTACAACATGAAAGAATTTGGTGTCATCAAAGAAGCCAAAATAATAAAAATAGGCCGCTCAAAAGGACATTCATATTAACAACTCAGACTTATAGTTAACCATCACTTTTCTTTATCATCTATTGAAGTATCACTACAATCCCATCTTGTACATAGTGTCTAAAATTCTTATTAATAAAATCACATATGATTCATAATTTATTTCCTATTTTCAAATTTTCTATGATTTGGTATTCCGACTTCATCATATATCACCCCAACTATTGAATAGTTTTCAAGTGCATTATTATATTCATGCAAATGAAAATTAAATCAATTGACAATATTTATAAACAATGAGCATTCGGTTTCAACATATCAAGACTCAAGGAAAAAAAAAAATTTAGGCAACACTCTTTATTTGTACTTTTTTATCAGCCCATGTTTATCAATTTTATATCATTTTCATATTAAACCTCTAACAAATAAAAATTCGAACCTCCTTAGGGCTACTTAAAGTCGTGCATCCTTGGGATGTCCAGACTAATATGCCCACTACTCTTATATACATATGATTGTGAAAGCAACTATAAAAATGAAGACTATATAAAAGTTGGATTCAATTTGATTGATTTATTAGTGTAAATGAATTAAAGCTCCATCTAAATTCTAATATCAAAATACGTAAGAATGAAATCAAGCGTAGCCATTCTACACTAAAGGAGTGAGGAACCTCCTTAGGGCTACTTATAGCCATGCATCCTTGGGATGTCCAGATTAATATACCCACTAATATTCTTACTTATGCAAACCAACATATGAATATAAGAAAGAAACTTCACTTCATACACTAAGTCTATATTCACATGCACTTCCTATACATATATAACTAAAGTCATAACACATTATTATTCATTAAGAAGCTTTTGAAATATATTTGTAATTTAAAAGTCATAATAGCCACACATATTCTTAATTAAGTCACATGCAAATTGGCATATAGGAAATCATTTCTTACTTAATTAATTTTTGAAAAGAATGAATGCATGACTATAAATGGCATACAACACTTTAATATGATTGAGAAGAAATAAACAAACACAAGCATACAATCTCATTCAATCCAACTAATTCGGTAGGACAATCACATTAAACAAGCTTATTTAAAAAAAACCAAAGTTTGTTAAAGCTATTTTTGATTTCATATTTTATTTGATTTATAAAATGTGAAAGAGGTTTGCTGGTCCTAATCCCATTCTCATGTGTGAGTTAATTTGATTCAATAAAAAGCAATTTGGTTTATTTTATGGATTGATTAAGTTAAGCATGGATTAAATCAATTAATTAATCTTTACCTATGTCACCTTAAGGTAATCAATTGAACAATTATGAGCTAATATGATATGCAACCACATGGTAAGTAAATGGTAATGCTCCTATGAAATGAAAGGGGCCTAATGCAATTAGTTCATAATTATTAATTAATTAAGCTTAAGGAGCTCACTTAATTACTCTTATAGTTTTCTCACACATGTGAACTAATTATAATTTCATTACCTCTTTTTTAGATTATTGAACACCCAAAGAGCTGCCCAAGAGGTAATCAAGGAAAACAAATCCAATCAAATTAATTAAGTTCATTAATTATCTAATTAAATTTTAATTACCCTTAATCAATAATACAAAATGGACTTAGGGAAAGAGACAAAGAATAAAGCCTAAGTCTCAATCCCTAAATCCCTAGATTAGAAGAGGAGTCCCAATCCATTTCCTTTAGTTTCTCCACTGTTAGTAGAGATCATTAAGCTTAATTAATTAATTAGTCCACTATTCATTTGCCTAATTATCACTAATTAAGATAAGAGAGTAATTGTGGTGTATTTTATTTTTATTTTTAGTTTAAGATGTGTTAGGAGGGGACACCACGTAGATCCGTAGATGTACTCATTAAGGTGATCGGGTACGACATCGAAATGATGTTCTATCTCGAGAGACAGAAGTGACCATCATGTAATGGACCTAATCACCTAATAAGAACTCCTAAGGCCAATGGGTCTTTGAATATACTAGAGATCTTACCCCTACTTTACATGGAATAGTAAAGTAGGGTTTATTTTAAGCCAAGTTCGTTAAGTTCCCTATGGAGGCAAGCCCCTATAGTTAATTACATCCTAAGAAATGAGATTCCTTAGGAATACTCTCGATTAAGGTAAATGATCATTGTCTCCAAAGATTTCAAAGATAAGACTATCAATCAATTTATTATTTTTAGAAAATCAAGTGGGATTGATCAAAAGGAGGGAGTTATTATCATAACCAAAGGGAGATGAGTAGGGGATACTCATGATACTAGGAAACCTAATGAGCATCCCAAACTATCCTATGATTGGGCTTTATATTTTTGAAATTGAGGAGAATTATATGTTTGAGTTAAAATTTTATTAGAAATTTAGGGCTTACAATTCCACAATACAAGATTGTAGAAATACCTAGGAGGTGAGGACTTATACTTGTAGCCCACAAAGGAAAATAGCGACCTCATATCCTAAATCTAGGGAGCTTTGGCGAGGGCCAAAATATGACCTAAATCTAAGGCAAAAATGGGTATATGGTTTACCTCCACAAGAGAGAATAAACCACCCAACTGTTGGACTTACAACCTCCTGTGGTTACCGCCAACTAACTCCTCCTACGATTTTAAATACTTGTAGGAAAGTATACGCTTTGCGAGATGGATAGGCTATTATTTATTTAGAAAGGAGACTAGATCCTTAAACTCACTCCCTAAGAGACTAGATTATGAAGGGCATGAATAATGACCTAAATCTAATGCAAATTTTATCAAGTTTTATTTTTGATTTTTTGGACATTTGTATTTGACATAGGCTATGGATTTTATATGCTTAATGCATGAGAAAACTAGTTATGGGCCAAAATCAGAAAGAAGGAGGTGTATTTCCACCATGGCTCTCAAAGGTCAAGCCATTTTCTCTGGCAAAGGTGAAAGGCTTCCATTGGAAAGAGTGAGACAAATATGATTTATGCATGATATGAGAAATACAACATTTAGCTAAGGGGTTGCTAAATCTTTTATTATCTTGATTTATGTTCTAAGCTTTTAGGTAAGGTTATGAATTGCATAGTTTAATTTGAATTGATTAATTGGATAATAAATTTATTTTTCTCTAAGAGCTTAATCGCATCCAGGCCATTCAACAATCATCAAACAATCAAGAAACTAGAAAAATCATGCCATCCTAATTGCACAATCATAAACATAACATCAATCAATTTATAAAATTAGTGCAAAAGAATAAGAGGTTGATGTGGTCAGGTTCTACCGCACAACCCGAAAAAGGAAAATGGGTAGCCGAGCTCTACCCTTATACAACCCGGATTGCAAATGAATAATTACAATTAAGAAATGACAAGTGTTATGGGGGTCTTCATTCTTCATCCTCCATTCTTCACTCCTTGTTCTTCATTCCTTCATCTTTGATTAGCTCAATTTCTTTCTTTCTTTTGGTTTGACTTGGGATGTAGTTTGCCCAAGGCCTCACATGGTGTACAAGACATAATCTTATAACCAATGTTCACCTTAATCCCTATAACACTTATCCTAATCCTAATGCAAAAATTACATTAAAAGGAAGGAAAGTAAATCTAGCTATACCTGTAAAATAAATATTAGCTAAACACACCATACAACCCAAGAAATTATAGTAATAATTTGGACTCAGTAACCCACACATGGGTAACTAAGCCCACCTGTCCTAGTTTGGATTATGCTTAGGGGTATAAGCAACCTGCACAGCCAAACCATTTATATTTTTATTACAATGCCCCCTAAGCACAATCCCCTACAAAAGACATGATTAGGCTAAGATCACCCTATCATCCAGTCCAACATCCAGTCTAAAATATTACATCACAAAATAAAATCATACATCAAACCATGCACCGCCCTAATATAGAGCTAAAAGTGGTGACTTAAATTTAATGTGTGTGTCATTTAAGGTTTGTATGGCATGTCTTAGCTAGGCTTTAGAGTTGAAATTTTCTAAGTGTAAAAGGTTCAATTTAGATGGTGGTTTCAATTTAAGTGATTTAGTTGACTTGTCAATTTTAGTTGGTGATTTGATTTGGTTTGAATGAACCTACACTTTGTGACTAAATGTTATGAAGTGAAGAAAAGAGAGGAGAGTTATCTTTCATCCCTACCTTAAAGCATTTCTAAGGTAGAATTATTAATGAATTTCCTTTAGTGAATGGTTTATTATGTGCTTTAATTAACCCTAAGTTTAGATTATTTTTAAATAGCCCTATTCAATAAGAAAGGCCTCTTAGGATTAGCTAGGGTGGATTACTATCACATAACACAAACCCATTCATTTCTTTCCACCATGTATACCATGCAAATGAATAATCCTAAGCATACCTATACATGCAATATAAATTTTAGCACACTTTGATGATGAGTGCAAAGAGATGTGATTTGAAAATTTGGATATTCCATTTATTAATTAGATCATTAATGCATGTCTTTGTTATGTAGCAAAGAGGGATTCTTTTATCCATTAGCTAAATGCACACCCACATGTATAAAAGTTATAAGTGAGTACGACGCCATTATTTTCTACACCAGGGGCGTAAGGTACAAGACTTACTTGGGGCTACTTAAAGCCTCGCAACCCCGGGATGTCCAGACTGATATACCACTTTTCTTAGATAGATGTAGATGTACAAAAACAACTAAATTGATAAGGAATTATGCAAGAGATTATGTTTGATTTGGTTATAAGATTTACATGTGTAATATGAAGGTCCTTCCTAAGTCTTAATATAGAGATGCATAGGAATAGATTTAGGCAAGTGTTGTATTCTTTTCAAATGAATTATACACTTGCAAATCCTATGTGAATCCATGTTAAGAGAAGAGAAGAGAACTTCATAATACATATCTTATGCTATCATCACATGCAAGCTTATAAATATTTATAACTAGCATCACTTCATTTATAATCTTTGATTTATAAGTTTTAAAAAATAACTTTTGGTTTAATAGTGATAATAGCCACTCATATTCTTAATTTTAGCCAACACATGCAATTTGACATAAAAGGAAACATTTTCTTTAATTAATTTTTGAAAGAAATGAATGCATGATTTCATATGGCAAACAATATTTAGCATGATTGGAAAGAAATAAAGGAATGTAAGCACATGACTTCATTCACCCTAATTATTTTCTAAGGACAATCCTATAAAATAAGATTATTTAAAATTAATCAAAATTCTTTAAGGAGATTTTTATCTTTGAATTTGATTTGACTTAGGCAATATGAGAATGGTTTGCTAGTCCTAACCCTTTCTCCCCATGTGTGAATTGGTTTGGTTTAATTTAGTACAATCAAGGTGATTTTATATTTTGATTAGGTTAAGGTATGAATGAAATCCATTAATTATCCCTTACTTACACCACTTTAACATAATTATCCAAATAATTGTGAGCGTTGTAACCACATGGAAATTAAATCAGCAATGTACCTAAGAAATGAAGTGGTCTAATGCAATTGGATCATAATTATTGGTTAATTAAGCTAAAGGGTTTGATTAAGTACTTTTATAATCCTCCTACACATGTAGTTTGATTATAATTTCCTTTGAAATTATTTTAGATTATTGAACACCTAAGAATCTACCCAAGAATTGAATGATTGAATTCTAAAATGATTTGGTTTTGAGTTTGATTAATTAAATTATTTAATGAAGTGATTAAGCCAATAATTAATAGCAAATTGATTAAGTGTTATCCAAATGAAATAAACTTAGGGGGAAATATTGGAAAAGAGGTCCTAATCTCATTCCCTATGTCTATTCATTATTTCATAATGATTAGAAAGCTTAATTAATGAATTCATCACTGTTTAACATGTTAATTAATCATTTAATTAATTAAGAGAGTGATTAAGAATGAAACAATAAATTTCCCTAATTAATCAACCAATAAATTCCAAGAAAATTATGGGAGGCAGAGGTCATCTCACTAATAAATCTCAGAAAGTTTGGAATTAATTGTTAGAGTAATTAGAGAGTAATTAGCTTAATTATAGTTCTAATAAAACCTAAATTGAGTCAAAATCATTATTCAAAATTAATTAAATTTAATTTTCTATTATTCTCCTCTAAATTATCTTTAAAATGAGTTTTTATTTGTATTTTTTGGATTTTTCTACAATTAGTTATGAATTTTAGAAGTTTAACCATTAAAATTAGATTAATTAAACCTAATTAAACCCCTATTCCCGTCGAGCCACATGGCGATGACACGACGTGCTAACGTAATGCGCTTTCCACATGGCTTGATGGGATAGGTTATTTAAGTTGTCACATCCGTCGGTTGAGTCTGCAGCGGCTTTCTCGGGTCGCCTAATCTAAGATCGACGGAGATCAATCCCAGTTTAGAAGGAATCGAGGATCTAAGGCTTGATATTATAACAACTGTCCATTCTAATCATGCGGAACGGATAGCGTGTGATCTTTTTCCTTCACGAACGATGAGAGACGAACACCATTCATCTTTCCTTGTTCAATTTGAGCTCACCTAAGCTCAGATTGGGATCAAAATGATCCCATAACTTTGAAAGGAGGGGGAATGCAGATCCAATGGTCAAGATTGTATGGGATGACAATTTCCTTCAAAAAGGACCAACTAAAATTTCTTATATCTATGGCTTCAAGCAATTTCCTCATTGGAGGCTATCACCGATGCTTCCAATGGAGGAGGTATCTTCGTCTAGTAGAGATGAAGCCCTGTTGAAGAAATATGGTCTTGATTTGAAGTGGTTTGCTCAGTCGACCAAGCTCCTCTTCAATGGTGATCGGCCTTGATTGAAGTGGCACTTCCTATTGCTTGGAGACTTGGGAAATGATTCGATTGAGCTCGATGAGGTCTAAGGATGGTGTGTGCAAGGTTAATTATAATTTGGTTGAGGATTGAGTGAATTGGATCTGGAGTTCACCTCCCCTATTTTGGCTTTGAGTAAAACTGAGAAATGGGAAATGAGGGAGCTCGAGAATGGCTTGGAAAAGCTTGGGGAAGCTTCGATTCAACCTCTCGAGCTCTGAGGAAAGAATGGCTTTTGGTTTGAGTGAGAATGAGAGGGGGTATATCTCCACCTCCTTGAATCATGGTGGGTGATTTGCCATTTTGGCTCAATGGGTTGGATTGATCGTTTAGTTGGAAAACATCCCACATGGTTCATTTTGGGCAGAGGAGTGAGGGAGAGTAGCTGCCCATGTGCTTGGTGAGTGGATTTGGTGATCCAAGTGTTCAAATGTGATTGGGGAGGTTAATTTGGCCTTGCCTTGGGTCATGGCTGACCCAAGCTCATTTGGTCATGTTCACCACCTTCCTTGGTGCCCATCTAGACCAATAGAAGGATGTCGAGTGGCCTTAAGAAAAAAAATGGCCAAATTCCAAGTGTATTTGGTCAAAGGATACCCTTTGACCTAATGGCAAAGTGGTTATTTGGCCATGAGTTTGATTTGGACAGATTTGAAATGATTTGAAAATGGGTTGGGCCAAATTTCAAGTGATTTGGAGTTCATTTGATTTGATTTGGCTCAATTTAACCCATTTAGGTCAAGTTGGGTAAAATTGGGTTAGGTTGACCAATTGGTCAAATTGGGTCAAACCATGGGTTAGGTCAAGTTCAAATGATCATTTGGAGCCTATGGGTGTCATTGGTTTGGTTCAATTTGGTTTAGATTTGGTTTTGGTTCATTTAGGTTCATTTAGGTCAAATGGGTAAAGTTGACCAATTTGACCCATTTAACTCAATTGGTTTAGGTCATGGGTTGGTTTAGGCTTGGTTGATCATTTAAAATGGATTGCAAACTTTGGTTTCAATCTATTTTGATTTGGCTTGATTTCAAGTTGATTTGACCTTTTAGGCCAAGTTGGGTTCATGGTCAATTGGGTTAGGTTTGGTCTAATTGGTCAATTGAAGCTTTAGTCAAGTTCAACAATCAATTTGGAATGAATTTGATCCATTGGTTGCAATCAATTTGGCTTAGATCAAGATTTGACCCATTTTGGATTGTTAAGTCAATTTGGGCCAACTTTAGTCGGTTCAATCATTGATTATGGATTGGTTTAGATCAACAGTTTCAATCAATTTGGCTTATAATGAATTTTGGCTTATTTAGGCCTCATTTGGGCTAAGTGTTGACTTCGTTAAAGGCTAGGTTTGACTTTATTTGACCCAATTTGAGTGATTGATCATTCTAGGATGATTGTTGATCACAATGTGAGGCTTGGATGTGCTTAGTTCAATCCAATTTAGGTTGGATTAGAACTTGGGTCAAAAAGGTTCTTTAGGTCACTTTGGGTAAAGTGAGCCTAAATGGGTCAATTGGCTTGATCAAGGCTTGATTCAAGTTTGGTTGAACTCACATATGGACTTATGATGGAAATATAAATCCAATTGCAAGTGGTTTGGAGTCAAATGGGTTTTGGTTCATTTGATAATTTCAAGTCAAAAGGATGAACATGGGTTTGACTTGGGTTAGTTTGATTTTGGCTTGGTGATTGTAGTATATGTTTATATTTGGGCATGTGATTTGAGAAGGATTTGGCTAAATCCAAGAAACTGGCTTAAAGGATATAAATTGAATTTTAGTTTAATTTTGGATTTAGTTTTGTTATTTGATTTATACTTCATTTATATTTTGAATATAAATGAAGATATAAATTATGAGAAAATCATTTGAGTTTGAAGTGATTTGGATTTGGTTTGGGCTAAGTCCAGAGATGAAATCAAAGGCTTAGGAAAGATTTTGGAATTTGAATTCAATATGTGTTCAATCATTTGATTTAGAATTAATTCATGATTTGGATTTGAATTTGGATTTGAATTTGAGGTTTGGTTTGAGAGAAGAAAGCAAAGATTGGGTTCAAGCTATAGGGTAGGCAAGTCCTCCTAAATCTCTAAGTCATAAACTATTCCTATGCCTAACTCTTCTAAGTCTCTAAGGTTAGGTTAAGTGTTCACCTAATCACTAGAATTATCTTAAGACAAAGGAACTCTTAGTGTCTAGAGGAGTCCTATGTCTAAGATGGAGAAGTTGAGAGCTCACTCCAAAAGTGAGGTCAACAAAGGGCACCCAATAGGTGTGGTGTGACTAAAAAGGCATACCATACATATTGGTGTTGACCGAGATGATCAACAACATTTGAACGATCACAAACACTAACAAAAATGATCTACTCTTAAACCTGAGGTGTAGAAGGAATCAAGATCTTAGTGCAATGCAACTCTACTTATGTCGAAGACATATGAGATCAAAGGAGAAATCCATTAGGGATTGAGTATGTGAGCCTTCCATTAGGGGAAAAGGTTCAAGTTATCCATTAGGGATAGAGAGAAATCAGGGGATTAGAATTTGGAATCCACTTGGGATAAAAGTGTGAACCTTCCACAAAAGGAGGTTTTGGATTGAATTGATTCCACTAGGAAAATTGGAAATATTTGATCTCAGAGGAAAAGTGATTGATTTGATTGTTTAATTTGACCCACTCGGAGGTTGGTTGGTTTTATTTTAGATTTTAAATTTTGAATTTTGAGATGGACACTGACGGTTTATGATGGACCACACTGAGTAGGGACCATGTCATCCTTGGCCTACTTCAGGTTTACCAATCCAAAGGGGTAGTCTACCAATCCACATAATAAGACTATCCAAACAAAGGGGTTACCTTTCTATGTGTAGCAGCTATATTAGGAAGAAAGCGTAGCAGACTTACATCTTCCAAGATAGGGATTAGTCATTGGGGTGATCTGTTGGTGACAAAATGAATCGAACCCAACATTAGCATGACTACTGATTGAATGTTGTTGGGGGACTTAAATCAGCTCAAAGATAAACAAAATTAATTTTATTTTAATTAGAATTGATGGATCATGCCAATTTGCGATGGACCGCACTGAGTAGGGGCCGTGTTGGCTTTGGCCTACTTCAAATTTACCAATTCAAAGGGAGTAGTTTCCCGACCAAAAGGAGAGAACTATCCAACCAAAGGGGTGCCTTTAGGTTTGTGGCTCAGGAAGAAAGCACGGACTCATCTTCTCAACAAAAAAGACCACTGGGAGACACATAAGCAAGGTAACATGTCAACACCTAGCCCATCGCGATAGTCATGCTAAAAAGAATGCGTAGTAGACTTACATCTTCCAGAATGAAATGACCACCGGGGAAACTAGTTTCTAGCAAGTCAGATTGAACTCGACCTATGGGCGACTACTGAGAGAGTGCCGACCCGGAGACTTATCTCAACTCATGTGTAGTCAGGCAATTCCTATAAGGAGTTTTGCTGACAATGCCCTAAAGATAGGATGCTTGCTTGGGAAAGGAGCCACTAGGGGCTTGAATTCCTAATCTACAAGTGAAAAAATTTGTTTGTTTGTTTATTTGTTTGTTGTGGACCCTATTGGTTTATGAGGGATCATACTGAGAAGGAGCTTATATCAGCCTAGACCTATCTCAATTTACTGGTCCAAGGGAGAATCTGTGCATCCATTGAAAAAATGCTCCAACCACATGGGTGGCTACTAGGAAAGGGGGATTGTCCATTCTAAGAGTAGCCCGGTAGTGTCTAAATGGGGTCACAAAGGATGTGATCCAAATAGAGTGCCCATAGGGGAGGGGTCACTAAGGGCTTTATCCAAAACCCTGAAGAAGATAATGTCTATAGGTATTCGGTGGCCAACTCAAGGAGAAAGCATGGTGACTCATATCTGCCAAGAGTGGTGTATTCACTGAGTGGGTCGCTATCAGCATAGCAAACATCAACCAACCTAAGGTGCTCGTCGATTTGTGATAATCAGTCTAGGAAGAAAGCATCAGGGACTCACATCCTCCTACAATGGAACTGATTGCCAAGATAATCTATCTTGACGCTATCCGACCTAGGCTTTATTGAGTGAATGCCACTGAGGGACTTATATCAACTCAAAAGTAGTCAAGAGGAAAGGAGCCACTGGGGGACTTATCCTAAGCCTCAAATATACTCGACTTAGTTAGTGCATGATGGCTAGTTCAAGAAGAAAGCATGTAAGCTTACATCCTCATAAAAAAAGTCAACATGAGGTAGCTTGCTAGCTATATAGTGAGGTCTACCAAACTAACAAGGCACTTTTCAATGGTCAAGTCAAGAAGAAAATGCAGAGACTTACATCCAGACAAATGACCACTAGGGTGATAGACTAGCAAAGTAGCATGTCAGCCCGACCTAGAGCAGCTAATGAGTGAGTGTCTTCGGGGGCTTACTCCCACATCAAAATAGCCCGAGAAAAAAGTTATGCATTTATTTTTTGTGTTTGTGTTAAAGGGAATAGGATTCCACTCGGGTTCTCTTACACCTACCCTAAACACGTTTAAGAGTTGATGAAATGGTGCCACGAATGGCAATTGTGATCCCACTAAGAAAGGATGCCGCTTGGGTTCTCTTACACCTAACTTAGTTATGCTAGTCGAAATAGGATGCTTCTTGGGTTCTCTTACACCTACTCGAGTAGCGCTGGGGAATTGTTCTTAATTTGTGTTTATGTTGTGAAAGAAGGATAGGATGCCTCTTAGGTTCTCTTATACCTACCCTAAACATGTCGTGGCAGATTTGCAAATAAGCAAACAATGCTTCGAATGAAGAGAATATTTTGATGAATTGGAATGGAATTTCTGAAGATAATTATTTTCAAACATGATTTCATGGATAATATTTCTTCAAATAGAGAACATTGATTGGAAGTATCAGGCATTTTGCTTTACAATTAATAAGTTAATAAGATCCTCCTTGGTAGACCTTCTCTATGACAAAAGGGTCTTCCCAAGTGGATTCAAACTAGCCTCCCATCTTTTGACATGCAATAATTGGTCTCCTTAGAACTAAAATAAGCTCTCCTACTTGAAAAGCTCTAGGGCAGACCAACTTGTTGTGAGCTTGAATCATCTTGGCTTTGTACAACTCGAGGTTCTGGCATGCTCGTAGGCGTCTCTCCTCCAAACCTTCGAGCTCTTCTAACCACAACCTGACGTTCTGCCCTGTAGTGATTTTACTACCCATTGCTATCCTTAGTGATGGGAGATGAACCTCTAATGGTAGAATGACTTTGAACCAATACATTAAGGAGAACGGGGTAGATTGGGTTGGAGTTAGATGTCATGCGATGCCCACAAGGCTTCAACTACCGCTCATGCCACTGTCGCTTGTTGTCATTGAGTGTCTTCTTTAGTATATGGATGAGAGTTTTGTTGAATGCTTCTGCTAGGCCATTCTCCTTAAGATAGTAGATAGTGAAGTATATCCAATGTATACCATGTCTCCTGGCAAAGCTGTTGATCTTGGTGCTTTTGAATGCAGTACCATTACTCGATATAATTTGTTGAGGCACCCCGAACCTATATATGAAATGATTCAAATATTAGAGCACTTCGAGTTGTGACCTCTTTAAGTGGGATTTCACCCACTTGGAAAAGTAGTGGTGGCTAGGATGAACCGATGACTAGAAGAAGGAGGATCAATCAACCCACTATATACCCCAACACTCAAATGGCCATGAGGCCAATGTAGATGTAGAATGTTGGGTGGTTGATGCAGACACATGTATCCGACAATGATGGCATCTCCAGTTACATCCATGTAGTCTGTAATCATCAAGGCAAGTATCCTTTGCTTTCATCTTGGACCAGATTGATGTTCGATAGACTTGAATGTGATCACCATCATATGGCTTCATGTTGTCTAAAACAACGAACCACATTTGACCAAAAGATCATCGATATAAGGTGCCATCGATGAGAGCATAAAAGAGAGCTCTCTACTTTATCTGATGGGCTTATGATTTATGTTAAGGTAGTTTGCCTTTAGTCAAGTAATCTATGAATGGTTGCCTCCAATCTACCTCCTCGTCCTTTTTGGCAATGGAAACCTCCCCTTCAAGATAATTGCTCTCGATGAATTTAGCGACAACAAGGGATAAGACTTGTCTATTTTGGACCCTTATTGAAATGGACTCATTTTTCGGACATGCCAACTCCTTAGCGAGTTTGGCCAAAGCATCTACTACTGCATTCTCTCCTCGAGGAACCTTATTGATGGTGACCTCAAGGATTTGGGCCAACAGCTTCATGGTAGTGATGAAGCTTAGGTTTTAAAACCTTATAGACCCAGACTGCTAATGGCCAAATGAGAATCATAGATGTTGATGCTTTTGACACATAATAATAGCTAACTAAATCAAATCAAAGCCTCATACTCAGCTTTATTGTTGGTGCATGGATTGGAGAGATAGTATGAGATTCTCATCACATTACAGTCTGGAGTTAAAAGGGTAATTCCTACCGCCTTTCTTGGAAGAGTCAATTGTGGTTCTTCACCTTTTTGAAAAGAAGCTGCACCATCAAAATACATCTCCCATTGGTGATTTTCAACCTCCCCTAAGTTCAAGATTTGTTCGTCAGGGAGATTGTCACTAAGCAGAGTTAGCAGGAAGTGGATGTGTTGCTAAGAAATTAACAAGTGCCTGTCCTTTCACTGCTCGGAGGGGTATGAATGTAATATCAAACTGTGAGAGAATCATGGACCAACATTCCAACCGTCCAGATAATGCCCGTCGTGTCATGAGATACTGCAGTGGGTTGGTTCTTGAAATCAAGTTTACCTTATGAGAAAGCATGTAGTGTCGTAGCTTTTGGGATGCAAGGAAGAGCTAGGAATGCTTCAATAGGTGGGTAGTTTGCTTCATTAGGGATCGATGACGGTTGAGGTAGTAGAGTGTTCTCCTTCCTTCATTGGTTTGGGTCAACAAAGCGCCAAGGGAGTCATCCAATGCAGAAGGTAGACGAAAAGTGGCTTGCCCGGGATAGGGGCTACTAGAACTGATAGCTTCACCAAATAATATTTTATGTCTTCAAAAGTATGCTGGGACTTATCATCACACTTGAACTTAGCATCCTTTTTGACAAGTGCTCAAAATGGCTTGCATCTCCCCGATAGATTGGATATAAAGCACCTTAGATACGCTAACTGCCCTTGGAAATATCTGAGTTGAGTTAAACTTTTAGGGTGTGATATTTCAAAGATAGCTTTGATCTTTTATGGGTCTATCTCTATTCCCCGATGTCAGACAACAAACCTAAGGAACTTCCCTGAAGCTACTCTGAATGCACACTTCAGGGGGTTCATTTTGAGGTTGAATTATCTTAACTATTCAAAAACTACTCTCAAGTCAAAGAGATGGTCTCCTTTTTTTTACTTTTGATAACTAGATCTCGACGTAGCATTCTACTTGATGATGAATGAGTTTGTCAAAAATTTGAGTCATGGCCCGCTAATAAGTAGCACCAATAGTTTTAAGGAAGGCATGACCTTATAATAATAGATTCATCGGGTTTGAAAAGTAATATTCCTCTCATCCTCGGGGGCCATCTTAATTTGGTTGTAGCCAAATGATCCATCCACGAAAGAGAATATTGTATGAGACGAGGCAATGTCCACCATTAACTCTAGTATTGGAAGTGAAAATTCATCCTTAGGACATGCCTTATTTAAGTCCCAGAAACTGATGCATATGCGAATTTGTCCATTCTTCTTCTTACTGGATGACATACAACTAGGTATTTTTTCTTCCGATAAAGCCATCATCCATCAATTTCTTTACTTCAGAAATGACCTGTTGTTTGATTTCTAATCGCATGCATCTAGGAGCTTGCTTGATAGGCTAGCATGGTCATTATTTGGACTACTACATCGAGATAATTCGAGCATCTCTTCATAGCTTCATGCAAAGTAGTCCTTAAACTCAATCAATAGCCTAACTAAGTCATTGGTTTCTTCTTCATTCAACAGAGAACTGATGTATGCGGGGCATGGATCTTCTTATGTCCCGAGGTTGATTTCTTTGAGCTTGTCGATGGTTGAATTGATTTCTTCTTCAAATTATGGAGGTGCATCTTTGATTTGAAGATCATCAGGATCATCTAAAGTTTCTAAACATACCTCCTCATAAGAGTTAGTGTGGTTTGAGAAGATTCTATCAGACTCCAGATGATTGGTGATAACTAAGTAGTAATCATCATCATTGACTGGACCCACTATACCGAATCCTAGTCCTGGTCTTGATTGTGCATCCTTGCCTTAGTTGTCCCATAGCTTCTCGAAATACTCTGACCTGTGCCTGGACCATGTGTAAGGAATCAAACATTTCTTTGCAAGATTATGAACACAAGGCGAGTACAAATCAAAAGGTAATTCCATTCAATCTTTATATGCATCATTCTCAAGTTCTACATCTGCTTCTTGACTTAAGGATGATAATCCCAATAGGAATCTCACTAGCTTGAAATCCATGGAAGACTTAAGGGCTTCCTTAACCACCAAACCCTCAACCTTTTGAGAAGAAAGTGGTGTTAGAGCTAAGGTTCCCAACTCCTACCTAATGATTTTAGATAATCCTGATTCAAATACATTTATGCTTTGCTTGGAGGCCTGGTCTTTGTCACTACCTAGCTTGAGTGTCACCTCCAATGAAACCCAGGGGTTAGCTGGAGTGCTAATCACATGAGACTCATCCTCTGAGCTAGATTCTAAGTCTATGTGAATAGCAGAAGTACTCCTGAGAATTGGAACATAGCCCCTGTTGGCTAGCCACCAACCAGGGTGTCTTCCACCTCTATAACTGCCTCTGTATTTTCCTCTGCCTCTACTTGGTGGAGGTTGAGTCATCCTACCCATATGTCCATATGGTAGAAAAAATTGGGTGGAATGTAACATGCGGCTCTACCTCATCCTCGGTGCCCCTTTCTCACTCACTTATAATTGTTTTTTTTTTTTTCTTTTTATTCTTTTTTATTTTCTTTTATATTTGAATTTTGGCCAAGTTTGGGAGAATAGGTGTTTTGATTTTCAGGAAGATAGTAGGTTGCATCCTCATATATCTCGACCTCTCTAACTGAGAATGGATTTTTATCTCCTTTGACACAGTATTTGATTCCATTTTTTTGAAACTTGATGCACTGATGAAAAGAGGATGGAACCATCTTGTTCTTGTGTATCCAAGGCCTACCGAGCAAAGTAGTGAACTATGTATTCGAATCAATTATATAGAACTTGGCTTCAGTCTTCTAGTTGCCTATTTCCAAAGGTAACACTATGGAGCCTAAAGCCCTCTCACCCTATTCATTGAATCCTATCAACATCTTCCGATCTCCTTGAAGTTTAGAGATGTCGATCCTCAAATAGGTAAGGGTTTTCAGGCTCATAATGTTCACCGATGCACCTGGATCAACCAACACCCTAGAAAGTCTGAATCTGCCCATATCCGCTGTGATGTAGAGGGGACGATTATGCTCCATATCCCCCAGAAGAAGGTCTTCGTCAGTTAATGTGACTCCATGTGCTTCTCTTGAATAATGTGCCTCCTCTCCAACAATAGTCAACTGAGTTAAGCATACTTCTGGATCAAGAAGGGCCTTGATTAATGATTCCCTCATCTCTTTGGGTAAGATAAGGGCATCATATATGCTTAGTTTAGATGACAACTTTCTTATGTGAGCGAGGACATTGTAGTCAACTCTGGGTTAGTCCTTCACAAGCATATCCATGGGTGGAGCATCATGTGGAGGAACTTCTAGCTATGACTTACTTTCCTTTATCTTGAGGTGCTACCCTAGGAGGTAGAACCTTGTCCATGGAGGATTAACTTCTGTGATCTCATGGCGGATTAGTGGAAGATTACCTATTCATCGTGCATACCTATAACATTCTCTATAAGACTCTAATCGATGATTCCAAGTCAATCTCAAGAGGTGAACCCGTACTATTCAGAAAAGGAAAGTCCATTTTTGAATCAAAAAGAGAATGATCAGAGTTATTATAATTATTAATACTTGAAGAGTTTTCTAAAGGAGTAGAACCAGATAACCCATCAGAAGTGGCATAGATGTAATTCAAACTAGCTTTCTTCCTTGATTTAGATTCAAATGGAGGTACATGGTAGAAATTTAGTAAAGTAAGTGGGGTGAAGGATTTGATGCCCTCGTTCGCTGATATAAGATGTCTACTAGAAGAAGAATTAGCTGAAGTAGGAATGTCAGCTGAAGTAGTAGCTATAAAGGTGGAATGGAGACTAGACTGTGGTTGCGCTACTTGGCTATCTAGTATGGGTTGCTTCTGAGCTCCTACTTTCCCCTAGCTATCTTTGGCAACTTGTGAACCTTCCTTGATGTTGGAGGTTCGACCAGCCTCAGGCACCTTTAAAGAAAGTTTCTTGATTTTAGAAATGATCGTTTTAGAGGTTCAAGATAAAGAAATATCTCAACATTCTTTTATTTTGAGAGGATCACATGTATCCCCAAGGATTACCCTAACAGAACTAGATAATTATTTTACTAAATATTTCTTAGGGATAACTACAACACTCGACTTGTAGCTATGCTTAAGTCAGTATTTAAATGTAAAGGAATCCTCCAAAATATGGCCTAACATGCGATGGTAGGGGCAAAAGTTAGGATCATTACTCCTACCCACTTCCTAGGCTCGGGTAGCTGAAAATTAGGTTTCTTTAAGAAGTTCTTAAAGATTTTCCTAACTACCTCCCTCTTAAATGAATAAGGTTTGTTTAATTTATCCAAAAGAGTAGGTGGATGATAGTTACCTGGGGGCGGGTATGTATACCGCTGCTAAGAGTATGGCTGAGGAGGAGGCGATGAAGGCCATGGAGGTCTGCGGGAGCCAATAAGATGGCCGAGGTAGTGGTAAAGAAGGTGGAAGCAAAGCTTGTTGAGCTCGAGGTCTCTCAAACTGATCTCTAGTTTTCCCTTATCCATGCCGCTACCGGCTTCTTTTCATAGGCTTTACTTTTAGCTTTAATGACTGATCTTGAAAAAGCAACTATTTGGCCTCCCCTTATAGACTAGCTGCCTTGTTGATTAACTTCTCAAATGTCTTAATGGTGAAACATTTAAGCATGAAGGTGATCGAGCTATGAATATTCTTTAATGGAATTTCAATAGCATGATGTTCGATAGCGTGATTTCATGCTTAAATTATGTCATCTAAGAATGTAATCAACGAGGGACTCACAGGGGTATTGTTGAGCTACAACAAGATTGCCCATAGTTATCCTTTGCTGAGCTCCGGCAAACCTCTTAACAAAGAGTTGTTCCAACTCAGCAAAAGTCTTCACTGAATCATTGGAAAGTTTTGCATACCAATCAAAAGTAGTGCACTATCACAAAAAAAGACATAATAATGCATCGCTGCCACCAGCATTGCAATAGTTGGCTCTGAAGTGTGCTATATGTTGGTGAGGTTTTTCTCTACCATCAAAACTTTTGAAAGAAGGAGGCACAAAACCATTAGGATATTGGATAACATCGAATTTCTCTGGGTAGGGTCTACCCTTTGGAACTGATGAACCAGCTCGAGCTTGCAGCAGTGCTTCCTTCACTTGTTGTTCAACCATGACTTTTATATCTTTTTTCTTGTATGGAGGTACTGTCCACTACCTTCCTATACAAGATTTCTACTTACCGGAGGAGAACTCTTGGGTTGATCCAGACATGCAATAACTCAGCCTCCTCTATAATGGTAGTGCTTGGAGCTTGATTCTAAGTGCTAGACTGCTAACAAATCTTCAACTCTTTCCCATCCTATCAATTTGTTCATCTTTCTACTTGAGTTGTTGAGTTGGGTCAATAGTCAGATCATCTTATACAGCCGCAACACCTTCCAAATTATGATGATCCTGAAGGAGGGAGCCTCTAGTATCAACCATATGCACCTCTGCCGAGTCTTCCAACAAATCATCCTCATTGGGGTCGAAGCTAACCTTCTCCTCTTCAAGGTCGACCAATCATACTCTAGGATTCCTTTCTTTTAGTAAATATTGTGCCAAGATATCATTCAAAGAGCGGTCTAGCTATCCCGACGTAAATACTCGCCGCTGGCTGGTGGTGGGATCATGCTTGTTAATGGAGATACACCTGACATTCCCTGCTACTGGAGTGCTAACCCTGTGAGCGCTATGCTCACTGGAGGACACATGCTCATAACTATCAACTACTATGGGTGGAGTGTTGCCCTTGGGGGGATCTACTGCCATGGGGATAATAGAACTATCCCCTTCTCCTTCTACCGCTGCCTTATTCATGATCAGTTTAGGTGATGGTGGTGGTGGTATGACTATGATGCTATGAGTTCGCCACTCCTTCTTCACCGCAACTGAAGTAGAAGGTCGAGTAGGAGAGCTCGCCCTCACCTTAGTCGGTGGCATAGATGAAGTGGGATTCCTTGGCCATAGCTGAATCACTAGTGGGGCTTTCTTCTCCCATGATGCTGCTCTCATGGATTTGGATGGAACTATAGAAGATGAAACAACTAGGCGATACATGGAGTAGAGTGTGATGGAGACAACACCACTCCATTTGCACCGTTTCCCTCTTATGATGGGTGGTACCACCAACACAATATACAGTGTGACACGGTAGACCATCGTGGAAATTTATGAGGGCAGAGGCTACAGACTACTTGGAATATCTTTGCCTCTCTCTGCTAGTGATGTGATATGATACTCGAGCCTCTCTAGCCCTCTCTTGATGGATCTACTCGCCTACACTGCAAAAAATAACTGATAGCAAATCAAACTGGACATTGGACTCTGACCATCCATAAGCCTTGCCAACCATAAACTATTTTGAGGCGATATGACATTCTCCTATCTCTGACCATAATGAACTGGAGGTGGAGGTGATACTCTAATCCTCCTGACATCTTTCTCTCTTTTAGAACCTAAAAGGGGATGGAACTTATTCTGAGTAAGCAAAGGAGAAACCACCCTATGTGACCCTTCTTCTATAATGTGAGATAATGTCTCTATCTCCTTGGCAATGCACACATGGTGCCACTTGATCTTATGGCTCCTATTATGTTGATTCAACTAGGAGTAAGAGGAGTGCCTACCTCAAAGTTAGGGGAGACTATCCCTAAAGCCAGGGTAGCCTTCCCCTTATAGGAGGCCAATAAGTGGGTACTAGCTCACAGGCAAAGGATGGGAACAACTAACCGTGGGCACCAAAATGTATGCTATGGGAACTTCTACAACCTTCCTCTTCATCATGGGAAATTCAGAATCTGAGGGCATCTCAATATGGATGACTGGCTTCTGCCCAACCACCGCATCCTTATTGATAGTGGTGAGGGTTGCCCTCTCACAAGAAATCCTAGCTCCCTCAAATTCTCAGCCAAAATATATTAAATGAGCAAAATCAATTTGGGGGAGGCTGGCCCAATCCAAGGCCAAATCCATCCCAAAGGAGAAGGTGAACACATACTTCTATGAATCCATCTCAGTATACTATACCGAGAAAAGACTGACTGAGTTGAAAGAAATGAACTCGCATTTTTGAAAATAAACTCAAATCGAGCCTTGTATTCTCGACTTTTAAAATTTGATTTAGAGTTTGAACCCACACTCAACAATTTGAATATGTTAACTGCGGCTCATTGAATTTAGGAGAAATTTTAAGTTCATTTGAGTTTAGAACCCACATTCAACAAATTTGTGTATGTTGAATGGGTTCAAATATTTTGGAGAGACTTTTAATGCTTCCATTGGTTCATATTTGAATTTGATTTTATATTTGGGGACCATTTATTTAACAAATTTGAGTATGTTAAATAGAGGGTCAATTGATTTTGTTTTAGATTTGATCTTGGGATTACTCATTTAGCAAAGTTAGGTATGCTAAGTGAGATGTTTGAAAACAATTTTCTTTTTGTTTGTTTGCCCATGATGTGTATCATATGTGAATTTAGAAATGGAATGTTTTGATTTTGAAAATGGGATCTTTACTTAACAAATTTGTGTATGCTAAATAAAGCCCAAATGTGTTTAATTTTTATTTTGATTTTGAAAATGAGATCTTTACTTAGCAAATTTGTGTATGCTAAATAAAGCCCAAATGTGTTTGATTTTTTGTTTTGGTTTTGAAAATGGGATCTTTACTTAGCAAATTTGTGTATGCTAAATAAAGCCCAAATGTTAAATTTTTATTTTGGTTTTGAAAATAAAATCTTTAGTTAGCAAATTTGTGTATGCTAAATAAAGTCCAAATGTGTTATTTTTATTTTTTTTTTGAAAATGGGATCTTTACTTAGAAAATTTGTGTATGATAAATAAAGTCCAAATGTGTTTTGTTTTTGTTTTGATTTTGAAAATGGGATCTTTACTTAGCAAATTTGTGTATGCTAAATAAAGCCCAAATGTGTTTGATTTTTATTTTGGTTTTGAAAATGGGATCTTTACTTAATAATTTTGTGTATGTTAAATAAAGCCCAAATGTATTTGATTTTTATTTTAGTTTTGAAAATTGGATCTTTACTTAGCAAATTTATGTATGCTAAATAAAGCTCAAATGTGTTTAATTTTATTTTGATTTTGAAAATGAGATCTTTACTTAGCAAATTTGTGTATGCTAAATAAAACCCAAATGTATTTGATTTTTAATTTGGTTTTGAAAATGGGATCTTTACTTAGCAAATTTGTGTATGCTAAATAAAGTCCAAATGTATTTGATTTTTTTTTGGTTTGTGTTAATTTTGAAAGGAGGGATTTCTGTTTAACAAATATGGTGTGTTAAATAGAATCCAATTTATTTTTATTTTTTATTTTTTGAAAAATGAAACTCTCATTTGATAAATTTGGGTATGTCAAATGGAATTCCAATGTATTTTGACTTTCATGATTTTTGCAAAGAAGATTTCCATTAAACAAATTTGGGTATGTAAAATGGAAGTCAATCATGTTTTATTTTTTAAAGATGAATTTTTTTTGTGTGATCATTGCTTTTTCAAAAAAAGGAAATTCCAACTTAACACATGTGGAATGTGTTGAGTGGAGTTTCAAATGGTGTGATTTTATTTGACAATGAAACCTCCATTCAATAAATTTGGATATATTGAATGAAGATGCTTATTTTTTTAAATTACACTTTTTTAAAAGAGGAAAGAAACTCCAATTCTAATATATATGGAATATATTGGGTGGAGTTTCAATTTTATGATATGATTTTATTTGAAAATGAGATATTCATTCAATAAATTTGGGTATATTAGATGAGGATTCTCATTTTCAAATATGTGCTTTTTGAAAGATGATTTTTTATTTTTGTTTTGAAAAGAACCTACATGAAACAATCCTGAGGATTATTAGATGGGGTTGAGTTATATATATTTTGTGAAAATTTTTATGCAAGTGTTTTATTATGTGAACTTTGGGAAAGTGCTTTTGAAAAGTGATATTTTTATAAAGGATTTATTTTTCTCATTTGTGGAATGAACTTTACCTTACCATAGAGATGGTAAGAAGGTTCAAAACAATTTTTTTTAGTCATCTATTTTGGTTAAATTTTATTTTCACCTATTTGGGGGACCCAACAGGGGTTTTAAGACCTACATGGAGTGAGGTCCTAAAACCTAAAGGATCTTGGCTTGCTTAGCTTGAATGAAATGAGCTAAATGCCAACAAAAAAGAAGGATAGTTTCGGACTCATATTAAATACAAATTCACTATCGATACTTGGAGACAATGATCATTTACCAAAGATGGAGAGAGGAACATTCTCCAAGTTGTTAGAAAGATTTTGTGGTGTATTTTATTTTTATTTTTAGTTTTAGATGTGTTAGGAGGGGACACCACGTAGATCCGTAGATGTACTCATTAGAGTGATCTGGTGACATCGAGGAATGATGTACTATCTCGAGAGACAGAAGTCACCATCCTACAATGGACCTAATCACCTAATAAGAACTCCTAAGGCCAATGGGTCTTTGAATATACCAAAGATCTTTCCCCTACTTCACATGTAATATTTGTAATTATAGAAAGAGTTTATCATCTCAACGTTGAATGAAAATGCCACATAGAAATTTATAATATAAGCAATGCATCTAAGAGATTAGATTTTTTTTTTATATGTGAAAACTCAAAAAGAAAGTGAAAAAAAACATAAGATCCCAATTTAAGTAGTTTAACTTGGGCTCAAATATTATAAAAGTGTCATTTCTTCTAATTGGATAAGCATTAATGTGATGGTGGACACATTAGCTCATATATCTAGTTCATGTCTATTATATAATAATAATACTTATCCAATTATGCATATATTATTTGCAGTGACATACGTTGAATGATAATTATTGATTAGTATGGGATGATAGTTAATGTGGGGGCATCAAAAGTCTATTTAATGGACATTTGACATTAAAAATTGACAAACATGTGTTAATAGTAGGAATCATAGTTTGTTAATGAATAGTATTGAGTGATAATTATGGTTGTTAACATTAGCCAATGGTTTACGGTGAGTCGTACTAATGGCAGATGTTAAAGTTGGTTAAAGTTGCAATTAGTGGCCATGATGACGAGCATTGACATTATCAATGGATAGTTTTTGACTTTAGTAGCGTTGACTAGTTTGGCATTGTTCTATGGCTAGTGTTTAGTAATTAGTAGTGGTATACAAAGCTCAATAAATTTTTTAAGTTAGATTTTTGGGTGGGAGGCATTCCCATTATTTTTACCAAAAAATGCCCCTCTAAACATTTAAATTTTTTTTGGGTATCTCATTACCTTAGGGGCTATTTTGGATTAATTTTGTTTTCTATTTTTTGTTTTTATTTTTATATTGTTTTTGAAAATATGTTTGTTTAGAGTTTTTTTATGTGATTTTATTTTTTATTTTCAAAAATAAATAATGTTGTTTTTTAAAAACACTCAAAATATCTAAAAGATGTTTTGAGTGTTTTTAAAAATAACAAGTACAATCAAACAAATTTATTTTTAAGTAAAATATAAATAAAATAAATATATATAAATTAAAACAAAAGTGATCCCAAACGGATCTTTAATAATTTTGAAATTGAGTGATATTATGCTTGTTGGATTGGTCACATCTAGGTGCATAATCATATAAAATTTCAGCCATATTTGAATTTCAAATAGCTTCAAGAGTTCTTCTAATTATGAATATGAGTACTTTATTTTTTAATTAAAAGAATTTTTTCATCATGATAATAAAACACAATAATTAGAACCTTAACTAAAGAAAAAAAATTTAAAAAGATATTATAAAATAAAAATTACCAGCCACAAAAATAAAAATAACTAACCTTAGTTTCATATTGCTTATGAAATTAACTAATGCTTTATTAAAATGTGGGGTCTTCTCATCTTATGTGTTCTTGCATCTGCCCATAAAGGTTTCTTGAAGTAGACTGAAGAGTCTAATAAGGGTAAATCTTCTACGTATGTAATATTTTGGCCTAAATGCTTTGATGTTTTATGGTTTAAAAATTATGTCATAATTCATGTCAAATTAGATAAATATCGCTAGATGCTCTTCTAGATGATTGTTGACATTTTTTTGAAATCATGGTCAACAATATTTTATTGAGATATATTATTATATGCCATAATTAGTCTATATGATTTTTTTTAATAATAATAATAATATTATTATTATTATTATTATAAATAAATTATTTGTATAATAATGTTATGTGTGATCACTAATGCTATATATTTTATGATTGACCAATGATATATAAATTGCTTAAAAATAAATTCTACATATTTTGTAGATGTCTATATGTGTATTCATGGCAACTTTGATGGCTTAGATCTATCTAAATTGAGCATTCTCATCCTCTTATATTTCAACCGAGATAATACTTGCTGTGTGGGGTAAATTAATATTGGGTGAGAGGGAGTTGGTTATCATAAATATATTGTTGGAGAGATTGAGAGTCTGTTTAGGGGCAACTATAACTATTTGAGAAGCAATTGTGAAATTAGTAGTAGAAAGTTGTTGTTGCTAAACCTTTGATTCTATTTTGAAAACTCAATTGAGAATCAATTATGCTTAATTGTTTATGTATAAAAGATTGAAATACTCTTATGTGCTAAATAATATGAATCAAAATGAATATAAAGAAATTTTTTGATTTTCATAGATAACTATAAGTCAACTAATTTACAATAGGATTTTATGCATTACATAATACCGAATAATGCTAATATTAAAATTATAAGTTCAACGACTAATGTGATCAAAATATTGAGCTTGTTATCTAGTTGTTTAAGTTTTTTAAATTTTTTTCTCTAATACTAAAAACATGATCACTATCTGAAGTGTTCTTATTGTATTTGTCAATCTATCTAAAAAAATTATAATTATCTTAAGTTTGATTTCTAGGACACCTATAAACCTTTTTTCAGCGACGTGAAGTGAATACATAGTATTGTAAATCATAGTTGCAATAGATAATTTTAGAGGCTTGAGATACTTGAACTTATATTTCTTGAGATAAATATATATTAGCAATAAAAATATTAATATGTGGAAAGTAACATTGCAAAATATTTGGACAACGAATCAAGACAAGAATATTAATATGCTTGTGAAATAAGCAATATAATGAAGCTAACTAGTTTCAATCGGTCTTCAGATTCCAACATACAGAGTTAACAATATCAAATAAAAATATCAATAAATGTTAGTCAGGTATAAATATTAGTAATTCCTACTCTAATCACAAACTAAAGCATTTCTAATTTGTTATCATAACTCTTTTATCTCTTCAACTCCTTTGTAATCTTGTATCTACTAATTGAGAGTTTCATGCTTAAAAGTATTCAGGGTTTCTTGTAAAGTATGTCAGCTATCAAAATAGATGTAGGGTCATTTTAGGGAGTGCAAAATTAAAATAGTGGGCCACAGTTTCATTCCTCATAGTTTTATAGTCATTGCTTGAACTTTGATGTGAGTAGGAGAGGAAAGTTACGAACAAATGCAATGCATAGTGTTTTACATCGGATGGGGATTGAATGTGTCCCCAAATGGCTTCGACATGGGAGAAAATATTTCTGAGTCGACTTTTACACGGACTCCAATCCATGGCCGAACGTGTCCCAATTTTTTTTTTCCATTTTAGCATTAACGAGCAAGAACATAACCACGACGCAGAATTCGCGACCCTAGAAGAATCGATGGCGATTCACGAGAAGACATTTCTCCGGCGCCCATTTCATTCAAAATGCGGGAGAAGAAAAATGAGAAACATTACTGACGTTCGACATTCCTCGTCACAAAATAGTTTAGGGCTTTCTTCACAAAGGAAGGATTTTCTCGACAGCTCTCGATCGGTGCGTACCACTGCTCGATGATATAACAAATCAAAAATTGAGGTATTGTAGGTGACTACATGAGGTATTTACACATGCATTCCGAACTTGAATGAATTTAGGGTTTACTCTGTTCTTCTCACTGTCCAGTGAAAGATTGGCTATTTTTTATATGTTATTTTGTATCTGTACTCTCTGTACCTCTCTCGAGGGTACATAACATTTAGGGCTTTTTTTCCAGTTTTTTAGCCTGTTTCTTGAGATTATGTTCATTATATTCAAATGTAAGCAATTTGATGGCAGTTTGGATGGTTTCTGGGTGGTATTTTGCATCTGTACTCTGTGTACCTCTTTGGAGTATATATCATTTTGACCTTTTCATTTTATTTTGCCTTTATTAAGATTATGTTTAGGGCATTCAATGGAAGCATTTGGAGGCGGTTTGGATGGTTTTTGATATTTTTCACTCTTTCCTCTTTGGAGTCTGAGATCATTATTGATCTTTTTTTCCAGTTTATTTTGCCTACTTATGATTGTATTTAGGGTATTCCAATGGAAGAATGTGGAGGCATTTTGGATAGTTTCTGGGTGGTATTTTGCATATGTACTGTACCTCTTTGGAGATGCAGATCATTTTGACCTTTTTTCCAGGTTTATTTTGCCTACTTCTTATGATTATGTTTAGGGCATTCCAATGGAAGCATTTGGAGGTTTCGGTGGTATTTTGCATCTACTATACCTCTTTGGAGAATCTGAGATCATTTTGACCTTTTCCTTTATTTTACCTTCTTATGATTATGTTTAGGGCATTCCAATGGAAGCATTTGGAGAGTTTGGATGGTTTAGTTTGGTATTTTGCATCGTACTCTGTACCTCTTTGGAGGTACATATCATTTTGACCTTTTTCCAATTTATTTTGCCGTAATTGAGATTATGTTTAGGGCATTCCAATGGAAGCATTTGGAGGCTTTGGATGGTTTTGGTGGTATTTTGCATCGTACTCATGTACCTCTTTGGAGAATATCATTTTGACCTTTTTTCCATTTATTTTGCCTACTTCTTATGATTATGTTTAGGGCATTCCAATGGAAGCATTTGGAGGCATTTTGGATGGTTTCTTGGGGTATTTTGCATCTGTATTCTGTGTACCTCTTTGGAGATGGTCATTTTGACCTTTTTTCCAGTTTATTTTTTCTTATGATTATGTTTAGGGCATTCCAATGGAAGCATTTGGAGGCATTTTGGATAGTTTGGTGGTATTTTTGTGCGTACTCGTGTACCTCTTTGGAAGTACATATCATTTTTTTTTTTTTAGTTTATTTTCTTATGATTATGTTTAGGGCATTCCAATGGAAGCATTTGAGCGTTTGGATGGTTTAGTGGTATTTTACATCACGTACTCTACCTCTTTGGAGGAATTCTGATCATTTTGACCTTTATTTCCAGTTTATTTTCCCTTATGATTATGTTTAGGGCATTCCAATGGAAGCATTTGGAGGCAGTTTGGATAGTTTCTGAGTGGTATTTTCCATCTGTACTCTGTGTACCTCTTTGGAGGGTACAGATCATTATTGACCTTTTTTTCCAATTTATTGTGCCTACTTCTTATGATTTTATTTAGGGTATTCTAATGGAAGCATTTGGAGGCATTTTGGATAGTTTTTGAGGGGTATTTTGCATCTGTACTCTGTGTACCTCTTTGGAGGGTACAGATCATTTTTTACCTTTTTTTCTAGTTTATTGTGTCTTCTTCTTATGATTATATTTAGGGCATTCCAATGGAAGCATTTAGAGGCATTTTGGATAGTTTCTGGGTGGTATTTTGTATTTGTACTCTGTGTACCTCTTTGGAGGATACATATCATTTTTGACCTTTTCCAATTTATTTTGCCTGCTTCTTATGATTATGTTTAGGGCATTCCAATGGAAGCATTTGGAGGCAGTTTGGATGGTTTCTGGGTGGTATTTTGCATCTGTACTCTGTGTACCTCTTTGGAGGGTACATATCATTTTTGACCCTTTTTTCCGTTTATTTTGCCTACTTCTTATGCTTATGTTTAGGGCATTCCAATGGAAGCATTTGGAGGCAGTTTGGATGGTTTCTGGGTGGTATTTTGTATCTGTACTCTGTGTACCTCTTTGGAGGGTACAGATCATTTTTGACTCTTTTTTCCAGTTTATTTTGCCTACTTCTTATGCTTATGTTTAGGGCATTCCAATGGAAACATTTGGAGGAAATTTGGATGGTTTTTGGGTGATATTTTGCATCTATACTCTATGTACCTCTTTGGAGGGTACAGATCATTTTTGACCTTTATTTCCAGTTTATTTTGCCTGCTTCTTATACTTATGTTTAGGGCATTCCAATGGAAGCATTTGGAAGCATTTTGGATAATTTTTGGGTGGTATTTTGCATCTATACTCTGTGTACCTCTTTGGAGGGTACATATTATTTTTGACCTTTATTTCCAGTTTATTTTGCCTGTTAATTAAGATTATGTTTAGGGCATTCCAATGGAAGCATTTGGAGGCAGTTTGGATGGTTTCTGGTTGGTATTTTGCTTCTGTACTCTGTGTACCTCTTTGGAGGGACAAATCATTTTGACTCTTACTTTTCTTTTGAAGTTTATCATGCGGAATAAGGATAACTTGAGATGCACCTTCCATTATATGTGTTCGATAATATTACAGCATGCTTTATTGATGAAGCCACTGATATTTTAAATAGGCTTCATCTCCATCAATTCATTAGACTCCACGGAATTATACAAGACTCAGTTGCCATTACATCGATCCTGTCTTGCTGGGACATAGAAAAGCAAGCTTTCTTGTTGGGTGGGCAGTACATTCCTTTCACCCCCGATGAAGTTGCATTGATGATAGGGATGCCAAACAGAGGGGAGAAGGTCTTATGGCAGAAATCCCATCGTTGATTCATCGGACTAGAATCAACGAGAATTGGCTGGCTCGTTGCACGTACTTTGTGCTTGTATATACATTTTCTGCTATCAAATCTATTTTTTGTATATCACAATTACAGGGTGGCATCAGAATTGATTGCCTATGCCAATGACATAGATAGATTTGGGATACTTTTCTTTTGTTATTTGATGTTACTGAGGGGTTTTACATGAGCTTTGTCACTCTTGATAGTATGTTTTATATCTTTAATCTTGTGTAATTTAATGTGATGAAGTTCTTTTTATTTAAAATATTCATTGTAGATATGGTGAGCACATAAGCATCATAAGCCTTATCCCTGCAAAGCCATTATCTTTGCGATGGGCAAAATAGATTTTCAAAAATGACTTTCCGGTTTGGGACCGGGTGATATAATAATATCACTTAGTTATATAAGAATGTCTTTATTTATGTTGTATGTCTTCACATTTTTTATCGGTTTACCACAGGTATGCCTTTCATTCGAGGATATATTAGAAGAGGAGAACTAGCTCCTTCAGTCAATGTCCCCTGCCTAACAATCTACACATGTGGAGCAGATAGGCGGTCCCATTTTAAGTCTAATTAGTACGCCCGACTCTCCTTATGTCTCTCCTCGATATTCTCCCGTCAGGTGTTTAGCACGCCCTCTGCCCCATGAGACTTTGCGGTGGAGAGGATACTTGCGTTTCAAGGACTTGAAGAGACAATATCATCTTTTCATGCAACAATGACGGAGTTCTTTGCTATCGAGGAAGTTCTTGCCAGGCGGACCCCAAATGTGGTTCTGTGAGGTCACTGGGGAAACTCTTGAGGAGGCTACCGGGCTTCCCATGGAGGTACCCACGGAGGCTACCACGTGTAAAGCCCCTGAGGAGGGTACCGTAGAGGAAGCTCTTGTGGAGGCTACCACAGGAGCTTCCATTGTGGAGTTGGATACTTCAAAAGGGGAAGCCCATGTGGAATTGACCGTAGGAGAAGTTCTTGTGGAGGCCATCACTACACATGACGATGCTCTAAACTTGTCGGCGACATTGCGTGGTGTTAAAGCTCGGTAGATAAGAAAGAGGCTACTTCCCCTTCACACACACTTACGGAAGTCTCGAGCAAGAATAAGTGATGTGGTGGCCTCCACTCAAGATGAGAAGCCGGCAGTGAGGTATTAAGTTACTTTCTTTTAAATTTGAGATAATAGAAATAAATTTCACTAAATTTTTTTATAGGTTCGCAAAGATGAGCCAATTAAGGTCGATGACCCATAGACTGCTATCGTTGAGGTGGAGGAGCATCAGTCGGAGGTATGAATCATCTCAGTAGATCGATCCTTTATTCATAGTGAATCTAGCTCTTCATCACTAACTTTCATCATCATTAATTTCGTTGCAGGCATCAGAGGCACTTCATGTTGTTGAGTTCTCATCCAGAGCTATTTTGCCTAAGCCGATGCTCGATCTTATTGACACGTCATGCTCCCAATTTGAGGACAAGTTAGTCAATCCTCAATCAGCTCCTTCATACATAAAATAACCTATTCGTTTAATTAAGATCACTTTAAAATATTATCACTTGCAGGGGTGATCAGATTCACCGGGAATATCATTATTGCATGAGGCGGTCGATGAGTTCGCAGATCAATATCTCTCGGATGCACACATTAATGCGCCTTCTTATTGGGTAGAAGTATTTGCTCGTCAGCTATATGTCCCTATTTGTACATTTCATGCTTGCATTGGGTATGTTACCCCACAAGAATGTTAGGTATTATGATTCAGTTCTTGTTTGTTTAGATAAAAGCTATAATTTATAATCATTCTCTTCTTTTCTTGCAGAGTTATGCCAGGTCGAGGGTTGAGTTAATCTTACTGTCAGTTATAGATAATCAGCACTGGACACTCCTAGTTGGACATATTAAGTTAGGGGCCTAGTATTTTTATGACTCATTACCCAAACCAACCCATAAGAGCATTCTTCCTGAGATTGTAAGAACAGTTTTGAAATTTGGTTCTTCTTAACTATTTTTTTTCCTGGGCCAACTTATTGAGATTTTGTTCTGGCTATTTAGATCAAATTACTTGTTGAAGATGCTGGCCAGTCTTTTGTGAGCGATCCCAAAAAATGGCCAATCGAAATGGTTAGTGGGATACCAGTCCAAGAAAATAGTGTCGGCGGAATGTTTGTCGCAAATACATAAGGTAAATCAACAAACCTCAGTGGGTACCACCGATTGGCCAAAGAAGATGAATATATTTAGGGTGAGTTAAACTAAGCTACATTTTGTTTGGGACTTAAAAATCCAAATTGAGAACAATAGTATAATGCATAGGTTTGGTGGCTTCGAAGACTTAGCTGTTTTTATTGAAGTGCATGGATCATTTATGAATCTAAGATGATATTTCACTCTGCTTTTTGTAACTTTTTTTTTCTCATTTCATATAGTTTGATTTCATTGATATTTTACTCTTGGATGATATTTTACTCCAGCAATCATATTTTTTATCTTATGGATTTGGTTTTTGGGGGCTATACTCTTGAAAGAAATCTGCATTTAAAATCATTTTTTATGGTATGGTCATTTTGTTATGAGCAGAATGCATAAAATTAATGCAGCCAAATGCATAAAATAAATGTTATCCAACAGAATGCATAAAATTAATGCATAAAATTAAATTAGATTGGCCATTAGGGATTATCATTTTTTTAAAGTTTTATTGTAAAATTATTGTTATTGGTGTAAGTAAATTTTGATTATAAAGTCATGATATTTTAACAGTTTTAATTTTAACTGATATGTATTAAAATACGATTATGATTGTTGTTAGCTATTTTTTTATTTTGAAAATAAAGCAGTTAAAAAAATTAGCTCTTATGTATTCTTAGTTTGCTCATGGTCGAGTGAATGAAGTTGAATATTAACTTGAACCTTATCAGACTGACTTATCTATTTATTTAGATGAAACAAAAACAAAATAAGTTAATTTATTATTAAAAAAAGTATTTTTTTTCATCCCATTGCAATATGAAAAATTTAATTCAGTTATATCTGTAATGAAACTTGTTCGAAACAGATAACTTTTAATATTTAATTATATAATAATTATTTTCAATTACTAAATAGTGTAAATACAATAAATTAAGAGGCTTTTTAAATTTGTCACCACATTATGAGAGTACATATGCAAAATACCCCCCAGAAACCATCTAAATTGCCTCCAAATGCTTCCAGTGGAATGCCCTAAACATAATCTCAATTAACAAGCAAAATAAACTAGAAATAAAGGTCAAAATGATCTCGTCAAAGAGGTACCGAGTGCTGGTCTTAACCCCATCATCCAAGCGCCTCAAATGCTTCCATTGGAATGCTAAATATAAGCATAAAAGCGCAAAATAAAGCGGAAATAAAGGTCAAAAATGATTTGTACCCTCCAAAGAGGTACACAAAGTACAGATGTAAAATACCCCCCAGAAACTATCCAAAATACCTCCAAATGCTTCCATTGGAATACCCTAAACACAATCATAAGAAGTTGGCACAATAAACTAGAAAAAAAGGTCAATAATGATCTATACCCTCCAAAGAGGTACACAGAGTATAGATGCAAAATATAACCCAGAAACCATCCAAAATGCTTCCAAATGCTTCCATTGGAATGCCCTAAACATAAGCATAAGAAGCAGGCAAAATAAACTAGAAATAAAGGTTAAAAATGATCTGTAATCTCCAAAGAGATACATAGAGTACAGATGCAAAATACCCCCCAGAATCTATCCAAAATGCTTCCAAATGCTTCCATTGGAATGCCCTAAACATAAGCATAAGAAGTAGGCAAAATAAACTGGAAATAAAGGTCAAAAATGATCTATACCTTCCAAAGAGGTACACAGAGTACAGATACAAAATACCACCCAGAAATTATCCAAAATGCCTCCAAATGCTTCCATTGGAATGCCCTAAACATAATCTCAATTAACAGGCAAAATAAACTGGAAATAAAGGTCAAAAATGATTTGTACCCTCCAAAGAGGTGCTGAGTCTGGTCTGCAAAATACCCCCCAGAAACTATCCAAAATGCCTCCAAATGCTTCCATTGGAATACCCTAGACACAATCATAAGAAGTAGGCATAATAAACAGGAAAAAAAGGTCAATAATTATCTGTACCCTCCAAAGAGGTACACAGAGTATAGATGCAAAATACCACCTAGAAACCATCCAAATAGCTTTCAAATCAACTAGAATGTAACATTATATCTAGAATCGCAAAATAAACTAAAAAAAAAAGGCAATAAACTGTTATTTATTGCATATTTATTGCTACTGATCCAATGATTACAAGGTCCTCATGAGGGATTAACTCAATCACTATTGCTTAAGAGCTATAAATAGACCAGTGATAAAATCCCAGCTAAATCATCTGGTCTAAACATCTTAGTATGCATTAAGTTAAAGAGTCATCTTTGGGACTCTAAAGCATTGGAGAAAAGATTGTACAGTCGAAGAACACAAAACTGGATAATTTCATGCATCAAAATATTTTCTTGAAATAATATCCATCATTAGCTTAGTGTACCCTTCAGCCGATTGATTGATTGTGGAGCTCAAGTTAAATTCACATGTAGAACATCATATTAGTTAATGATTTCTTATCGATGTGTGATATTATGCGTACCTCGAAAAAACACTCGGCATAATAGAAAGGTGATGCAACTTGTGAAAACGCTCGTTCAACAATCACTTAATGGTTTTGCAAAAAAAATTAGAAGGTTTTGAAGATTAACAGTAATATTTAAAATACTAAAAAATAATATGCAAATAGAAAATTACTCTTGGCTTTCTTGGATCTCTCCCAATATCCCTTAAGCCTTGAGTTGGAAACACCCTTTGGACATTGCTTAACTGGATCTTTTAAGATCTCTTTTCCCTTATCTGTTGTGGTTGACTTCTTCTTCTTTGTCGTAGGAGAATTCCCACTTATTATAGAGTCGACATCATCATATAGTTTTTTTAGGGATCCAAGCATATAGTCCTCAGCTCTCTTATTGCCACACGGCGCTTATTTGATATATGCATATCGACTTATGTGGTTCTGGAAAATAATGCCAGAAGCATTTCCATCTGTGCTTGCCACATCTCTTAATTTTTTGTATGCACTATCAATGTAAATATCCCTCTTTGCTCTGGTAGACCATCGCTTGAGAAGATACTTGTCCTGCACAACATCTTCTCGACTAAGAACTCTGATACAATGGGCACAAAGTAATCCCATCATTTCAAATTTTTTGCAAGTACAAGTTACTTCTAGGGTAGTCCTATCAAAATGCACAGTCCATGTTTTGGATGCATTTTTATTCTCTAAGTTTCTCACCAAATACTCCATGGTGCTATCATCTGACTTAGTTACTGATAGGCCTCCAACTCCATGCAAAAATTTCTCTTCAAACATAGTGTAAACCTTTTTTGTATAAAATATAGCAGTTTTAGAATTTGGTCTTAACAACAAGAACAATCGATGGTACTTGAAGTCTTCATCATGTTCATTCCGATGCCATGTCTCCATAACCTTTTCCAACCCCAAGAAATAATCTGTGAGTGAACTTTTTGGTTTAGATATTTCGTGACATACATTGTTCGTGGACTCACTACGTTGCGTTGACAAGATGCCCATGCAGAATGAGTCCTTGCTGAATGCAGTGGATCACTTGGATGTAATCTTATAAAGCTCAGATAGCGAAGCATGATCATGTAAATTGCCTTCTTCTAGCATGGAAGCCTCTTTAAACTCTTCCTCGAGTCACACTTACTCATGCATTTATAAAATAGCCCTTTGTACTATCTTATTAAAGCAATGAACCTTGGAAGAAGCTTTCTTTGAAATATGCCATTGACATAACCTAGGATGAGTATGCGGCAATACAATTTTGATAGCTCTCACCATAGCCTGATCTTGATCAGTGAATATTGTTATAGGATGTCTGTCATTCATCAACCGAAGAAATGTTTGGAATAGCCATGAGAATGACTCAATTGTCTCTTCTGATAAAAAGGCTACTCCAAATAATACATTTTCCGTGATGATTCACTCCAACAAGAGGGCACACATGAGATTATATTTATTGTGTCGATAGCTTGTATCAAAATTATCACATCCCCAAAATAATCATATTCTATCCTAGACATGCCATTGCTAAAAAAAAACTTACTAAGCAATCGACTCATCAACACATCCCATACAAACATCCCATTCCTTGCCTTTCCTTAAACTCAGTATATTCTTGTCACCATTTGCAATCCTCGATCTTTTCTCTTTCAATAAAATTAAAAGCATCTCTTTTATGAACAGATATTCTCTATGCGCCAACTTCCTCGTTAGATAGCGAATGCATCGGTTAATAATACCGACCTCTGTCATTGTCTTCAACACGGGCCTTCTCGCTTCACTTCATCGTGTGATATGAGAAGATGTAGGTCGGCCAAGCTCTGCCAAAGAATGATTATGACTTTATGTATGTTTTTTAATCGTCCAATTCCCCTCCAAATCAAGAGAATCTAATGGTGGACAACCGGTTCTTGTATCAACTTTTACGGAATTTTGTTAAGCCATTTAGGCGTGACTTCTTCCGACTTTTGAACATAAAAAATCTTTTGATTTCAATTTCTTTGAGTTTGGCCAATAACTAGTATGGTCCTTCCGAACACTGAAGTCAACTTGATGTGCATAGTCACAGTACAGTGCATACGCCTCCGTTTCATTCTGAACAGTGGTGCCAAGGAGTTTCCCCAAATTTGGGTCATTAGACATCATGACTTCATCATCGCACAGCTCATTGACTGCATTTACCTGGCCAAACAGATACAAAAATATGTTACAGAGTAAAGATGCAAAAAACCACCCAGAAACTATCCAAACTATCTCCAAATGCTTCCATTAGAATGCCCTAAACATAATCTCAATAAATAGGCAAAATAAAATGAAAAAAAAGGGTCAAAAATGATCTTTACCGTCCAAATAGGTACACAGAGTACAGATGCAAAAAAAGCCACCAGAAACCATCCAAACTACTTCCAAATGTTTCCATTGGAATGCCGTAAATATAATCTAAATAAACAGGTAAAATAAAATAGAAAAAAAGGGTCAAAAATGATCTGTACCCTCCAAAGAGGTACATAGAGTACAGATGCAAAAAAGCCACCAGAAACCATCCAAACTGCCTCCAAATGCTTCCATTGGAATGCCCTAAACATAAGCATAAGAAGTAGGCAAAATAAATTGGAAAAATGGGTCAAAATGATCTGCCCTCCAAAGAACACCTGAGATGCAAAATACCACCCAGAAATCATCCAAAATGCCTCCAAATGCTTCCATTGGAATACCCTAAACACAATCATAAGAAGTAGGCACAATAAACTGGAAAAAAAGGTCAATAATGATCTGTATCCTCCAAAGAGGTACACAGAGTACAGATGTAAAATACCACCCATAAATCATCCAAAATGCTTCCAAATGCTTCCATTGGAATGCCCTAAACATAAGCATAAGAAGCAGGCAAAATAAACTGAAATAAAGGTCAAAAAATGATCTGTACCCTCCAAAGAGGTACACAGAGTACAGATGCAAAATACCCCCAGAAACTATCCAAAATGCCTCCAAATGCTTCCAATTAATACATCATAAGAAGTAGGCAAAATAAACTGGAAAAAAGGGTCAAAAATGATCTATACCCTCCAAGGAGGTACACAGAGTACAGATGCAAAATACCACCTAGAAACTATCCAAACTGCCTCCAAATGCTTCCATTGGAATGCCCTAAATATAAGCATAAGAAGCAGGCAAAATAAACTAGAAATAAAGGTCAAAAATGATATGTACCCTCCAAAGAGGTACACAGAGTACAGATACAAAATAACCCCCAGAAACTATCCAAAATACCTCTAATTACTTCCATTGGAATACCCTAAACACAATCATAAGAAGTAGGCATAATAAAATAGAAAAAAGGGTCAAACATGATCTGTACCCTCCAAAGAGGTACACAGAGTACATATGCAAAATACCACCCAGAAATTAATTAAAATGCCTCCAAATGCTTCCATTGGAATGCCCTAACCATAATCATAAGAAGTAGGCAAAATAAACTAAAAAAAAGGTCATAAATGATCTGTACCCTCCAAAGAGGTACACAGAGTACATATGCAAAAAAGCTCACAGAAATCATCCAAACAGCTCCCAGATTGCTTCCATTGTAATGTAATGAACATTATCTCAAGAAACAGTCAAAATATACTGGAAAAAGAAGTCCCTAAAAGCTCTGTACCCTCCAAAGAGGTACACAGAGTACAGATGCAAAATAACACTCAAAAATAAAAATTCAACAAAAAAGCATCCAAATTACTTCTAATTGGATGTATTGAACATATTCTCTTTAGACAGAACAAGAATATCACTAACAAACCGTAGAAAAAATGCACGAGAAACATGAAACATTATCGATGAATTTCTATTTAATACATCCTCAGCTAAATTGGTTATCATTTCCTCAACGTTCTCCTTCTTCATGGTTCTTTTATAAAAAGGAAATTAGATTTTCTATTTCACTTCTGAGCTCATTTTTCCTGAAAAAACTAACCCTAAACCCTAAATCTATCTATATATTTCTTTTAAATTCCTCCTGTGCATTCCAACGATGTTTACTGCCAGTCGGGCGGAAATGTCTTTACGTCATGAATCATCATCGGCCTCTGGGTAGGGTCGGGCGGATTCTATACGTATGTTATTCGCTAATCGCTAAAACGGAAAAAAATTAGACACGTGGCCATGGATTGGAGTCCGCGTAAAGCTACGTCGGACTCGACATATTTTCTCCTGACATGGAGACTATGATGATGGTGAAACAAAAAAAAATGGTGTTAGAGAATTAGTAAAAGATGGTGGACAAATATGTTATTGAATTGTGGCTTTCTTGATATTTAGCTTTGTTTTAAATTAATAGTTGTCATTTGGATTATTTTTTTTATTATGCATTATTCATTTATTTATTTTCCTTCAACTTTTTTGATGTTAAATTTTAGCGATTTATTTTTTGAGAGATTTTTTTATGATTTTATTGCTATGATCACAATCATAACATATTATATTTGGTGATTTTTCAAAATTAAATGCAAAATTAAAAAATTTTAAAAACATACTTTTCTCATTTTTTTTCAAATCCAAGCTTTAAAGATTCCAACACATGTTAATTTTAAATTTTAAAAATATCTACATTAATAGACTCGTAGATGTCCCATAAAAATTAGTGAAAATTGGCTCGATGTTGACTTGTGAACTTGAGACTAACATGATGTTTGACCCATAATATATGTACAAATGGGTTATTTGGGTTGTGTTTGAGTCAATTGAGTTGAATGTTAGTGTTGAGAGAATTTAGATCTATTTAATAAAGATCGAAGTTCAGTCACAATTATTTGGGTCCAGGTCTCAAAATTTGCCTCCGACCTCTCGATGAAGAGAGTGATTTAAAGTGTCGGTATAATTTTCAGAAGGCAGATGGAATAGTAGATAAGACACTACCCAGAGATTTTGCCCTCATTTTGTGAGGACTTTAGATTTGGTTCTAGGTTTTCTATAGGCGCAAGCACCTATAGTTAATTACCCCTCTCAATGCCGAGAGAATTTTGATTAAGCCAAGTTGTTTAGTGTAGCATATAAAGAAGATGTGGAGTTTTGGAATTTAGATTTATGAAATTCATTATATTTAACTTAAGCATGGTTTGGGAGAATGACGCTCATCTAGATCCCATGATTCCGTCATCCCGTCGTGGTCCCTAGTCTACTTAGTGAGGAGGTACGACCCAACCCGACCAAGATCCTCATCAAAAAAAAATGGGTTACGCTGCCTAAGAAATTCTTGTAGACGGGGTGGTGCTTATCTAAGGAGATAGACTTAAGTCTATCTTAGCTAACAGAGGGCTTTTTGTCTTATCAAGTATACCATAAGGTTCACAACTCAAAGGATAGAGCCATTGGAGAACATACGGGCTACAGTCGTAACTGTGATATAGTGGGGTCATTTACAACCACTGCTCAAAGGACTCGGTCAATCAGATCATGTGGAGCCCATCGGCTAAGCCACAATCAAAGGACACGCCACATCCTCGGCATGAGATTGTGAGAGTAAATATATACTTTAATTTGACTTTGATCCTTTATGAGCTAAAATTTTCTTAATTTGTCACCTACGATAAACAATTGCAGATTGGTGGATGAATTTTACTTTAAATTTAAATAATTAATTTTATTTAATTTATAAATTTTTTGTTTGAGCATTTGAACATTTAATAATGATTTGACATTAGAATTTGAATAGATTATTATTATTATTATTATTATTATGAAAACCCCTTTGGTTGAAATATTCTCGCCAACACGTTATCATCGAAAGATATAGGATCATCTACTATCACATGATAAATTCACATATTTCATTAAGCTGAAAATATTATAATATTATTTTGGATTTTAGGTTTTGTTAATCCGAAATCCTAAGACCAAACAGGGAATCAACCCGCAAGATCCTACACTAAGTTTAAACAAAGATACAGGGGCCCATGCGTATTTTAAGAATGTATAATTTTAAGGTATTGAATTTGAGTTTTAATCTTACTTCATAATATGTGTAAGAGTTTAATTGAAGTCTTAATTAACGCTCGCTTTGCATATATTGTGAATCCTATGGCATAAAGTGTTTCACTCTTGTTCAATTATTTAGATTAATATTCATTTGTATGCATTTAGTTCATAGCACATTGAGTTCTTTAAGTTTTAATGAAACTTAGCGTGATCCCTAAGAAACTCATAGGCTCATCACAAGTCTCATTCAAATTTTTTTTTGCTCAATCATTATTTGATCCTTCGATTGAAGGATAAGCTTTCACATCCATTATAAGTTTTGTTTGTGCTCGTAACTATAAAGATAATCAAAACTTTACCTAAATTTTATTCTTGTTAGGAGACAAATTCTCAAGTTCGTTAAAAGTCTTATTTATGGTCGCCAACAAGTTATCGTGATCATTCTTATTTAAAGACTTTAGAATCTTATATGTAGGTTTATTCTTTAACTCATAAAATAAGTTCAATTTAAACTCATCAACACTTTAATTTGTTCTAGTTTAAGTCTCCGTCGGTCCAAAATTTGTATTATTCAAATTTTGAGCTCTGATGTCTCAGTGCATTTTGAGCCCCGATTTGCACACTATCACCTCTGAAGTCCATCGAATTTGACTTGTGGGCTTGACCCAACTCATGACATATGTGGAGGTCAATAAATGCCCCCAAAAAATATGATTCATGCATGGAGTGAGTGACGTTTGTTGAAAACTAGTTGACTCTTTGGGCTACGTAACTTGGATCATTTTAGCTTGCAATATTACAGAGCTGATAGGATTTGTGATTAGTATGATGCCTTATTTAGGACATGCTAAATGACGGATTGACCGATGATTCGACTTACTTATAGATAAGAGTTTTTCTCCATCTACTCTACTTCAATCTTTGTTGAAGACCTATTTCTCTTGTGTTGTTGTAAACTTGAATTTCCTCCAACCCTAGCATGCTTGATCGAAGTTTGATGGAGGAATTAGTTTGTTTGCTTTGAGATTTAAAATTCCTTCCATAGCTTTAAGCTGAGGACTTGATGAATGATTGACTTGATTTGTCTATATTGACTTGTCGAAGTGTAAATGACCTAAGTCCCTGTCATTTCTTGACTACTCATGAAGGCATATAGATGACCCAAACTTTCGCTTATATTAAGTTCATACCATTGAGTTATCGCCAGCGAATAGATATGCTTTTATGTGCTGAATTAGATTGATTTGAGGTAGCTCAATTAAGAGTTTCTTTAGATTGTCTTGATCCATTGGTCAAGTAGGAAGATCTTTTGGATTCTCGATTGTAGTCACTAAGATGGATCTAGTTTGAGATTGAACATATCATCATTGACCGATGAGTAGGGCTCTTTCACTGGGCCTTTCTTCTTGTTGAGTGAGGAGAGCGCTACCATTTATTATGGGCTTGTTGAGTCTGACCTTTTGAACCTACTCGGTCTTCCACTTAAGCTATGATAGATTGGTGATTTGGTCATCAGACTAATGAACGGGGACTCTTTCACTGTGGCCTTTTCTTATGAGTGAGGAGAGTGTCGAACTTAGCCATTTGTGGGCTTGTTGAGTCCCACCTTTAGAACCATTAATTTCCTAAACTTGAATATGTAGATTTTGATATTTTTCCAACTTAGTTGATTAAAGCTTCTGAAATTGAGAGTTCTTTTGACTTGATCTTTGAAATTTGATGAATATTGGGAGACAAACTTTTGATATTTAAAGTTATATCTTTTCTACGTAAATAGATTTTTTTTTTGCTGTTGCAAGAGTCTGTAATTTTAACAATAACATTTATAGATATATTCAAGGATCTTGGCATAAAGCTCGATGCCAACCTAAATATATACAAGAAAACCTCCTATTTCACTGGAGAAGGTTGAACTACTTTGATCACCAAAATGATGCTCACTGTCTAACAAGGGGATTGCAAACTAGTTCTAAGATATATTACACAACTTGATTTCCTTTAATGCAGAATAAAAGTGATTTATTTTCAATCATGATATGCATCTATCTAAGGATCTCATCTTAAAGCAATATCGACTTAGATAAATATATAAAATACCTCTTGTCTAATAGGGGATTGTAGACTTAGTTCAAAATATATCATATGATCTTCTTTAATATAAATAGAGATAACTTATTCTGATCATAATGTATATTTATCTAAGGATCTCGGCTTGAAGCATGTTGTCAACTTAGATAATTATATAAAAATGTCCCCTGTCTAACAGGAGGGATTCATAGTAACTGTTGAGAGAATTTAGAATATCATTGGTCCCATGCTTTGTGCTTTCGGACTTGTTGAAGACTTCCTCTTGAGAGTTTGAAATTTATATTTTTCTCTATCCTAGCTTTGGGTGGACTTAATGGATGACTTGTTGGTGAGATGAGAACATCTTCGGTCCTATGCTTTGTGCTTTGATGGACTTTGTATTTTCCTCATATCCTGGCTTCGTGCCTTGACGGATTTGATGGAGGGAAGTCCTGAATTGTCTTGGAGACTTGTCAGGTGATACAACATTACCTTCAGCCCGAGCTTTCTCTTTCATGGGCTTATAGAAGGATGTCTGCCGATGACCTAACCCTCATAACTTGTGTTGGGTCAATGGCAAAGAATCATCAGTCCCGTTCTTTGTGCATAACAGACATGTTGATGATATCAATCCCTTAGTTCAACCTTTGGATTTGTTTGAACATTGGGGTGACTTCATCCTTTGCTTTTGCTTGCTCTTGAAAAGATTTTCTTGATTTTTTCTACTTCAAATTTTGAAGGAGAGTTGACATTTCATTTGATATTGATACCAAACTTGCTTAGTGCTTTCTCGGTGAGGATCTTTTTGTTGGATTTTGAAAATTGACCTTACGGCCATTAGGGATGATCTCCCAATCTGGCCACTTGAACTCACCAAGTTGGAGGGATTTGGAGATTTGGATTCTCTCATCTTTGAACTAACGTAGTAGGAGGATCCATTACTGCAGCCTTTGTGGCATGTTGAGTAAGTAGATCTGTCAACGACTTGTCCATATTTAGGCGTGTTGAGTCCGAACTTATGCACCCACTTGAGTCTTGGGCTTGAGCAATTGATGGAGGGTTTTATCATGAAGCTAACAAGGTGGGGGATCTCTTACTATGACCTTTATGTTGAGTAAGTGCACATGTCAACTTCCATATTTGAGCTTGTTGAGTCCAACCTTATGCACCAACTCGAGCTTTAGATTGAATATATGAATGGAAGATGTGTTTCCAACTTGATTTATTGTAATTTGACTTGAAAATTTCTCTTTTGGTAAGACTTTGAGACTTGTGAACTTTGAATACATAATTTGAATATGTATATGGGGATCTCAATGTCAACTCAAATATAATAGAAAGGCCCCCTGTTTCATAGAGAGAGCCCGACATTTTGCTGTAAAATTTAAAAAAATTCCCTCTGTATGGTAGGAGAATTTTTGCTTTGTTTCGAAAATACATTCTTGTATTACAAGAGAATTTCTATGCAAATCTTACATATGTAATGATAGTGAGGAATAATTAGTCTTCGACTAATTCTCCTTCTTGTAAAGCTTGAGGATGTCTTGTATGATTGAATGCTTTAGACATCCTAGACTTCTAAATTCTGAGCTTGGAGCTTAACTTCATCAAGCACGTCAAGCTCTTCCATCCGTAGACAGACTTTCTCATCTTGAGTGAGATTGTGTTGAATGGCTACTCGGAGTGAGGATAATTCAACTTCAAGTGGAAATATTGCTTTAGCTCCAAATACTAGCATATAAGGAGTGGATTTTGTGAGAGTTTTATAGGTGGTGCGGTAAGTCCATAAAGCTTCAACAAGCTTGATATGCCACTCCCTTTTATTTCTTGTAAGGATTTTTTGAGTAGCTTGACTAGTGTTTTATTGAAAGCCTCGCCATTTGCTTTCGATTATAAATCAATGTATCACCAATCAATCTTATGTCGATCAGTAAATCTATAAATTTTAGTGCTTTTGAAGGCTAGCTCATTGTTGGCTTCTTCTATTCCTAAACACCGTAGCCACATCTGCTCAAAGGATCTATGATAAAAGGTATTGCTAATATAAGCATATAATCAAAGCCTTTTCTCAAATTGTGCATCCATCGGCATATTGCTCTGTTTTCTTAAAGTAGTAATGTTCTCTAATCTTCCTCTTCTACTAAGGATTTCACTTTGTGGTGTTGGAGTTTCTGATTGAGGTCTTGTCCCTGAATAGTCGAGCCTTATCTTGTTGATTATGAGCAATTTGTAAGGGAGGAGATAATGTGAGTTGCAACTCGGCTTGCATTTGATGACTGGGATTTTAGATTTATTGGCTCAGGACCCATGAGTGCAAACACTAATTAGTATAAAATCATTGTCGTCCATACTTGCCATCACTTTAGCTAACTTAGCCACACAATCAGTTTTGCTATTCTTGCATCGAGAAACCTAAGTTATAATGATATTTAAAATTTGCTTCATAAGCTTGAGAACTCATTTATGATAGTGAGCCAAGCTTGTTGATTTTATAAATACCCAACACTTGATTAATGACGAGCTGAGAATCACCATAAACTTGTAGATTCTGGACTCCCATAGAGATGGCTTCCTCCAGATCTTCTAGCAACGCTTCATATTCTTCTTCGTTGTTAGTTCGTGGCTTAGTTAACATGTATGAGTGCCTCATTATACCAACCTCTGGTGTAATCAAGATGAGGCTAATGCCAGCTCGAGCCTTTGGGAGATTTGAAGGGTGAGTATATTTGATGGATGAAGCTCCATCAAAATACGCCCATATTTGTTATATATATATGATGCTCATCGGAAGATCATCATCGAGCAATGAATCTGCCGTGATGGGGTGTGTAGTAAGGAAGTCTATTAGAATTTTGCCCCTTCACCCCTTTCTGGGGAACATATGTAATGTCAAATTGTAATAGAAAAATAGCCCATCGTGCCAAGCGACCTATCAACATTGGTCTTGCCATCAAGAACTTCAATGGATCGATCCTTGAAATGAAAGTAATTTTATGAGATAGAATATAATGGCATAGCTTTTGAATAGAAAAAATTAATGCCAAATAATGCTTCTCAATTGGAGAATAGTGCATTCCACTCCGATTAGTCTTCGATTAATATAGTATAGAGCATTATCCTTTCCCTTTTCATTATTATTGTGTCAACAAAGCACCTAGATATTTCTCTAGTGTTGTTGTATATAATATGAGAGGCTTCCGGATCGTAAGAATAGCGATTCAATAGATACTTCTATCAAAAGCCTCTTGACATTCTTTGTCCCATTTGAAAGGAGTATCCTTTACATCGCTTCTTCCTCTGGATGCATTGATGCCTCCAATAAATTTCTAGAGGAACACGATCGAACCTAATCTCCTCTCAAGATATGGAGGTTGGTGACAGATCTCTTGGATGACTCACTAAGGTGATGACCGTCAAAAATTTCATCACATATGACCTTTTTCTTAAGTATACATTCTTGATGAGTTTTATTTGGGGTGGATCTCTTGGAGTACAATATAGATGTTACACCACTATATTTCTTTAAGACAGATTCACTTCGAGGCTTTGGCCTCTAAATTTGCTTACATTTTTGGACCTTTCGAGTGATTCTTAGACTGGTCTAAGTGTCATGCCTCGATGCTCACCATGGGACTTGAATTGGTTGACATTTTATCGGGTTGTAGGAGGTCTCCTTGAGGAGTAACTCTAGCCGATGACAAGACTTTGATATTTTCTTTTCATCCCTTTCTCCTTAGCAACTTTGAGGACTGATGCACTATTGTATATATACAACAAATGGAGAAGTTGGAACCTCATGTTGTCGTCCGTAAGGACTGCTTGATTTGACCAAGAGCTATTTCACTTTACCCATCTTAGGCTGTCAAACCTGTTATGTGTTGGAACACTCACTTCTGGTTCCATAGCTGATTGTACAATTTTCTGCTTGAACAATAGTTGTTGAGCACTCTGTTCAGCATTTGTCTTTCTCCACTGTCTCTGGGTTAGCTTACTTCCAGATGAAGAAGCTTGTGTGTCGCCACTTCTTCTCGAGGCTTCAACCTCCATATTTGCTTTTTCTTCCTCCCGGGACCTTTCAATAGATTCAACATGCGGTTCCTGTCAATGTTCATCGCGGACTTCTTCTGAGGCTTCACCCTCCAGATTTATTTTTCTTTCTCGGACCTTGAGGATTCTGATACACTCTAGGTGTCACACATGCTCTCTGGCAAAACTTATTTAGAATGATCTTGAGTTCTTACTACTGATGGTAGCTTCATAGTTGAGCAGCTTCTCGATAATTGGCCTTTGATATCATTTATTCATAAGACATTTTCTTTTACAACATTTAAGACTCTACTGAGCAACTAGAGTTTCAAGTTGTTTCTTAAAGGTTGAGTCACCGTTAAGTCTTAAAAAATTTTTAACATCACCAGTAGAGCTTCCTTTTCACCTATTTCAAAATTTTCAAATTTATGGGTAGAATACCGCTCGGTTGAATGGCTTAGGTAATAGATGACCTAGGTGAGAGTCTTGAGCTTGTAACTCGATTTCTTCTTTCTCTATTGCCTCGATTGTTGCTTCAAGATGAAGAAGCTTCATGTCAGGCCTTCCTGGTGAATTGCTCAACTAGTAGAGTAGTTGCACTCATAGACATGATTGAAACTTTTTGCCCAGTGATGATTCTTTTCATGACTGACACCTCAGAATACCCCAATCCTTCGAATATAGAGGTTCTCTTTTGAAGAACCTCAATAACAATAGTGTCCATTTCAATTGTCCTCCGCATGTTAGTGTGTGTATAATATGCCAGTGCTTCAAGTAGATGATTATTTGCAACAATAATGGCTAGAAGTCTACACTAGTAAATTGAATAGTAGCTAACATCCCAAAGATTGATAACATAGATGGATATTGGCTCAACTAGTCGCATGATAAAGTGTTCAAGATCCATCAATATAGAACAAATAGATTAGTCATAAGAATATGATTGATTTAAATTTAATTTAATTGATAATTGATTTTAAATTTTAATTTTTATCATGTTCCACTGCTACTATAGCATAAATTCGACTAGCCAAAAATAGAAAGAGACACCTGTCTGCAGCGGAGTGGTCAGAAATCTGTGGGCTCCAAAAATTTGCCTCTAATGTCTCAATGAAGAGAGTGATTTAAAGTGTCTATGTAATTTTCAGAAGGTAGATGAATAGTAGATAAGACACTGCTTAGAGATTTCACTCTCATTTTGTGAGGACTTTAGATGGTTCTGTTTCCTATAGGCGCATAGCACCTCTCAATGTTGAGAGAACTTTCAATTAAGGTGAGTGTTAGCTAGTGCGTGCATAGTAGCATGTGAAATTTTAGAATTTAGATTTATGAAATTCATTATATTTAACTTGAAGATGGTTGGGGAACGATGACGCCCATCTAGATCCCATGGTTCTCATCCCTGGTCCTCGCCTACTTAGTCAAGGAGGTAGTCGACTCAACTAGGATCCTTATCGCCAACACACAGTCCAAGAAATCCTTGTGGACTGGTGCTTGTAGGAGACGACTTCTACCTTAGCAAGAGCTTTTGTCCTATCAAGTAAACCCTATGGTTCTCGATTCAAAGGATAGAGCCATTGGGGAAAATATGGGCTATAGTCGTAACTATGATATAGTGTGGTCATTTGGTGACAACCACGTCGAGGACTGGTGTAATTGCATCATGTGGAGCCTAATTAGCTCACATGAGGACACGCCACCCACTTGCATGAGATTATTTGAGAGTAAATATAGTTGTGTACTTGATTTGACTTTGGCTCTTTTGTGAGCTAAAGTTTTCTTAATTTGTCACCTACGATAAATGATTGCATATGGGTGGATGAATTTTACTTTAAATTTAAATAATTAATTTCATTTAATTTATATATTTTTTTATTTGAGTATCTGATCATTTAATAATGATTTGAGATTATAATTTGAATAGATTATTATTATTATTATGAAAACCTCTCCGATTAAAATATTTCAACAACACGCCATCATCGGGATAATTAATTGATTGAATCAAATATATTTGAGAACTTTAGATCCTATCAACTCGCTCTTAATAGGATCGATCTACTATCACATGACACAATTAGCTTCTCAGATATTTCATTAAGTTGAAAATATTATAATATTATTTTTAGATTTTTATGTTTTGTTAATCCGGACCCGGTCCTAAGACCAAACAGGGAATCAACCCGCGCAACATCCTCAGACACTAAGTTTAAGCATTCAGTATAGTGTCAGAGCCCATGCTGGTATTTTTAAGAATGCTTGCATAATTTTAAGGTAATGAATTTGAGTTTTAATCCTACTTCATAATATGTGCAAGAGTTTAATTGAAACCTTAATTAACGCCTTCTGTTCTCTTGTATGATATATTATAAATTTGGTGGGGTAAAGGATTTTAGTTCTTGTTAAATTATTTAGATTAATATTCATTTGTATGCATTTAGTTCATAACACATTGTGTTCTTTAAGTTTTAATGAAACTTAGCTCGTGATTGCTAAGAAACTCATAGGCTCATCACAATTCTCATTCAAATTCTTTTTTGCTCCGAACGGTTATATTTGATCCTCGTTTTGATTGAAAGACAAGCTTTCACATCCATTATAAGTTTTGTTTGTGCTCTTGGCAAATATCAAGATAATCGAAAGCTTTACCTAAATTTTATTCTTGTTAGAGACAAATTATCAAGTTAAAAGTCTTATTTATGATCATAGTTGTCAGATCATTCTTATTTAAAGACTTTAGAATCTTATATGTTGGTTTATTCTTTAATTTATCATACTCAAATAAGTTCAATTTAAACTCATCAAAACTTTAATTTATTCTAGTTTAAGTCTCCGTTAGTCCAAAATTTGGTGCCTCCAGTCGTCACTCTAAGAATAAGCTTCTGCGACACCGTGATCTTCTCCGCCATCATGAGCAAAATAGTCTTCAAACACCGCATAAAAGAGCATATATGTGTATTTTTTTAATTTATCATTTTCAAATAAGTTTAATTTAAGCTCAAATACTTTAATTTATTTTAGTTTGCCTCCGTTAGTCCAAAATTCTAGCCTCTGTCTTTACACCACGCTAGTCTTCTACCACTCTAAAGCATAACGATCTTCAAACACCTTATTTTTAAACCAAAATAATATATCCTTCATTGTATTAAGATGATCAACAAATCTTTGTCTCACAAAGTCAACTTTCTCTTCGTCAGCTTTTTTTCCTTGTAAGCCATTGAGACCTTTAGAATCCTTCTCCGAGTCTTTACTAAACTTTAAGGTACCATATATACAATGGAAATTTGAGAAGGAACCTTCAAGTATTAAAAGTTATGGTTTTCGTCGAAGTATACTATGAAGGAAGGTGATAGGATCTATTTTGAAATATTATCTACTTGTCATCTTTGTCATACATATTAGCTGAAAATGCATCATAAGTTTCGGAGGAATTAGCATCACATTTACGCATGCATGCGTGTATTCAAGAACAAATCCAATCACAAGGCCCAAAGCCCAATTGCAACACGAAAGAACAATTCCCAATTTTTTTACTTCCTTCTAGGTACCAAAACTAAAGATAATGAATGAAGACGGAAGGGCCAACCAACTAACAATTGCAATCCTAACAATCATGAGAGCGGTGGAGGTTATTAATACCTCTTAAGAGGTTCGATCTCTTCCTTTTATCTCAATAAGTCATTGAAAGAGTTGTGATCAATTAAACAATAATTCCCATAGAACTAATCGAGTTGGTAGCATTCCGAAAAGTCATGCTTAACTCAAGGAAGAAATAGAAGCAACAACAAGAGCACAGAAAACTTACATGAACCAAAAGGTGAACAGCAATGTCACCAACAATTATCTCCTACATTGTCGAATCGAGTGGATTCCTAGGGATCATCTTCTCGATATTCCTCTCAATCTTGCCAACGATCGACCAACATCATCGCCTTTTGTGTAGATACCACTTCACTAAAGAGAGCCATTGAAGATCCACCAAGGCCATATCCAGTAATTGCCTCAAAAAGACCCTCCCAATCATCACCATAGTACAACTTGAATAGGTTAATTGAAATATAAAGCACTAAAAGTCTATTTGCGGTAGTAAGAAGCCCATAATGGCTCCATTTGAATGCATTGATGAAGGCGGCCCTTCCTTGCTTCTAGAGTTGTCCTAGCATTTGCGAATGTGGCAATTTTCATCCCTAGAAAGCCATAAACCATAGGCACCAACAAGAAGGCAAAGGTGCTAAAATGGCATTGAAAAAGGGTCGGGTTTGCAAGCTTTATCCCTTGTAGGTGCAAGCTTGTTCCTTTGTGCTAAATCCTTTCACAGAGCCAAGGAAGAGAAATATCAAGATAGCAAAAGCCACCATAAAGATCCCAACATACTGATACTCAGTAAATAGGAAGGAAGTAGCTCCTTCTGAAATAGCATTCTGTATTTCCTCGCACTTGATAGCAATGTTGTTCTCATCCATACCCTCTTCATCCTCAACGAGGAGATAGTCGTCGAAGCCATTCTTATTGTTCGACAAGGGAACACCCTACCGCTCGGGTGAAACCTTCACCTTGGAGACAAATGCCCACTAGAGGAAGGCAAAGGCAATCCCGATGATGGCTGCCATTGGGATTAGGATCTCGGTGAGGATCTAAAGAGGCGCCACGTGCGGCAGGTGGAAGAGAGACAAGCCTGATCACAGTAGCTAAGGCAAGAGAAGAGCTGAATCATGGTGTCATTGGGAAGGTGCATCCACTCCATCTCGTGACTGCTCGTAATTTCCCCACAAGGACGGTGGAGAGGACGGGAAGGAAGCTTCGGCTACTCCTCAGATGGACGAGGGAAATTGTCGCTCTCGAATGGGAGTTTTTTGTAGAGGATCGTAAAAGAGCTGCTTGGTTTGGCTCCAACGGAGGAGTAGCCGGGGAGGAGGAGGAGGTTTGGTCTATTGCAGCACGGATGAAGAGGCGGAGAGCGACTCATTGACTTGCGATGAGAGAGATCAGCTTGTTCCTTAGGAGAAAAGATTTCCCCCCATGAAAAGAAGATGAGCGGGAAATAAAGGTTCGGCTGTGCATGGGAGGGCCCTACGTGGCAGCTTTTGATTGGCTGCCATGGGCAGCTGATTGTGGGTGAGGGCGGCTACAAGTCCCAAGGCATTGACTAGGTGTAATAAGGAGATAATCAGGTAGATTTACCTAAAAAATTTTAAGCACAATAACCTTAGTCAAATTGGATATCTATTATAGGTAATTTTGACGTTCCAGACTCAATGGCGCAATCTGTTTCATGAACGGAGGTCGTTTGAGTGACTTTGGCATCGAATTGGGTCACTTTCAGTTCAAAAATGTGCATTATCGCTTCTTCTCACTTGATATTTGTGTAGACTCATCTGAATTGAGTTGGATAGTCTTATTTAGTAGGTTTCAATGTTTCAACACTAATGACATGATCAATTTCATGAATGGAGCTTATTTGGGCATTGTCACGACTTCCCGACCTCGATATGCGTATTGGTACTTCGACAGCTCGATCTCTTGATTGGTCGACCATTGGATTGTGCAATATTTATATTCTAACTATTTTTGATGTTCTGAACTTAATGGAAAAGTCCGTTTGTCGATCGGAGGTCATTTGGGTTGATTTTGGCAACATCCAGTGTATTTCAACTTTGATTTGCGAGCTGTCACTTTCAATCATTCCACATTTGTACAGACTCGTCCAAATTAGGTGTGGACAGTCTCATTTGATAGTTTTTGATATTTTGAAGCCAAAAGCGTGTAGAAATATACCTAACCCTTGGAACGATCAAGAGTTTATATATTCAATTTTATGAACGAAGGTCGTTCGGACATAGTCGCAGCTTCGACTCCGATATGTACGTCGACACATTGATAGCTTGATTGCTTGACCGGTCACTCTTTAGATTATGCAATATTTATATTTTGACCAATTTCGATGTTCTGAACACAACGGTGAAGTCTGTTCATCGATCGGAGGTCATTTCGACCATTTTTGGTGATGTCTAGTGCATTTTGAGCCCTGATTTGCACACTGTCACCTCTGAAGTCCGTCGAATTTGACTTGTGGGCTTGACCCGACTCATGAATAATATGTGGAGGTCAATAGGGTGAAATCCTGGTCAAACCCAAACTCAACCCATTGACCCAAAATGACATCCCTAATGGTGTAGCTGGATGACAATGGTCAAGATGATGTAGCTGAACATTATGATTATTATTGGCCTACATGTATGCTCCATCGGTCAAGTTAAGCTCACGAGCTGAATAAGATGAACTTTAGATGCAATGATACATAAATTGAAGCTGAAATACACTTGATGTTTCCAAAACTAGTCAAAATGATCTCCGATCGATGAACAAACTTTCCCATCGCATTCAGAATGTCAAAATTGATCAGAATATACATATTGCATAATTTGATGGTCGGCCTATCAAGAAGAAAATCTGTCGATGTGCTTACACATATACCGAGGTCAGGGAATCTACGATGATGCCCAAACAACCTCCGTTCATAAAATTTATCACGTCGTTAGCATCAAAACATATCAAATGAGACTGTCCGTGCCCAATTCGTACGAGTTCATGCAAATATCGAGCGATCGGAAGCAATGACGTGCAACTTTGAACCAAAATTAACTCGATTCAGTGCTAACTTTAATCAAATGATCTTTGATTGTGAAATGGATTACGCCGTTGAATCCGAAATATCGAATTTATCTTGAAATGATACCCGTATTATGTGGTTTTGATTTCAACAAGATTCACAAAATTTTAAAGTTATATTGTGGAAATTAAACATCCAAATTTAATTAAACAAAGTTCGATTTAATTTTACTTATTAAATGATTAAATCAAAATTTTTGCATGAATAGAGATTAATAATTAGATTATACTCTTTCCATAATACTCCTTAATTTCATTCAAAATTGCGCTCAAATTTTGAAAATCCCGCCTAAGCTCATAAGGAAAGTAACTATTATGCAATTAAGAGTCCTAATCCCTTATTTTTTCCCTCCCAAGTCAAAAGAGGCAGCCAAGGATTTTCTGAAAAAAAGGAGGCCTCTCGTTCGAACTCAGCCCGCTCCTACCCCCTCTCCCGAGCACTCTCGTTCAGCCGCCGTTCTTCTCCCCATCTGCCGCAGGAAATTTATTCTCTCGCTCCCTCTATCCTCATTTCTCACAAATCCATATCCCTTTGTTCATATGCTTCTTCACCAAGAAATATGCATCCTTTATAAACCCTTCTATAAAAAATAAAAAATCGATTTCAACTTTGCATAATTCGGCGGTGAACCATGATCGGCCAATCCGATCCTTCTCCTCTTCCTTCGTCACCGTCTCTGCCCTAAAAACCAGCTTGCTGCTCCTTACGACTATGGCATATCGGCCATCAGCACAGCTCCATTAGATTCATCGATTATGGAGGAATTGATGCCGTCGTCGAGGGCTACCTCGTCAATCCCTAACTGCTTTCATCGCAGCCTACCATCGCAATTAAGTCGCAAGCACCAATCAAAAATCAAAAGATTTCATGCTCTCTTTATTGTTCGTCCTAGCCTAATCCATCCTTTTTGCTCCACAGGTGCGATCACTTTTGGCTAACGAATCATTTTATATTCCTCTCTTACATCACTACATCGCTTCAATTTGATCATTCGCAGTCTTCCTTCTGATCTCAACTGCTTGCAAGGGTAGATTCGGCTAATCAGCTTCCTCTTTCTTGAAAACCACTCCTACTGCCTCGTTATTGACCACCGTAGTACTCCCCACCACGTCTGCTGACCATGCAAGCATAAGCTTTCTTATTTCCTTCCTTCTATCTGCTCTTCACTTGAGGGAATCTAATGTAGTTACAACTTATCACTCTCCCGCATTATTTTGATAATCAAAAATCCAAAATAGTAATTAATCCTTTAATTTTCTTGCCGAGCATTACAAACGTGCCATAAAATGGGTTTGGGTCTGTATGCAAATGCGAATGTATGGAAATATATATGCTTGCGTCTCTTTGCAGGTTCCAAGACTCGGCTAATGCCCCATAGGGCGTAGTGGGTGTGAGAAATGTAAAGAAATATATATACATATGTGCTTGTGTCTTTCTTTGCAGGTTCTAAGACCCCGCTAATGCCCCATAGGGCATAGCGGGTGCGAGGAAATATGAATGTGGAAATATATATACATATGCTTGTGTCTTTCTTTGCAGGTTCCAAGACCCCGCTAATGCCCCATAGGGCGTAGCGGGTGCGAGGAAATGTGAATGTGGAAAGATATATACATATGTGCTTGTGTCTTTCTTTGCAGGTTCCAAGACCCGCTAATGCCCCATAGCGCGTAGCGGGTGCGATGACGGCTATGGTGTCATAAGACACCGTCTGCTACGCTCAATAGGGCGTACCGGTTAAACCAAAATAGTTTTGATGTAGCCCCCTATGTGGGGATGACGTCGAAATACAACCGAAATGCTACCAAAATTTTGATTAAATTTTGGACTTAAAAAAAGGGGAGAAGAATCAAGATTCATTCAAAAAAAGAAATCAAGCACATCAAAAATAAATAATCTAAAATAAAATTTAAATGATTTGAAACTGCATATTTACTTATGCTTCTTTATGCAGGTGATCGAAGACCCCGCTAATGCCCATTAGGGCATAGTGGGTATGAAGAAACGGTTGTGGTGTCACAAGACATTACTCGCTACGCTCATTAGGGCGTATCGAGTAAGCCAAAATAGTTCTGATGTGGCCCCCTATGTGGAGATGATGCCGAAATACTGCCAAATTACTGCTAGATTTTCATCTAAAATTCAAGACTTAAACAAATTTAAATAAAAAATCATTTAAAACACCAAGACTTACATAAACAAGCTTGAATCAAAACTCAAAGGGAAATTGAAGTATAAGTGATAAACGAAAATATTAAATCTTACCTGAAATGCAATTGATGATGGTGGTTGGGTGACGATTCAACTATGGTGTTCAAGAGACAGACGATCTAATTGTGGTCGGATGGTGGTGCTTTGATAATGGCGGTCTAACAATGATATTAGGAGGAAATTTGACGATGTTGGTTTGACAATGACGATTAAATGATTATGGTCCAATAATGGATGTTGGTCGACATCGGTCTGATGATGATAGTTGGGTGGTAATGGTCCGATGATGTCAATCAGTGGTGGTTCGATGATGGTGGTGTAGAGGTGGTTCAACAACTATTGTTGGGTGGAGGTATGTATAGATTACTTTTTTTATTTAATGTGGATTCAAAAATAATAGTTAATTGATTTAGATAATATGTTCATAACCACCAGTTTTAGTGATTAACATTTTAACATATGTTGTATATTAATTGTTGACAACCATCAGATGATCAAAATTTGACAGCGAACATCAAAAGTAAAATAATGAAAGGTAGTTAACTATATTATTTTTCTCAACATACAAGAAGATAAAGTGTCAGACATTGGTAGGTGGTGGTTTTTAAACGCAATCATTGTCATTGAAATGATAGTTGATTTAGAATATTAGAAGTCAAGCATGATATGCAATTAATTTATCCATTCTTTTGATAAGAGGGGAGATTAGGTGAATAGAAAAATGTGAACTCAACTGAAAAGAAATTAAACTAATAACTGATAAAGAGTGTTGGGAATTCGAACAATATTGGGTGAATGACTAGCATTTTTGTGAGGGTAAACTAGATGGCCAAAATGATAGGAAATTGACTTTAGTAGATAGAGGTTGTTAGATGTTATTCATTTGTGGACATTAACAAATAATCGGTGTGTCACATCCAAAATTGGGCAATGATTGGTAGTTTCAAATGATAGTTGTTGGTGAATATCAAGTGATTGTGGGTAGTACGAGTGTTGACATCGATTGATGGGGAATTATGGATATCATTGTTGGTTGATGATCAAGGTTAAATGATGGCAAGTGGATGCTATATTGGCCAATGGTTGGATTTTGTTGATGACTAATTTGTTACGATGGATAGAACTATAGAATTTTGTATTAATCAAATATTGCCCTATACCAAAAACTTCTCTTGAATTTGTAAAAATATTGCCTACTTATATATTTTAGCTGGGGATACTTTACATAGAAATTTGGACACTCTATTGGATAATCATAATGCAACCCATTAATCATTTTATATTTTTTCATACATTAACTATTTTAATGAACTCAAAGATCAAATTATCTCGGATTCATTAAATTCATTTTGTGGAGGCACTTGTTTCTATTATGCTTACATAAAATGTGAAGGACATTTAACTTCTAAAATGATCACGAGAAATTTCAACTTATATTTTCAAGTGTTTAATTTAGGAATAGTTGGGCTCCATTAACTTCTAAAATGATAATGAGAAATTTCTACATATGCTTTCGAGTGTTTAATCTAGGAATAGTTGGGCTTCAATTATTGCAAGTTTAGTTTTATTAGTTTTGTCGTGTTGAACTAAATTATTTTGACTATAAATTTGCTAATATTAGGAGTTCATATGGCTAATGAAAATTTTTTTAGTATTCTCTTCTTAATACTTAGATGCTAATACTTTGAAGATTATGTCATACTTCATGTCGGATTAGATAAATTTTGTTAGCCATTTTATTTTTCTCATATTTTAGGGCATTGATGTTGTAAAGCCAAATATATCTTAGATCTTCAAAAGTTGTCATAAAAAAATCTTGAAAGAAATTATAAAGTAATGACATATGTCAAAATGGACCTCCTTTTAGAGCCATGAATCGACATTCCTAATATTTAAAGCATTATATTTATATTAGCTTATATCATTAACATACTTTTTGTTGCATTTTTTTAATTATGGCTTAAAATCCTCCAAAAGTGCCTCGATATTATCTTGAATTCCCTTGTTGAGGTTCTAAGTTTTAAAATTATTTCTCAAGATCCTAAAATGCTAGAAAAGGCTTCATATGTCATAAATGATAAAAAAAGATTCAAAAATATTGCAACCTAAAAAAAATTTTAATATTTGACCACATCTTCTTCGATTATTCGATATCAAAGTAGATCATTTTCTACAATGGTTGTGAACAAAATAATAACCCTTAGTTATAATTTTATATGTATAAGAATTTTAAGTGTTGTCGACTAGCTTTTTAAGTTTAAAATTGGGTCCAAAATTATAAAAAATGATTCCTAGTTAATGCCTCATTTATACAAAGTATTAGTTTTGCTTTGATTCTAATATTTGCCAATATCCTTGAGAGGATTACCTTAGTATATTTGCTACCTGTAATATTTGGCTAAGTGTATATGTCAAACAAACAGTCACTCTATCATGTATTAAATTTCATGTCATTAGCATGTAAAAGTCTGCTATTAATTTAATGCCATTCATACAGATTATGATTAATGAATTAATTATTCTAACTACAAGCATATCAAATTCATCTGCACATTTTGTATAACCTACTAGGATTATTGTTGTATTAATGTGTTTGAATTAGGGGAAGGACAAAGTCTTCAACTGAGTAATGTTTTTGTACTAGTGGTACCTTTTGGATGACTGTAGATGATTATTTTGCGATCATTGCTAATGTATTTTATTAATGTATATTATTGTATGCCATAATTAGTTTATACATGATTTATTGTTATTATTATTATAAACACATCGGTTGTATAATTATTATTATTGGGATATTTTTGATTGCTATGCATATTTCTTCCAAATAAATTCTAGATATTTTAAGTGAGCTATATTTGTATAACAATAGTGATTTTGATGATTTAGGCTTGATCTAAATTAAGAGATCTCATTCTATTATGTTTTCACAATATAACTTGTGAAATGGTCATATTTGGTCAAATCGTGAGATGCTCTATGCCCCATTTTATAGTTTCACCCTTTTTTTTGAAAAGGAGTTTGTCATTCTAATTAAATTGTTGGAGATATTGAGATTGAGACCATGGTGGTGATGCAACAATAAAAAATATGGTGTCAAGATAATAAAGAAACGAGGGCTACTAAAGAGGATAATGGACATACACTTGAATTGAATTTTGATAACTATTTTCCATTTTCTTGCATTATGCTAATGCTAAGTTTTTAACTTATGGTTGTCTTTTTGACCATTTTTTTATTGTAGTTAATGTATAATTTTTTCTCAAAAATTCTTATGACTCGAAAGCCTAATAATATTTTTGTTTTTTTGAGAGATTTTAATATGGTGTATTGCTATGGTCATAATAATTATGCCAGCTGCTTTGGTGATTTTTCAAGATTAGGTATAGAATTATGAAGTTTTGAAAAATTTTATGGAAGTTATGGCATCATGACTTCTATTTGTGAAATTTTTTACATCAAAATTTTCTTTATATTTTTCAAATCAAGACTTTTGAAAATGCAACATAGGTTGTTTTTTCATTTAAAAAAAATCTCTTTAATTTGTAGACTCATTGAAAATTGATGAATATCTTCTATTTTTTTATGTTAAGATGTCCCATTAAAATTTTTATAATTATTCTCCAATCATTATTTCATTTAAAAATCTTGAAATTACTATTGGTTAGGAGTTTCAACATTACATAATTGTCATAGAATGGTCAAATAGGCATTGCCAAAGGACAAGGGAAGACTTCATCATCTTTTATTCCCATAGATCTCTAGGGTTTATTTTTTAGCCCTTCATTGGTTATTTACACTTTAGTAAAACTTAGCATCATAGACCCCTTTACCCTTTTATGAGAGTGATTAGGGTTTGAATGATTTGTCTGCTTAAAGAAATTAAACCTTTTAGTTATCTTTGAAAGTAATAGGAACTCTAGAGGAGTCTTTGAGGTGGCAAAAATATAGGTTATTGGACTAAGATCCATTAAATGGATAGTTAAATGATATTGCCCATTCAAAATTAGAGTTAAATAATTTTTATTTTTTTAAAAATTAATAGTTGAATGATAATACTCACTTAATAGTACACAATGAAGAAGAGAGATTTATGCAGTTGATCTCACGTAGTGGGATACAAATTTGTTGTTGTTATCTTGTACTTTGTTCCCTCGTGATGATAAGTCATCCCATGAACTTTTTTGGGAGGGTTTGGTCAATATTAAATGTTCTTTAGGGCATCTAAATTAGTGTGCCTTAAAATAAAACTTTTTTTTAGATTTTTTTGCTTAATTTCAACTATGCTTCTAAGTCATGATCTAGGGACTAGGTTGTTACTCAATGGCTAAGTTTGTGAATGATTGAATACATCTAGGTTTTGTAAGATGTACTTAGTCTTATTTAGCATATTGAAATTAAAGTTTATCATGCAATGTGTTCTTTATTTTTCATATCTTACCCATTAATATTCCATTCTCACTATTTCATTAAATTTTTTTTTTGGACTATATATGAGGGCATTTGGCCAATTCCATTAGTCAAAAAATAATTATAAGTAGGATGATTTACATATACACAATTCCTATGTATTTACATATTTAACATCCAAAGTTTGGTATTTACTTATCTAATACTTTTCAATATTTGAAAAGGTGCATTTAACTTCAAGAAGTTAATGATGATGGTATTTTTGATGTGAAATTAAAGATTGAGGTGTTATATACTTAAAAATTTAAGTATAGGTGTTAGATATGTAAATAAATAAAAATTGTGTGGCATGTATGTAAGTATAAGATCAAAATAATAGAGCTATAGAAGAGATTATATTAAGGCAAAAAATAGTCAAATGATCAGCCACTGGCAAGAGAGGCATTCTCTCTAGTTGGGTTCAACATATTTATCTATCATGTCAAAATCAAAACTAAAATCAAAGTTTAGGTGTTAGATATGTGAATACATAAAAATTGCGTGGTATCTATGCAAATATAAGATCAAATGAAAATTGAATAAGAGAAATTACAAAGTCATAGAAGAATATATAAAATGATCAATGAGCAATGATCTCTCATGGTGTGTTAAAAAATATTTTATCACGTCAAAATAAAACTGCACCATTGTGAGGGTCATCGAATGGGGCCAAAAAATGGAAGATGAAGAAGCTTAAGGCATCAAAACTCATCATTTTCAGTTGCAAAATTAATAGAAACATAGGAATAGAAATAATGTCCAGCATCACCAGTACAAAAAATAATAGAAGCATAAAGATAAAAGAGAGAATCAGCAGTAGTGCCATTATTAGGAAATTAAATGCTTGTAGCTCACTGTAATTCACCCTTTAAAGAACCTTTGAATGCTCCTCATGTCTCTCCTTTAGTAGAATGGTGGAGAAACTAGATGTATTGGCACTAAACTAGGCCACACAAAGTGAGGAAATATAAGTTTTTTTGTCTGCCATATTTGGAATTAGTTTATTGATGAGAGTAAAGGGTTGAAGGAATGTGTGATGTAATAAGAAAGAAGTGGCAGGCACATTAATTTTAGTTTGAACATGGCAAAAGTTACAATTCAACTTAGCTTCAATAGATTGAGCTTTGAGAATATCAATCATTTCGAAATCATAAACAAAGCATAACTAAGTAAAAGAAGAGTATTTAATAGTATAAAACTTGTGCCAAATATAAATATATTTATTTATTTATTTATTTATCCATTCATTCATATTATAATGCCATTTGGGATAAAAACAAATGGAATCTTGGATAAATACAACTGGAATATCTGAAGGATAAATACAAATTTATTATAATACAACATATGTGTTACTTGGAACCATAACGACATCTTTGAAATGGAATCTTCAACTAATATAAATTCCATCAATTAAAGCTGAGCTTAACAAAGGTAAGGATAAGTAACAACTAAGATGGGATATGGGTAGTGTTGATATTAAGCATTTTGATGTGGATTTGAGTGGATTGGACATTACAAGGTTTGATGAAATGATTTGGGCGATAGCTCGATCAAAAATTGGACAAGCTCTAGAAACCTATGGTGGCTTTGAAGTTGTTTATAATTGTTGACCTATAACTATGTGCCACTTGAAATTAAATAAGTATGGTGGAAATTAAAATGCCCTATTCGCGATCGAGATCGATCTAATTAGCTGCAATTTGAAAATTCAATTTCGTAATGCATCAAAAATATTAAAATTAATTAAATAATAAATATCGAATCAATTAATGATCGATCAAATAATTAAAATCAATTTTAATGAAATTATGCGCATATCAAAGTTGGAAGCCTGACGTCGAGCGGCCTCCGTTCGTGAAATTGATCGTGCCATTGTAGAAAGCGAAACCTATCAAACGGCGCCGTGATTCGACAAATGTGAACATCGATGAATCCAAAAGAGGGCGTGAATTTAGACCTAATTTCACTACGACCACCGTCGACTTTTCTCAAACGGCCTCCGATCGTGAAATCGATCACGCCGTTGCGTTCGGCATAACAGAAACACCTAAAATTAACACCCATATTGCTAGGATTTATTATTAGGATGATTCATCAAAATTTTATAATTAGGGGTTAATTATATTAATCCTTAAGGATAATCTCTTAATACCTATTAAGCCCTTCCTAACCCCATCACCCAATTAAAGCGCCATCTCTATTGGGCCGTTTGGAAGAATCAAAAGGAACCGATTCTCCCTCACGCGATCTCCTTCGTTGACCTCACTCATGGCATTCCTCTCACGCTCCAAGGCTCACGACATTTCCCTCTCTCATTTTCCTACTCTGGTCTCTCTCTCGGCGATTTCTCTTGCTCTCGTTTTGTGTCTAGGGCAACATACTCTCCCCTCTCTGGTTCCCTTGCTCTTCCCACTTAGGCGGTTCCTCCGCTTTTCCTCTCTCTCTCTCTCGATCTCATCTTTCATGAGCCTAGGCAGTGGATGGGTGTTTAAAACCGAACTCTTCCTCTTCCTTTCCCATGCGAAGTTCCAGTTGTTTCTATTCAACCTCTTCCTTTTCTTGCTTTGCGTTATCTAGGTTTTACCTAAAGGAAGTGATGAGTATATAACGATTTCATCTTTTGAATTGCTTTTGGATTGTGAAATCTATTGCTTTGGTTGTATGCTTTGAAGAACTCTTTGTTACCCATCTGTAAATTTGGTCTTTTGAGAAGGGATCTGATATACATGGCTATTATGCTTTTAGCTATTTTTTCTTTGACTTTGGTGAGATGTGAAAATGGCTCTACTTGTTGATGACATAAGCACATATCCCTTTCTGTTTCCATTCATGTTCTATGAATATATGTGAAGGGGTTTCCTTCCATTTTCGTCGGATTTCTTTTCTGGATTTGCAATAACGTAAAATTAAAATGTTGGATTTATGCTATAAGCTTTTGCTTTGCTATTTTCTCCTTCTAAAGGCGAGGAGCTCATTCTCTTTGTTGGTTCCTCCATTCGCCTTGTTGGGCGTGCGAGGGATGTATGATATGTTGGATTATGTGTTTTTGGTATCGTCAATGTCACTTAGTTATTTACCTTTTAGAACTACTACATATTTTTGTTATGTGTAGTTTTCTTTTTGCTGTTTGGTAAAATCTGAACAAGCAAATAAAAGGAAAATGCAGCAACATCACTTTAGATTTCATAAGGTTCGAAGCTTGGATTTTATCGATGGAAATCTTGCATACATCATTCTATAAATTACCATTCTTCTTGTTTGCTTGATCTAAGTGGCATTTTGACATGGAATAGCTACTCTATCACTAAATTGAGTGAAATGGGCAAATAATCGATTTGATCTGTAGAATTCATGTTGTGGATTATGTCATTGAGCATGGATTGAACAGAGCCAAATCTAAATTCTCTTACCAAAGCAATACCCTTCATCATAAAAAAAAAAAAAAGAAAATGTGACTTCATATGTATGAGATCTAATTTTGCTCTAAAAAGCTGAAATTCACTTCCATATTGTCTCAATCTCTTTCAGATTTGAGGTTGTCATGTTGTTGTTTAAAAGGGTTAAATATTGCAAGCTTTAGGGTTACCTTGCTTCAATTGATTTCCTATGAAGGGAATTATATATATCATGCCTCTTTCATATGCAAGTTGAAATCTGAAATTGAAAGGAAGGTTTCCAAGTATTGTATGGTTACATATGTCATGCTTCTTTCATTTCATGCTAAAATCTGAAAGTAAGGGAGGGATTTGAAGTGTTATGTGACATAGATCCTAGACCACATGGAAGATTCTATATTTCTTTCACCTATATGCTGAAATCTAAAATTGAAAGGAAGGGTTACATTACTTCATTGCATGACTAGTTGCTATTATGAAAGTCAAAATGTGAAGGGAGGTTCATTTTTAAGATTAATTTTAGATTTTCATATATTTTCAGCAAATGTTCAATATACATATTGCTTTCATGAACTTACTTTGATTCCAATGGAATGCTCGACAAATCTTGTCTTGATTAAGTATATATGCAAACATGTTTTACATGCAAAAGCTTGAAATTTATGATATAAGTACTAATATTCTCCATGGTAGGGAAATGCTATGCTATGCTATCAAAATTTCGAGAGTGGTGTCTCACGACATCCACCCATGCATGCCTTTTGGCATGGTGCAGTCTCTCATGGCAACCCCCACATGTGGGGGGAGAGCCGGGAGGCTGTTGTAAATTTTGATTATTATTCTCCTAATCAAATATACATGCAGGCAGCTTTCTTTTGGTTTATATGCAAATGCAGGCTTTAAATTTATTACTATAAGTACCTACCATGTTCTCCAACATGATAGGGAAATGCTATGCTATCAAAATTTCGGTCATGGTGTCTCATGACATCCACCCATACATACCTTTCTTGGCATGGTGGGCAGGCCCAGTCTCTCATGGCAACCCCCACATGTGGGGGGAGAGCCAGGAGGTTGTTGTAAATTTTGATTATTTTGCTCTTAATTAAATGCATGCAAGCAACTTTTTTTTTTTATATACAAATGCAAGCTTTAAATTTATTACTATAAGTACCTACTCATGTTTCTCCAACATGGTAGGAAACTTTATTGCTATCTTAATGCATACATGCCTTTCTTGGCGTGGTGGGTAAATAAATTCGATGGTGTCTCACGACACCTACCATACACACCTTTCTTGGCATGGTGGGAAGACCTAGTCCCAGTAGCCTATCAGGGATGTGTGATGATTATTTATAAAAAAAAGAAGATAAAGAAAGGGATGAAATGCTTAACTTGTCATGTTGGCTTAAAATTTTCTTTATCTCAAATGCGAATGCTTATGTGTTGAATTTTTATATCATGCAAGCTATTTTCTTATTTGGCCATTATGACATGTATTGTGTAATGCTCACCTTAGGATTCTATTTAGCTTGACATGTTATGAAATACACATTAGACATGTGCTCAAGCATAATTACCTCCCCTACTTTACTTGTCATTCCCACCATAATTTACATACATCCATGGGACATAGTGAAAACATGAAGCAAACACATATATAATAAATTAAATCTACCATATGACATGACATATATCATGAAGATACCCAAAATAGAAAATAGTCAAGTTAGAAAGGGAACTTACAAGTCTATGTGGCAACCCTTTTGCAAGATTGAAAGAACTTGGACTAGTAGTACTTGGAGAAGAGGAAGAAGATGGGAAGTAAGTTTCATGAGAGGTGAATCCTCTCTTATTTATAGGCTTCACCTTCTTTTTCATCTATCTTATGGCATCGACATATAAGTGGCCTTGTCATAAGTTGCATGCAAGGAAATCATCTAAATTCATGTCATTTGTCATATCACATGCACATGCATGGATATATGGCATATCCTTGTGCGTCATTATCACTTCCCTTAATGCCATAAAAAAGAGAGGAATGGATTTAAAGAGAAAATAAACTCTTTTTGCTATATCTTCTTAATAAAATTTAATGGGTACTTGTGCCCCATTTGTCATGAGCTTGCATGTGAAGGAGGTGGATTTTAATTAATCCACTTGTCTCTTAAATGACATATGACATCTACTCATATTTTTATCTTCTCCTCCCCCTTATCAAGAGAAACATGGGCTATGGATGATTGATCATATGGGCCTTCAAAAAATGATTTATTTCAGCCCCTTTATGTTTGCTGATTTGCCACATAGAGAAAGGGTTCTTAGCCCAAATCAAGTGCCTAAGTTCATTTCAGGCCCATTACTTTATGATTGATCATATGGGCCTTCAAAAATGGTTTGTTTCAGCCCCTTTATGTTTGCTGATTTGCCACATAGAGAAATCAAGTGCCTAAGTTCATTTTAGGCCCATTACTTTATATTTGATTAAATAGGCTTCCAACATAATTTATTTTTGCCCTATACCCTTGCTAATTTGTGACATAAAAAGGGAGATTTTGGCCAAAATAATATATCATATCATCTGAGAAGGCCTAAGTCTATGTTTGGTCTTTATCTTACATTTGATCAAATAGGCTTCCAACATAATTTATTTCAGCCCTATACCCTTGCTGATTTGTGACATAAAGGAGTTTTGGCCAAAATAATATGCATATCATATTTCCAATGAAGGCCTAAGTCTATGTTTGGTCTATTACCTTACATTTGATCAAATAGGCTTCCAACATAATTTTTTCAGCCCTATACCCTTGCTGATTTGTGACATAAACGGGGGGTTTTTGGCCAAAATAATATGCATATCATATTTCCAATGAAAATGCTTAAGTCTATGTTTGGTTTGTTTTCTTACATGATTGATCAAATAGGATTCCAACACAATTTATTTCAGCCCTATACGCTTGCTGATTTGTTGCATAAAAAGGGGTATTTGGCCTACACGGGATTCATAACATACTCTCAAATAAATGCAGTCTTTATCTTATATCAACAATATTTTACTTCGAAAGTGCTCTCTCAATTAGGAGGGTAATTAACTATAGGGGCTTCTTTATAGGAAACACAGAACAGATATAAAAGTTCTCACCAAATGAGAACAAAATCTCAGGTAGTGTCTTATATTATTCATCCTTCTATCAAAACTTAAACTTCTCTTTTCTTTTTTTAAGTGGTTATTTTGGTTCCCCATGTCCGCGACTTCTGGGATAGGTTTCTCTTTCCATCTTTGGCTAGTCAAATCTAAGTTATAATTACATTGGGTATAAAAAAATTAAATGAAAATGAAATGAGAAATGATAAGTTAAACTTGAAAATCTCAAAGTTTTCTAAAGTCTTAAGTCATTTGAGATTTTATTTTGTGTGTTTAGCATGTTTTTCTTATCGTCTATATTTTTGGAAGTAAGGTGATAGTACAATTATTTTTAATTGCTAAGTTTTACCTTTAAACTCCAGAATGGCATTACAGAACACAACCATCACTGTTACTCTCGGCAGTGGTGCCAACATCCATTTGGCCAATATGCATCATCAATCTTTAAGCAGGAGCTACCATCCAGTTTGGTAGCATGGACTTCCTAGCTATCGAATCAAAAAGTTGGTATCGGCTTTAAATTCAAACCTAGTCCTTCATGTCAATCTCAAAAGGCTCAAATTTGACCCCACATTTGTAGGTCACTTCAAAAGAAATGTCGATCTTTGAGAATCGCCCTTGGAGACACCAATTATGAGGAGAGTTGTCACTGGGAGGACAATCTCTTTAGTCTCTCAGAACAATGCAATCCTGCAAGTTGAACCGTTTGCCCAGGGTATCGCTTCTTCATCGAAGCAAGCTTAGCAAGGCAATGAAAAGAGAAATCTTGAGTGTGTGCTCAACACTTCATGCCTACATAATCAGCGTGGTAGCGGTGAGTGTTCCAACTGATTTGATAACCTTAAGTGGGTTAAGCGAAATAGCTCTCTTACAGCGGTCCTTCTGACCCGGTGTCGTTCTAGCTCCTCACATGAAATCAAAATATATCGCATGAGTGCATGTTCTCCAAGTGGCCAGGAGAGGGGTGATGAAAAGAAAATACCAAAGTCACATTATCAGGATCTGACTAGACCACATCCCATAACTCAAATGGCGAAACATATCCATTCCCACACGGTGAGCATCGGTGTGACACTTACATAAATCCACCATCGAAGGTCCCTGGAAAGGTAGCAATGGACTGCCTCAAAAGAAATACTTTAGTAAAGGCATGGCGTGACATCTGGTGTGAATTCCTAGAGATCCGCCTCAACTCAAATCTATCAACGATGGGAGCCTAAAAAGAGGGCCCCAGATGATAAAACATCTAATGGTAGACACCTTGGAGAATCCCAGGGATCCCATCATCAATCAACTCCATCCCATCAAAGGAGGTTAACCCATCAAACCCTAATTGAAGAAGTTTTTTCCACACTTGGAATTGGAAGTCCATTGGAGATGTCGATCAAATCCATTATCAAGACAAAAAGAAAAGGAGGATGCAACATTTGTTGAAGTGGTGTATATTAAATTCATTGAGCCATCTATAATACCAACATAGGCCAATCATACCTCCCCTCAACAAGAATAATAAAATGTTCAAATAGAGGAAGCATCCTCTGAGTCTTCAGGAGAGGAACATCAAGAAGAAGAAGAAAGGGAAGAAAATCTCACCTTCGCAGATACTATCACTTTGGTAGAAGCACAGAGACAAATTGACGAGAAAGCCAAAGATAAAGAAAACAGTTGAATATGAAAATGAGCAAAATAATGATGAATGTGCAATGATGCGATTAATAGAAATATCAAGTCCAACACTCCCCAAATAAGCATCAAGCCTAGTAATTTGACAATCCTCCAATAAATTTGATCTCACATGCTTCAAGTCCAAATTGAGCACAAGCGGATTGAAATAAATGAGTCACTAAGAAACGCTTGTCGAATATACAAACTATATCTGCGGACATTAACTTGATATTATCTTGAATAAGAAGATCAAAATTGTTATAAAATGCAGTGAAAAATTGGTGAGCAAAGGTCGCCCATATCCCGCGGAGTATGATCAAATTCTATACCCAAAAGGATATTCAATGCCAAAGTTCAATCCATTCAACAGAAATGGTAATCCCAAGCAACATCTAGCCCAATTCAAAGCATCCTGCGGTAACACAGGGGGTAATTATGCATTATTATTCCGCCAGTTTGTCAGTAGTCTAACTTTGACTGCTTTCAAATGGTATGCTGAGTTGTCAAATGACTCAGTCAAGACTTTTGTCGAACTTGAAAATATGTTCATTAAAAGGTTTGCTAGCGCAGTCAAAAAGACAACAATTGTTGATCTCGCTCTTGAGAAGAGGAAGAAAGATGAATCAGTGTCCTGATATATCACACGTTGGTGAAATATGAGTATGAAATGTGAGCAACAGTTAGAAGAAGAGCATGCAATCCAACTGCTAATGGAAAACATCGATGATAAGATGGTGCCTTATCTTTGCATGGCTTCAATTACAACATTTTAAGAGCTACTTGATAGGGTGGCTAAATTTGAGAAATTAAATTTATCCTGTTCTGATAACCACCAAGATAAATCTAAAAGAGCAAAAGCTTCGGATCTGAAGAAGGGTGAAACACATTTCACTTTATTCAAGAAGGATACAGGTAAGATGTTAGTCTATAATGTAGACAAAAAAAGGCTACCGCTTTATCAAGAAAGACCAAAACCAGCCATTCACCTCCACAACCCAAGCTCATACTTGGAGGTAATGATCCTCGAGGTCGCCTGGAAGCCGAAGCACCAAAGCAAAATAAAAGGAGCGAATGACTCAATGGCCCTAACCCTATACAATGGCTCCAAAGCTGAAAACCTGGATAGAAAGTGCAGCAAGACATTGAAGAACCTATTCTATTGGAGCAAGAATAAGCTCAACGACTTAAGCAAATAAAGAGACACTCCAAGCGTAAATTATGCAACTACAAAACTGACCGCACTCCAATGGGTCGAGAAGCGAAGAGTGGATCTCCGCAAAGCTAACGAACTGAATTCAACTCTTACCCGCTTCTTGTTGGTGGAAACAAAGAGCCAAAATCAGGTGGGCTGAGGAGGGGGATGCCAATACCCACTTTTTTCATGCAATTGCATCTGCTCGGAGGAGATCAAATAGAATTAGCACACTCAAACTTGAAGATGGACGGAGCACGGATGATCCAACCTTAATCCACCAAACCTTCATGGATTTTTTTCAGCATAAATGGTGCTCTACCTATCACTACCTCCGGTTGGCCATGTTTTGTTGAAAATTTCAGAATCCCGCCTCAAGTAGGGGAACTTTTGGAGATGGACACCAATGAAACTGAAATTTGGGAGGTGATCCAGACTATGCCAACCGCGTCTGTGGATAGATGGCATCACCGCATCTTTCTTTAAGCACTTTTGGTGAATCATTGGCCAGGACGTCATTGAGGCTATAAAAGAGTTCTTCCACAAGGGCACCATGGCTCCTCAATGGAAGGAAACATTGGTGATCCTCTTGCCCAAATCTCAGAATGCTGATTGCCCAAAGAAAATGAATCACGCCTTATGCGTAACATCATACAAGATTATAGCCAAGATCCTTGTGTGCCTGAAAACATTCTTCCACACATAATCTCGAGGAGCCTTTGTACCTCACAGATCGATCTCACACCACCGCTGCTTGGCGAGATTATCAACAAGTTTCAACACTCTACATCTAAAGATGGCTTCATGGCACTCAAAATTGACATGGAGCAAGCTTATGATAAAATGAGTTGGGAAACTCTTACTCTTGTCTTCCATAAAATGGGAATGCCAAACAAATTTCAGAATTGGCTTCTCCAATGTGTCTCCTTCCCCTCCTTTGCACTACTACTCAATGGCCAAAGAACAAATTGGATAAAAGCCCATTGTGGGTTTCACAAGGCTGCCCACTATCTCCATACCTCTTTATACTTTGCTCGAACTCCTCTCCATGGTCATCAAAGAAGAAATCAAATTGGTGTGTTCCCATAGCCAATGGATACTAATATATCCCACATCCATCACATCCTCATCATATCCAAAGCATCCATCACCCATGCCAAATGTATCATCAGAGTTCTAAATGATTATTGCAGCTGGACCGGGCAACAGATTAACACTACCAAGAGTGCTATCATTTTTAGCAAAGCCATTTACCGGTGGAAAGAAAACAGGATTGCCAAACTCATGGGGTTCAAGAAGGTCCAGGAGCTTGAATACTTAGGCATCAAGTTGGCCATGAGAAAACTGAAAACTATAGATTTTCTGCAGCTAACCAAGAAGGCTAGAGAAAGGATAAGCCATTGACGTATTCGGCATTTATCTATGGCGGGCCATCTCCAACTAATCAAGTATTCTTTACTCAGCATTTCTATGTATCAAGTTACTCACACTTTGGTACCCAAAAGCATCACCAATGAGATTGAAAAACTTGCTTGGTGCTTCCTTTAGCCCAACCAACATGGCTTACACTACATTGCTTGGGAAAAAATCTGCACACCTTGAATGATGGACTGGGATTCACAGAGGTGGCATGGACCTCTCCGATCCAGATTAGCTTGGGAATTTCTTACCAAACCAAACACACTCCTACACAAGTGTCTTTTGGAAAGATATGGGAGGAATGTTTGGCAGCAAAACACAAAAAGGAGTGACTCCATGAGCTGGAAAATCATCATCGATGGGGCTAAAAGTCTGCAGCAAAATTTGCGTTGGAAAATTGCCAATGGTGAGGACATTGACTTCACAAATGCAGCATGGATCGCTGATCTACCACTGGCCAAATGGCCTACCTTCCTTAACATGGAAACTTCTGCAAATTGGAGCATTGCCAACCTAATTACGACAAGCAAATGCTGAAATTTGGAGAAGTCGCAGAGTTGTTTGGCAACCTTATGGTCGACATTTCAAAATACTGGACCAACCAACATCAAGATCAACCTGAGCTAATCAAGAACCCATTGGGGACCACCATCACCTCCATAGTTTACCAAGGTATCTTTACTGAAAATGAAGCATTAGAATTTTAATTGCAAAAGCTGAAACTTCCCCATAGGGAAAGAATTTTTTGGTGGAGGCTCATCCAACATGCTATACCAACCAATTGCTTATTTGCCGTCTTAATGAAAACACCTTGTGCCCTTGGGGATGTAAACTGAGGAAGATATTGAACATATTGTCGTCCATTGCACCCTAACCAATGCTATAATTGATTCTTGCAAAATGGGGTTTCTACTTTGAGAAACTTGACTGATCTCCTTCAAGCCATTCAAAATGTGCAACCAAATATGGTTTAAATGCTACGTCTATCTACCAAGTTTGAGGGCCCATAATGCTAAAACGCATGGTCAGTAGCCATGGAACCCTAAAATTATTCGCCTCCATTCTCGAATCCATCACCCACGCCTCCTCCTTCCCCTTCCAGAAGCAATGGGACATCACCCAGCCCTATGGGCTGATCAAACCTACTATGTGGTGTCCTCCCCCTCCTGGTTGGATCAAGGCAAACGTGGATGGATCCTTTCCAATGGGTCGGTGGTAAGGGATGACAATGGAAACTTCATCAAAGCTATGGATCATTGTTTCCAACATTGGGACAAAGACGACAAGGAATTAGCGGCCATGCTCTACATTCAAACATCATTGAGCCTTGGATGACGTGATGAGGCATAGTCATTGAAGGGGATAACATCAGGGTGGTGAACCACCTCAAGCTCTCTCTTCCGAGTGAGATATGGCAGAACCGACCTCCTGAGGCTCCTGGCATAAGCTTTTTGAAGAACTTCCACCGGGTTATTTTGCTTACACACAAAGATCTAATAATAGCTTAGAATTTTGTGCGTGATATAGCAACTTGCTTTGATTTTATATGGCATAGCTTAGATAACCACACTATTCCTCCGCAGTTTTTTGTGCTTTTGGAGGAGGATAGAAAACATGCTGTTAGTAGCTAGTTTTTGCTTTCTTTTGCAACGCTTATAACTTGTAACCGGTCTTTTTCATTATCAATGCAAATGCATCTTTTCACCAAAAAAAGAAAAGTTGAAGAAAGAGTATTCTTTTAAGAGGGAAAGTGTGGCTAAATTGTTTAAACATGCACTCAAAGCAGGTCTCCAGCTACCAGAGTGTAAAAGGCCCGAAGAGGCTGGACAAGCTGATAATCCTAATTATTGTCCATATCATCGGGTGCTCGGCCATCCTATTGAAGATTGCTACATATTCAAAGATTGGCTAGAGCGAAAATATAGAAATAGAGAATTCACATTATCGGACAGTGTATTGGTGCGTCTGAAGAAAGAATCCAAAAGTTATCACCTCATCTCTAGTACTATCAAGCAATGATAAAGGCAAAGAGAAACTGGTCGATGATGAAAGATGGCAAGTCACAGTCTCTAAAAAGACTATAAAAATGTTGAAGCAATAAGAAGGCGTTCTAGGTTTTCAGTGAAAATCACCACTTGAGCCCATACTTGAGTTGAGATAAAATCTAAGTTATGGGAATGCTAATTCATCTCATGAAAGATATCCTAGCCAAATATCGCAAGGGAAGGCTAAGAAACCTGCCAAACGAAAAATTAAATTAAATAAAAAGAAGAAGGCAGTAGCACAAAATGTTACTACTACTATTGATGGTGACAACGTAACACGAAGGATCATCAATAATATGGAAGATTATATACAATCAAAGGCGACCTATCTTAGAATTTACAAATCTTGAGATCAATGAAGAAGCAGGGGAAGAAGCTAAAGAACTTCCTACTGAGTCTTGCTTCATGATGCATGAAGTTGACAACAGCTTAAAGGAACTTTGTTTCCCAAATGAAGATGAATCATAGCTCACCATATCAACAGAAATAAAAAATGTAAAGTTGGGCAGTAATTTTGAATCTTCCAGTTTATCATTAGAAGAGGATGCTAAAGCAATTGAGTCATCTGAAGATTTAGATGTAAATGAAGTAGCTCAAGTACAGTTGAGAAGTGGTCGAGTGCTACCATCCCAATAGAGGAAAGAGCCAATGAATAAGGATAAAGGAAAAGAAATTGAAATCAATGAAAGAGTTATCCCTCTGGATTCAAATAAGAAACCTTCATCAAAAGGGATCGACTACAATATTCTATCCCATCTAAGGAAAATTTTGGTGCAGCTTAGTGTATACGAAGCACTTCTAATATCGAAAGATCTCCGTAACACCTTAATTGAAGCTCTTAAAGAGCCGAGAAAGTTCGAAGCATATTTTGTTGTCATAACGAGACCTTGCATGTTCAAGAGCCTCCAATCACATTTTAAGATGATCTAATGCTGGACTACAGAGCACAATCGCCTCTATGTTACGGAAAGTGATGAAATTATGATACCGTGGATCTTAATTGATCCCGATTCCTCCATGAATCTTATGAACTTGAGAACTCTTAGATGGCTATCTCTAGATGTACAACATCTGGGACGAGATAAAGTCATGGTTCAAGGTTTCAATGAGAAGGGATAGAAAACTATCGGGTCATTCGTCCTCCCTCTTAAATTTGAAGTCCTCTACACATAAGCCAAATTTCATGTGATTAATGTGGATACTTCATTCAGAGCCCTTCTGGGTCGACCATGGCTTCATAAGTATGGCATTGTCCCATCTACATTGCATCAATGTATGAAATATACAAAGGATGGGGAAGAATGCCAAATTGGGTGACATGCAACCTTTTATGTGCATGAAATGAAGATATATCAAGATGCTAGCTACTTTCTTCCTAAGGAATCAAAGCTAACAAAATAACTAGCAAATATTGCATCTACTGCAAAACCCATAAAAGAACAAGTTAAGAAGATGGGAGAAGATAAAATGAATAAAGGAAAAGAGGTTGTTCCAAATATTCCTAGGGATATGAAGAATAAGTCCAAAATCAATAATATTGTCCCTCATCTAGGTAATGATACTGAAGAAGAAGATGAATGTGTTCCTTCTAAATCCAAAGGTCCATGCAAATCTTCCAGTAAAAAATTGATTGAGGAAAATCATTTTGACTCTGATTATGAGTTTGAATATGCTTTTGAAGGTAAGGTGCAATACACCTACTTTAAAACAATCATAGATCCATCAGTAGCAGAGACTACACTCGTAGTCACTCCTATTCCTCCTCAACATTTTAAAGAAATCACCCCTCGAGAAACTTATAAAGTCAAAGAACTGGTGACCTTCTATGTACCTTCTCTCCCTAGAAAGCACGGGCTAGGAAGCCTATTTTATAAATCCGAGGGGTGTCAAGAAGAGGATCCTGATTGGGTAATGCAACTATTTGAAGAAGAAGAAGCTATGCCCACAAGGATGCCAAAATATTACTCTCCAAAGATGCAAAACCTACAAACATGGGGTCCAGGCTGGAGCAAGTAAGTAAAGGACTAAGCTCTTTGAAATGATGTGGTACCCAAAAGGTTCTCAAACCATTGGTAAGAGAAATAAACACACTACCAAAGGCCTTGGTTTCATCCAAGACAACGGTCCACAAGAATATACCTGTTATGCTATAACAGGAATAGAAGTAGAGAGTGATGATGAAGATGAGAATGTCATTCTTAACATTAGTCTCACAAATAATGAAGAAGTAGAAGACAGACCGGCACCTGAAGAGCTTGAAGATGGTGGACAAGTAGTTATTATGGATGAACTTAAAGAAATTAATTTGGGAACTGAGGAGGATCCCCACGCTCATCGCCCTACTCAAGATAAAGTAGAAGAATTAAAAACTTTGCTCGTGAATTGTGGATTGCTTTGCTCGGACATATGAAATGCCAGGCTTATCCGATGTAGCAGTTCACAAATTAGCAATCAAGTCGGATGCAAGACCCACAAGCAAGTCTCTAGGAGAATGAGATTGGAGGTTGAAGAACGTAATTGTGAAACCAAGAAGCTCATTGAAGCTGGTTTTATTCGAGAAGAAAAATATGCTGACTGGATAGCTAATATTGTCCCCATGAAAAAGAAGAATGGTTAGATTCATATCTGTATCGACTTCAGGGATTTAAACAAAGCATGTCCAAAGGATGACTTTCTTCTTCGTAATCTAGTGGATAACACTTCAAACCATGACATGTTCTCATTTATGGATGGATCGTCGTTACAATTAAATCAAGATGGCTGAAGATGAGAAGCATACCTCATTCGGGGATGCCAATTGGCATATATTGCTACTCATGCCCTTCGGCTTGAAGAATGCTGGAGCTACATACCAAAGGGCTATGACATGAATCTTTGATGAGCTAATTTATCAAAAAGTAGAGTGCTATGTTGATGACCTTGTTGTCAAGAGTGTAAAACATAAAGATCATCTCGATGATTTAAGGATCGTCTTTGAAAGAATCAAAAAATATGACCTCAAGATGAATCCTCTCAAGTGCGCCTTTGGAGTCTCTTCGAGAAAGTTCCTTGGATATGTTGTGCGCCATGGAGGGATTGAAATCGATCCCAACAAAATCAAAGCGATTGTCGAAATGCCTCCAAGGAGTCTCAACTTCGCTCCATACAGGACATCTCGCATTCATTAGAATTTACATCAAATCGTGATCGTCCCTTTGCAAAATTAATGAAGAAAGATACTCCTTTCAGAATGTTAAGAGGCCTTTGATAGTATCAAGAAATATCTGTTGAACCCACCCATTCTTGCAGCTCCAATCCCAGGAAAGCCTCTCATCTTGTACACAGCAGCACTGGAAGAATCTTTGGGTGCTCTGTTGGCACAGCATAATGAGGAAGGAAAGGAGAATGCTCTATACTACATTAGTCAAAGGATAATAGGAGTGGAAGCGCATTATTCTCCAATTGAGAAGCATTATTTGACGTTAATTTTTGCTGCCCAAAAGCTACGTCATTACATGTTATCTCATAAAATTACCCTTATCTCAAGGATTGATTCGTTGAAGTTCTTGATGACAAGACCAACATTGACAGGTCGCTTGGCACGATGGGCTATCCTTCTGCTACAGTTTGATATTACATATGTTCCCTAGAAAGTGGTGGAAGGGAAAATTCTAGCAAATTTTCTTGCTTCATCCCATACCGACTCATTAACGATGATCTTCCGATGAGCAAATCACATATATGAAAAAGAAAAGCAACAAATATGGGAATTGTATTTTGATGGAACTTCCCATTAGATACACTCAACCCTCAAATCTCCCAAAGGCTCAAGCTGGTATCGGTCTCATCTTGATCTCACCTGAAGGTGGCATACTGAGACATTCTTATAAATTAACTCAATCACGAACCAACAACGAAGTAGAATATGAAGCATTGGTGGCAGGTTTAGAGGAAGCCATTTCCATGGGAGTCCAGAATTTGCAAATTTATGGTGATTCTCAACTCATCATCAATCAAGTGTTGGGCCTTTACAAAATCAACAAGCTTGAATTGGCCTACTATCACAAGAGAGTTCTCGAACTTATGAAGCAAATCCCAAATATCATTATGACTCAAGTCTCCAGAGCTAGGAATTGCAAAGCAGACTACTTAGCTAAGTTAGCTAAAGAAATGGCGAGTATGGACGACGACGATCACATACTAATTATTGTTTACACCCGTCGAGTCCTAGAGACAATAAGTTTAAAATCCCCACTGGAAGAGGGGTCATCAAACGCAAATCAACAGGGTGCAGCTCATGTTTCTCCTTACACTCCCTTACAAATTACTTTCCAAAGTCAACAAGATGAGCTTCAAACCATTCCAGATAAAAGGCCTCAACCTGAGGAAATGCTAAAACCACACGATGAAATTCTTATAGTAGAAGAGAAGGAAGACTGGAGACAGCCCTTCGTCGACTACTTCAAAGAAGGTAAATTGCCAAGTAATAAGTCGATAGCTGCACAACTTGAGAAAAAGACTTCGACTATATGGTTATGTTGGCAATCAGATCGATATCCTTCGAGCGATGTCATGATGTTTGGGAATAGAAGAAGCCAACAAAGTAATTGAAATCCATCAAGGACTTTGTGGTGCACACCAATAGTCCTAAAATGGCTTTCAAAATTAAAAGAATTGGATACTATTAGCCTATGGTAAAAGATTGTATCATGCCAAGAGATGCCATGAGTGCCAGATCCAAGGTAACATAATTCATCAACCTCCGAATCCGTTGCACCCAACGATAGCATCTTGGTCATTTGACTGTTGGGGGACAGATGTAATTGGACCAATTGCTCCACCATCATCAGTAGGTCACTGCTTCATCTTAACAGCCACTGATTACTTTCTAAGTGGGTTGAAGCTGCACCATTTAAAGAAGTTATAGCTGAACAGGTGACTAACTTCTTCACCCACAATATTGTCTATAAATTTGATGTACCATGCCGAATCATTTCAGATAATGGATCGGCCTTCAAAAGTACTAAAGTTTATAAATTTACTGATCGGCATAAGATTGATTGGTGATATTCATCAATTTATAATTCGAGAGCAAATGGCTTGGCTGAGGCATTTAATAAAACACTAGTCAAATTGCTTAGAAAAATTCTCACAAGAAATAAAAGGGAGTGGCATACCAAACTTGTGGAAGCATTATGGGTTTACCGCACCACTTACAAGACTCCTACAAAGTCTACCCCCCTATGCTAGTAGCTTTGCCACTTGAAGTCAAACTCCCTTCACTCCGAGTAGCCATTCAACAAGATCTTACCTAAGACGAGAATGCCCATCTACGGATGGAAGATCTTGATGCGCATGATGAAGTTAGGCTCCAAGCTCAGAAAAATTTGGAAGTCTATCAAGCCAGAATGTCTAAAGCATTCGATCATACAAGACATCCTCGAAGCTTTTCGTGAAGGAGAATTGGTCCCTGTCAGAAGACCAATCATCCCTCAGAATTGGTAAATTTGAACCTAATTGGGAATGACCTTTTGTTATTGAAAAGGTATATCAAAGAGGATCCTATCAACTCATGGACTTCAAAGGTGAAAGACCAATGCCGCCAATCAACGGTTGGTATTTAAAGAAATATTACACATGAAAGTGTGATTGGACAAATCCTGCATTTGAAAATCTTTATTGTCAAACACTTATGAAAATTTTCATTGGAAATTCTCTTGTAACACAAGAATGCATTTCCAAATTAAAATAAAAATCCCCTTGTTAGATAAGGGGAATTTTTTAAAGTTTTATGGTAAAGTATCGGGCATTCTTGCTAGACAAGGAGCATCCCTTTCTCTTTGGGTTGATATCGTGCCTAGTGTCGAGATCCCTACGTACATACTCAAAATTATGTATTCAAATTTTCAAATTTAAAAGTCTTACTGATTAAAGAAAATTTTTTTCAAGTCTGCAAACTTCAACAAACCAAGTTGGATATACATTTATCATCCCACTTCAAATCTAAAGGCTCGAGTTGGTGTATAAGGTCGAACTCAACATAAAATCCAGTCCGACAGTCTTACTCAACACCCCACAAAGGCCGTAGTAAGAGATCCCCATCTCGTTAGCCCGAGGATAAAATCCTTCATCAATTGCTCAAGTTCATGACTCAAGTAGGTGTATAAGGTCAGACACAACAAAAAAAAGTCACGACAGTGACTGCTTACTCAACACGCCACAAAGTCAGGGGATCCTCCTACGAAAGTCAAGACAAGAGCATCCAAATCAAATCTCTCCAACTTGGTGAGTTCAAGTGACCCAAACTGAGAAATTATCTCTATTGGTCGTAAGGTCATTTCTCAAAATTCTACAGCAAAAAAATCCTGACTCAAGAAGGCACTAAGCTGAGTTAAGAATCAAATACAAATGTGAAATCTCAACTCCTTCACTAAGTCTATCGAAGCAGAAAGCAAAGATCAAAGGAAATTCTTCTTCAGTAAGTTCAAACAAGCAAAAAGCAGAGGACCGAAGAAGCTATCCCAATGTTCGTATAAAGCTAAATGCCGAACTAAGGGAGTTTTTATCATCAAGATGCTCATTACATGTGCAAAGCACATGACTGATGACTCTTTGTCATTGATCCAACACAAGCTCTGAGAGCTAGGTCGTTGGCATGTATCCTTCCACAAGCCTACAAAAGCAGAAAGCTAGGGCAGAAGATAATTTTGTATCACTTGACAAATCTCTAAGATAATTCAGGACTTTCCTCCATCAAATCTGTCAAGGCATGAGGCCAGAGTAAAAGGAGGCACAAGATACGAATCCCCGAGATGAAATCTTCAACAAGTCCATCAAAGCACAAAGCATAGGACCGAAGATATTTCTATCTCATCGACTCCATCAAGTCCATCAAGGCACAAAGCCAGGACAGGAGGAAAATGCAAATCCCAAATCTCGAGACTGAGTCTTCAACAAGTCCATCAAAGCACAAAGCACAGGACCGAGGACGTTCTCATCTCACCAACTCCATCAAGTCCGCCAAGGCACAAAGCCAGGACAGGAGGAAAATGCAAATCCAAAATTTTGAGATGAAATCTTCAATAAGTCCCTCAAAGCAGAAAGCACAGGACCGAGGACGTTCTCATCTCACCGACTCCATCAAGTCTGCCAAGGCACAAAGCCAGGACAGGAGGAAAATATAAATTCCAAATCTCGAGACTGAGTCTTCAACAAGTCTATCAAAGCACAAAGCACAGGATTGAAGACATTATCATTTCGCCAACAAATCATCAACTCCATCAACTCTGTTAAGGCACAAAGCCAGGATAAGAGAAAAATATAAATTTCAAACTCTCAGGAGGAAGTCTTCAACAAGTCCGCCAAAGCACAAAACATAAGGCTGAAGATGCACCAAATTCCCTTGACAAGTTGATGATGATGAGTCAAAGCTCTCTTTCATCTAGTCAATCAAGCACAAAGCACTGGACTAATGATAACAAATACTGGTTCAATGAGCTATTGTAGCTGAACCGATGAAATTCAAATGATTGCCCAACCCGAGTTATACACTTCTATCGAGGGCAACGATCAGGTATTATCAAGAGTTGTAGAAACTACAACTTAAGCGTGACATCCAAGCAAATCTCTTGGAGATCCGCAAGGTCAACTTATGTACAACAAACACAACCCGCTCCATGTGTGCACCATGTTTGTTGGGGGGCATTTGTTGACCTATAACTATGTGCCACTTGAAATTAAATAAATATGGTGGAAATTAAAATGCCCTAATCGCTATCGAGATCGATCTAATTTTCTACAATTTAAAAATTTGGTTTCATAATGCATCAAAAATATTAAAATTAATTAAATAACAAATATCGAATCAATTAATGATTGATCAAATAATTAAAATCAATTTTTAATGAAATTATGTGCATATCAAAGTTGGAAAGCCTTGATGACGTCCGAACGGCCTCCATTCGTGAAATTGATTATGCCATTGTCACCGAAACATTGAAACCTATCAAACGACACCTTCCGCAATCGATTCAGAAAAGTGTGCATGAACGTCGATCAATCCAAGTGTGACGTCATACAATTTAGACCTAATTTCACTACGATCGCCATCGACTTTGCTCAAACGGCCTCCGATCGTGAAATCAATCGTGCCGTTGCATTCGGCACAACGGAAACACCTAAAATTAACACCCATATTGCTAGGGTTTATTATTAGGATGATTCATCAAAATTTTACAATTAGGGGTTAATTATGTTAATCCTTAAGCTGATAATCTCTTAATCCTTATTAAGTCCTACCTAACCCCTGCCGCCCATCTGCCCAATTAAAGCAGTCGGCCCCTATCTCCTATTGGACGCCATTTAGGTGGCCAATCAGGAGGCCGAAAAGGAACACGCATGATTCTCCCTCACGTGATCTCCTTCATTGACCTCACACGGCATTCCTCTCACACTCCAAGGCTCAACATATTTTTGCTTTATTTCTCTGTTGATCCTCCTCTGATTTGAAAGATCTCTCTTTTTCCCTCTCTTGGCTCTTCTCCTCCTCCTCTCATTCTCAGCTCTCAGTGTGGATCGATGATTCTTCCTTCCCCGAAAAGTTCCAAGTTGTTTCTATTCAACCTCTTCCTTTTCTTGCTTTATGGGTTATCTAGGTTTTACCTAAAGGAAGTGAGTATATACCATTCTGATTTGGAATTTTTTGGTTTGAAATCTATTACTTTGGTTGTATGCTTTGAAGATCTCTTTGCCCATCAGAAGTCTTTGAGAAATACATGGTCATGTAATCGCTATAGCTATTTTCTTCCCAACTCGGTTTCCACACTTTGAGTCGACTGAGATGTGAAAATGGCTCACTTGATGACATAAACACATATCCCTTTCTATTTCCATTTGTGTTCTATGAATATATGTGAAGGGTTTCCTTCCGCTTTTTGTCGATTTCTTTGATTTGCAATAACATGAATTGGATTTATGCTATAAGCTTTAGCTTTGCTATTTTTCTCCTTCTAAAGGCGGAGAGCTCATTCTCTTTGTTTTGGTTCCTCCTTTCCTCTCGTCCGTCCATTCCACCTTGTTGGACGTGCAAGCCGAGGGATGTATGATATGTTGGATTTTGTGTTTTTGGTATCATCAATGTCACTTAGTTATTTACCTTTTAGAATTGCTAAATATTTTTGTTATGTGTAGTTTTCTTTTTGTTGTTTTGTAAAATCTGAACCAGTAAATAAAAGGAAAATGCAACAACGTGACTTTAGATTTCATAAGTTTTGAAGCTTGAATTTTATCGATGGAAATCTTTCTTACATCATTCTATTAAATTACCATTCTTACTGTTTGCTTGATCTAAGTGGCATTTTGACATGGTATAGCTACTCTATCACTAAATTGAGGCAAATATAATCAGATTTGAGATCTAGAATTCATGTTGTGGATTATGTCATTGAGCATGGATTGAACTGAGCAAAATCTAAATTCTCTTACCAAAGCAATACCCTTGATCATAAAAAAAAGAAAAAAAAAGAAAATGTGACTTCATATGTATGAGATCTAATCTTGCTCTTAAAAGCTGAAATTCACTTCCATATTGTCTCAATCTCTTTCAAATTTGAGGTTGTCATGTTGTTGTTTAAAAGGGTTAAATATTGCAAGCTTTAGGGTTACCTTGCTTCAATTGATTTCCTATAAAGGGAATTATATATATCATGCCTCTTCCATATGCAAGTTGAAATCTGAAATTGAAAGGAAGGTTTCCAAGTATTGTATGGTTACACGTCATGCTTCTTTCATTCCATGCTAAAATCGAAAGTATGGGAGGGATTTGAAGTGTTATGTGACAGATCCTAGACCACATGGAAGATTCTATATTTCTTTCACCTATATGCTGAAATCTAAAATTGAAAGGAAGGGTTACATTACTTCATTGCATGACTAGCTGCTATTATGAAAGTCAAAATGTGAAGGGAGATTCATTTTTAAGATTAATTTCATATTTTTCATATATTTTCAGCAAATGTTCAATATACATATTACTTTCATGAACTTACTTTGGTTTCAATGCAATGCTCAGCAAATGCTGTCTTGTTTAAGTATATATGCAAACATGTTCACATGCAAATGCAAGCTTGAAATTTGTGATATAAGTACCTACTAATGTTCTCCAACATGGTAGGGAAATGCTATGCTATGCTATCAAAATTTTGGCCGTGGTGTCTCACGACATCTACCCATACATGCCTTTCTTGGTATGGTGGACAGTCCCAGTCTCTCATGGAAACCCCCACATGTGGGGAGAGGAGCATTGTAAATTTTGATTATTATGCTCCTAATCAAATATACAGCTTTCTTTTTGTTTATATGCAAATGCAAGCTTTAAATTTATTACTATAAGTACCTACCATGTTCTCCAACATGGTAGGGAAATGCTATGCTATCAAAATTTCGGCCGTGGTGTCTCACGACATCCACCCATACATGCCTTTCTTGGCATGGTGGTGCAGTCTCTGGCAACCCCCACATGTTGGGGGAGAATCGGGAGGCTGTTGTAAATTTTGATTATTTTGCTCTTAATTAAATACATGCAAGCAACTTTTTTTTATATACAAATGCAAGCTTTAAATTTATTACTATAAGTACCTACTCATGTTTCTCCAACATGGTAGGAAACTTATGCTATGCTAACCCATACGCCTTGGCGTGGTGGGCAAATAAATTTCATCGCTGTCTCATGACACCTCAAACACGCCTTTCTTGGCGTGGTGGGAAGACCTAGTCCCCTGAAGTATCCCCCTATGCAGGGATGATGTCGAGAGGCTGCCGAAATTTAAAAAAAAAAGAAGATAGAAAGAAAGGGATGAAATTCTTAAGTTGTCATGTTGGCTTAAAATTTTCTTTATCTCAAATGCGAATGCTTATGTGTTGAATTTCTATATCATGCAAGCTATTTTCTTATTTGGCCATTATGACATGTATTATGTAATGCTCACCTTAGGATCCTATTTAGCTTGACATGTAATGAAATACACATTAGACATGTGCTCAAGCATAATTACCTCCCCTACTTTACTTATCATTCCCACCATTATTTACATACATCCATGGGACATAGTGAAAACATGAAGCAAACACATATGAAATAAATTAAATCTACCATATGACATGACATATATCATGAAGATACCCAAAATAAGAAATAGACAAGTTAGAAAGGGAACTTACAAGTCTATGTGGCATAACTTAACCCTTTTGCAAGATTGAAAGAACTTGGACTAGTAGTACTAAAGAGAAGAGGAAGATAGGAAGTAAGTTTCATGAGAGGTGAATCCTCTCTTATTTATAGGCTTCTCCTTCTTTTCATCTATCTTATGGCATCGACACATAAGAGGCCTTGTCATAAATTGCATGCAAGGAAATCATCTAAATTCATGCCATTTGTCATATCACATGCACATGCATGGATATGTGGCATTTCCTTGTGCATCATTATCACTTCCCTTAATGCCATAAAAAAAGAGAGGAATGGATTTAAAGGGAAAATAAACTCTTTTTTCTATATCTTCTTAATAAAAATTTAATGGGTACTTGTGCCCCATTTGTCATGAGCTTACATGTGAAGGAGGTAGTTTTTAATTAATCCACTTATCTCTTAAATGACATATGACATCTACTCATATTTTTGTCTTCTCCTCCCCCTTATCAAGAGAAACATGGGCTATGGATGATTGATCATATGGGCCTTCAAAAAATGATTTATCTCAGCCCCTTTATGTTTGCTGATTTGCCACATAGACAAAGGGTTCTTAGCCTAGTTCAAGTGCCTAAGTTCATTTCAGGCCCATTACTTTATGATTGATCATATGGGCCTTCAAAAATGATTTGTTTCAGCCCCTTTATGTTTGTTGATTTGCCACATAGAGAAAGGGTTCTTAGCCCAAATCAAGTGTCTAAGTTCATTTTAGGCCCATTACTTTATATTTGATCAAATAGGCTTCCAACATAATTTATTTCAGCCCTATACCCTTGCTGATTTGTTACATAAAAGGGGGGTTTTTGGCCAAAATAATATGCATATCATATTTCCAATGAAAAGGCTTAAGTCTATGTTTGGTCTATTACCTTACATTTGATCAAATAGGCTTCCACCATAATTTATTTCAGCCCTATACCCTTGCTGATTTGTGACATAAAAGGGGAGTTTTTGGCCAAAATAATATGCATATCATATTTCCAATGAGAAGGCCTAAGTCTATGTTTGGTCTATTACCTTACATTTGATCAAATAGGCTTCCAACATAATTAATTTCAGCACTATACCCTTGCTGATTTGTGACATAAAAGGGAGGTTTTTGGCCAAAATTATATGCATATCATATTTCCAATGAGAAGACCTAAGTTTATGTTTGGTCTATTACCTTACATTTGATCAAATAGGCTTCCAACATAATTTATTTCAGCCCTATACCCTTGCTGATTTGTGACATGGGGAGTTTTGGCCAAAATAATATGCATATCATATTTCCAATGAGAAGGCCTAAGTCTATGTTTGGTCTATTACCTAACATTTGATCAAATAGGCTTCCAACATAATTTATTTCAGCCCTATACCCTTGCTGATTTGTGACATAAAAGGGGAGTTTTGGCCAAAATAATATGCATATCATATTTCCAATGAGAAGGCCTAAGTCTATGTTTGGTCTATTACCTTACATTTGATCAAATAGGCTTCCAACATAATTTATTTCAGCCCTATACCCTTGCTAAGTTTCGACATAAAAGGGGGGTTTTTGGAAAAAATAATATGCATATCATATTTCTAATGAAAATACTTAAGTCTATGTTTGGTCTGTTACCTTACATGATTGATCAAATAGGATTCCAACATAATTTATTTCAGCCCTATACCCTTGTTGATTTGTTGCATAAAAAGGGGTATTTGGCCTATACGGGATTTATAACATACTCTCAAATAAATGACAGTCTTTATCTTATGTCAACAATATTTTACTTAATCGAAAGTGCTCTCTCAGTATTGGGAGGGATAATTAACTATAGGGGCTTGCGCCTATAGGAAACCTGGAACTAGATATAAAAAGTTCTCACCAAATGAGAACGAAATCTCTGGGTAGTGTATTATCTACTATTCATCTGCCTTCTGAAATTATCACCGACACTTAAACTTTTCTTTTCTTTTTCGAAAGAGGTCGGTGGTGAATTTTTGGACCCCATAATAATGAGGTTAGTTCTGAGCTTCGAAATGAGTTGCTTGGATTGGTCATGCCAGAGATGTTCACCATGCTAGTTGTGAACAAACTTATTGATGGCCAAGAGTTAACCTATCACGGTGGCTGGTTTAAGAAGTTGAGATTTCCTTTCTTGGCTCTTCCATTGATCAATTGTAATTCTCAAGGGGTTCTTATTTTTTTTGTTCTATTATTATGTAAATTATTTAAGCTCATTTTGATATTAAAATTTAACTTCTAAACCTTTTGTGACAATACGAATGCATTGTTGTTCCATTGAAAAGAAAGAGAACAATCCAAACCAGCAGATAAAGCTGCTTGAAATTAGCAATGAGAAATGATAAATAATGCAGTCCATCTAAATCTATTTATTATTAAGAGAATAAGAAATGCTAAAATATATTCAACGATATATTACATGGATAAGCACAATGCAATCCATGCAAACTATTAGAGGAAGCTTCTGATCGTCGAGGGAAGTCATATTAACTATTTTTTTTATTAGAGTACAAACTAATGATTTCAAAAATACTCTCAATCTTTTAATTTGGGATTGGTATCAGCATGAACAACAATAACAACAAGCCTTTATCCCACTAAGTGGGGTCAGTTACATGAATCTTTAGTCTCCATTGTGTCTTATTATCCCACTAAGGAGGTTCGAACCTCACTCCTTTCGTGTAGAACAATAGCATCGTACCTACTTAAAATTTTTATATATGTGTATTTGTGATACAACTAGTGGATGAAAATCATAATTTAATAAAATCAAACTCTACTTTTGCATAGTTTACACATCCATATGTATTTAAGAATAGCAGGTTTATTAGTCTGGACATATTGGGGATGCACGGCTTTAAGTAGCCCCAAGGAAGTTCCTACCTCATTCCCCTAGTGCAGAACAATGGCGACGTACCTGCTTAAAACTTTTATACATTTGAATGTGTATTTAACTGATGAATGAAAATCCCTCTTTTTAATAAAAAAAGACATGCATTCATATTTTGTTCAAGTGGTTGGATTGACTAGTCATATGATTTGAAGTTCTTTTCTTATGCTTTTCTATAAGAATTTAAATAGATCTTTAACATAATATGACAAAATAATTCAACCAAATGAAACATCAATTCCAAATACATTTGCTTACATTCATCATTCAAATATGATAAAATAAAAATTGCATGTATAGGTATGTTTAGGACTTAACCATATGCATGCTATATATGATTGAAATAAATAAACAAACATGTGTCATATGATGGTAGTTCATTTTGATTAATCTTGAGATGCCTTTATTACTGACTAAGTTTATTTAAAATGAATCTAAACCTAAGACTAATTAATATATATATATATATATATATTAAGTCATTCACTAAAGAGAGTTGTTTAATTAATTGGCTTTAGAAATGACTTAAGATAGGGATAAAAGAGAGTAATCCTCTCTTTCCTTCTCTCTATAACACTTAGTTATTAAGTGTAAATCAAATGAAACAAAAGAAAACATTAAATAAAACTTACAAATCAATTAAACCACTTAAAGTGAAATCACCCTTCATAATCAAATTTCTTCACACTTAGGAAACTATAACCTTAAAGTCTAGTTAGGACATACCACACAAGCCTTAATATACACATATTCAAGTCACCACTTCTAGTTTTATGTTAGGGTGGTGCATGGTTTGATGTATGTTTGGTTTAGTGGTGTATTATTTTAGACTGGATGTTATGGTGTATGTTTTGTAGACTAGATGTTAGGTCATTATTAGCCTAATTATATCTTTTGCAGGGGATTGTGCTTAAGGGGCAGCTCAAAATTAAATATAAATGTTATCTAAGCAAGTTGCTTAAACCCCATTAAGTATAATCCAAGTTAGGACAGGTGGGCTTGGTTACCCATATACTAAGTCCAAATTATAAATATAATTGCTTGGGTGGAATGTATATTTAGCTAACCTCTATTTTGTAGGAGTAGTTAGATTTACTCTTTCCATTGAAATGTAATTTTATAATTAAGAATTAGGATTAGTGTTATAAAGAATTAGGATGAGCACTGACTAGAAGGTTTTGTTTTGGGAGGCCCTGTGATGCCTTTGAAGCAAGCACATCCAAATCAAGTCGAAGGAGGAAAGAAGTGAAGAATGAAGAATGAAGATAAAGACCCCCATAGCATGTATTCATCCTTAATTGTAATTATTCTTTTGTAATCCAAGTTGTATAAGGGTACAGCTTGGCTACCCATTTTTTTTTAGTTGTATGACAGTACCCGATCGCATCAACCTTTTATTCTTTTATGCTAGCTTTATAAATTGTTTGATGATTTGTTTATATTTCACACTAGAAATTGCATGCCTCTTATAGTTTTTTTCTATATTGATGCTTTAATGTGTGGCCTGGATGCGATTAGATTCTTAGGGAAAAGTAAATCTTTTACCCAACTACAACTCATAATTAAACTTCTAAATAACTCATAACCTCACATAAAACCTAGGCATTAAATCAAGATAATTAAAAGATTTAGTAACCCCTTTGCTGAATGTTGTATGTTTCACATCATGCATGCATATTCTTTCTCTCTTGAAAATAGAGAATTTCCATCCTTGCATGATAGGGGAATGCTTGACCTGTGAGCGCATCCCTTGTGGTGGAAAACACCCCTTCTTGTTGATTTAGCCAATAACTTACTTCATCATGCATTTAGGCATACAAAAATCCCAAAGCCTTTGTCAAAATGAAGTGTCAAAAAATAAATAAAATTTAAAAAGATTTGTATTAGACTAAGTCATTACTCATACCACTCATGCTCTAGTCTCTTTAGGGAGTGGGTTTAAGGACTCTAGTCTCCTTCTAAATAATAACAACCTAACTATCTTGCAAAAATATAAGACTTGCCTTCATGATTTTAAAGTGTAGGAGGAGTTAGCTGGCTACCACTCTAAGCAGTTATAAGTCCAGTGTGGTATCCTCTCTTGTGGAGGTAAACCATATACCCATCTCCACTTAGATTTAGGACGTGTTTATGGTTTGTACCAAAGCTCTCTAGATTTAGGATCCAGGGTAGGTATTTCCTCACAAGCATAAATCTTCTTAGGCATTCTCACAATCTTGTGTTGTGGGATTATAAGTCCTAGCTTTCTAATAAAAATATCAACTTTAATAAAATCAATATCCTCAATTTCAAACATATAAAACCCAACCATAAGATATATTGGAATGCTCACTAGGTTTTTTAGTATCATGAGCATTCCCTACTCATCTTCCTTTGGCTTCAATAATAGGTCTCTCTTTTTTTATCTATCCCGATTAATTTTCCAAACATAGCCAATTTATTGATAGTCCTATCTTTGAAATCTTTGTAGATAATAATTGCCTACTTTAATCGAGAGTATTCCTAAGGAACTCACCTTCCTTGGGATGTAATTAACTATGGGGGCTTGCCTCCATAGGGAACTTTAGAACCCGATTTAAATAAACCCTACTTTATTCATCCAAGTAAAGTAGGGAAAAATCTCTGGTATATTTGAAGACCCATAATGCCTTAGGAGTCTTTATTAGGTGATTAAGTCCATTGTAGGGTAGTGATTTCTATCTTTCGAGATAGTGCACTATTCTTTAATGTCACACCTGATCACCTCAATAAGTATACCCTCAGATCTACGTGGTGTCCCCCATACACATATCAAAAATAAACACCATAGATTTTTGAGCAACTCCACTGGGGATGGTTCCTCTCTCCATCTCTAGTAGTCAATTATTGTCTCCAAGCATCGATAGTGGACTTGTATTTCATATGAGTCTGAGATTATCTTTCCTTCCATTGGCACTTAGCTTATTTCATTCTTAAGCAAAGCTAGCCAGCATTCTCTAGGTTTTAGGGACTCACTCCTTGTAGGTCTTCAAATCCCTATTGGGTCCCCCAATAGGTGAAAGATAAAATCAACTAATAAAAGGAGATAATAAAAATTTAGAACCTCCTACCACTAGCTTGGTGAGGCAAGGTTCATTTCAATATTTAAGAAAATAAACTCTTTTGTAAAATGTAACTTTCCAAAAGTACTTTTTCAAAATTCACATAATAAAAGATCTTGCACAAAATTCATAAGAAACTTTCAAAAAGTACAAAACTCATATAACCAAACCTCATCTAACAATCCCCATGATTGTTACATGGTGGTTCTTTTCAAAAGAAAATTAAAATCAAAATCATTTTTCAAAAGCATCTTTTTGAAAATAGTTATCTTTATTCAACATACCCAAATTTGTTGAATGAAGATCCTATTTTCAAATAAAATTATAGCATAAAATTGAAACTCCACTTAACATATTTCACATATGTTAGAGTTGGAGTCTCTCTTCTCAAAAGCACACTTTTGAAAATGACCACCTTCATTCAATATACCCCAATTTGTTGAATTAAGATTCTATTTTCAAATAAAATCATAGCATAAATTTGGAACTCCACTTAACATATTTCACATATGTTAGAGTTGGAGTCTCTCTCTTTTTCAAAAGCACACTTTTGAAAATGACCACCTTCATTCAATATACCCAAATTTGTTGAATGAATATTCTATTTTCAAATGAAATCATAGCATAAATTGAAACTCCTCTTAACATATTTCACATATGTTAGAGTTGAGTCTCTCAAAGCACACTTTTAAAATGACCACCTTCATTCAACATACTCAAACTTGTTGAATGAAGATCCTATTTTTAAATAAAATTATAGCATAAAATTGAAACTCAATTTAACATATCTCACATATGCTAAAGTTGGAGTTTCCATCTTTTCAAAAGTAAGAAATTACACACATGAAATCAAACATATTTTGGACTCCATTTTCAAATTTATCAAATGAGAGTCCCATTTCCAAAAATCATAAAAACATACCCAAATTTGTTAAATAGATTTTTCATTTTTCAAACAAATCATAATCACATTTTATTCCTCCTTAACATACCAAATTTGTCAAGTAAGAATCCCATTTTTTTAAAATCATATCACATTTGATTCTTACTTAACATACCAAATTTGTTAAGTAAGAGTCTCACTTTCAAAAAATCATATCACATTTGGCTTCCACTTAACATACCAAATTTGTTAAGTGGGGGTCTCATTTTCAAAGCAAACAAACACAAATCAAATACACTTGGCTCATACCTAACATACCAAATTTGTCAAGTGAGGGCCTCATTTTTAAAATAAATATCAAACACATTTGGCCTCTACTTAACATACCAAATTTGTTAAGTAAGAAGCCTCATTTCAAATCAACATATATCACACTGTCGTGTTTATTTTTTGATGTATAGGGGACACCACATAGATCTTAGGGGGGCACTTATTGAGGTGAGGTATGATATTGAGGAATGATGTACTATCTCGAGAGACAGAAGTCACCATCCTACAATGGACCTAATCACCTAGTAAGGACTCCTAAGGCCAATGTGTCTTCAAATGTACAAGAGATCTTTCCCCTACTTTACATGAAAAAAGTAAAGTAGGGTTTATTTTAAGCTGGGTTCATTAAGTTCTCTATGGAGGCAAGCCCCCATAGTTAATTACATCCGAAGGAATGAGGTTCCTTAGGAATACTCTCGATCAAGGTAAATGATTGTTGTCTCTAAAGATGTTCAAAGATAGGACTATCAATCAATTGGTTATTTTTAGAAAATCAAGTGAGATTGATCAAAAGGAGAGAGTTATTATCAAAACCAAAGGGATATGAGTAGGGGATGCTCATGATACTAGGAAACCTAGTGAGCATCCCAAACAATCCTATGGTTGGGCTTTATATTTTTGAAATTGAGGAGAATTATATGTTTGAGTTGAATTTTTATTAGAAATCTAGGGCGTACAATTCCATAATACAAGATTGTAGAAATGCCTAAGAGGCAAGGATTTATGCTTGTAGCCCCAAAGGAAAATAAAAATCTTAGATCCTAAATCTTAGGAGCTTTGGCGAGGGCCAAAGCATAACCTAAATCTAAGCCAAAAATGTGTATATGGTTTACCTCCGCAAGAGAGAATGAACTACTTGATTGTTGGACATATAATCGCCTAGAGTGGCAGCCAGCTTACTTCTCCTAAACTTTAAATCCTTGTAGGCAAGTTATATTCTTTGCATGATGGCTATGCTATTATTTATTTAGAAAGGAGGCTAAGTCCTTAAACTCACTCCCTAAGAGACTAGAGCATGAGTGGTATAAATTCATGACTTAATCTAATGCAAATTTTGTCAAATTTTATTTTGATTTTTAGACATTTTTATTTGACATGGGCTATGGATTTTATATGCCTAATGCATGAGAAAATCAGTTATGGGCCAAAATCAGAAAGAAGGAGGTGTGTTTCCACCATGGATTTTAAAGTTCAAGCCATTTTCTCTAGCAAAAGTGGAAGCCCTCCATTGGCAAGAGTGAGACAATATGATTTATGCATGATATGAGACATATAATATCTAGCTAAGGGTTGCTAAATCTTTTATTATCTTGATTTATGTTTTAAGCTTTAGGTGAGGTTATGAATTACTTAGTTTAATTTTGAATTGATTAATTGGATAGAAAATTTATTTTTCCTAAGAGCCTAATCGCATCCAGGCCATTCAACAATCATCAAACAATTAAGAAACTATGAAAATCATGTCATCCTAATTACGCAATCATAAACATAACATCGATCAATTTATAAAATTAACGCAAATGAATAAGAAGCATGTGGTGGGCGCTCGAAAAGGAAAATGGGTAGCCGAGCTCTACCCTTATATAACCCGGATTATAAATGAATAATTACAATTAAAATGAATTCAAGTTAGGGGGGTCTTCATTTTTTCAAGCTTTCTTTCCTCCATTTCTTCTTTGATTTGGTTTACTCCAAAGAATGACATGGTACAAAAGGACCTAACCTCTTTAACCAATGTTCATCCTAATCCCCCATAACATTCATTCCAAATCCTAACTACAAAATTTACATCAAAATGGGAAAGATAAATCTAACTAAACCTGTAAAATAAAGGTTAGCTAAATATACCACACAACCCAAGTAGTTATATTAATAATTTGGACTTAGCACCTTGCACATGGGTAACCAAGTCTACCTGTCCTAATTTAGACTATGCTTAAGAGCTAAGCAACCTGCACAACAAAAGTATTTATATTCTTTTTATTTTTATTACAGCAACCCCTTAAGCACAATCCTCTATAAAAGATATGATTAGGCTAAGATCACCCTATCATGCAGTCTACACACATACACCCTAACATCCATTTTAAAACATCACACCATAAAATAAAATCATGCATCAAACCAAGCACCGCATTAATATAGAGTTAGAAGTGGTGACTTAGCCTAATGTGTGTGCCATTTAAGGCTTGTGTGGCTTATCCTAGCTAGGCTTTAGAGTTATGATTTGCTAAGTGTGAGAGGTTTAATTTATAAAGGGTTGATTTCTCTTTAAGTAGTTTAGTTGATTCAGGGAATTTTACTTAATGTTTTCTCTTTTTTCATGTAACCTACACTTAGCAACTACGTGTTATAAAGAGAAGAAAGAGAGGGAGAGTATCTCTTTTATCCTTACCTTAGGTGATTTTAAGGTAAATTGATTAATGAATTTCCTTTAATGAATGGTTTATTATGTGTTTTAATTAACCCTAAGTTTAGATTCACTCTAAATATCCCTATTAAATAAGAAAGGCATCTTAGGATTAGTTAGGGTGGATTACTATCACATAACACACCCATTCATTTCTTTCCACCATGTATACCATGCATATGAATAATCCTAAGCATACCTATACATGCAATGCAAATTTTAGCACACTTTGATGATGAATGCAAAGAGATGTGATTTGAAAATTTGGATATTCCATTTGTTAATTAGATAATTAATACATGTCTTTGTTATGTAGAAAAGAGGGATTTTTCATCCATTAGCTAAATGCACATCCTCATGTATAAAATTTATAAGTGAGTACGAAACCATTATTTCTTGCACTAGGGCGTGTACAAGATTTAGGGCTACTTAAAGCCCTCGATGTGTCCATACTGATATACCACTTTTCTTAGATACATGTAGATGTACAAAAAGAACCAAATGGATAAAGAATCTTGTAAAATATTATGTTTGATTTGGTTGTATGATTTACATGTGTAATATGAAGGTCCTTCCTAAGTCTTAATATAGAGATGCATAAGAATAGATTTAGGCAAGTGTTGTGTTCTTTTCAAATGAACTATACACTTGCAAATCCTATGTGAATCCATGTTAAGAGAAGGAAAGAGGACTTCATAATACACATCTTATGCTATCATTACATGCAAGCTTATAAATATTTATAACTAGACTACTTTACTTAAATTGTTTATGTTTTATATAATTTTCTTAGATACATAGATACACAAAAGAACCAAATGGATAAAAGAAAGAAATATTATGTTTGATTTGGTTTATGATTTTTATTGTAATATGAATTTTAAAAATATAAGATGCATGAATATTAATGTTGTGTTCTTTTCAAATGAACTTTACATGCAAAATGAATCCATGTTAAAGGAAAAGGACTTCATAATTCACATCTATTATTCATGCAAAATATAAATATTTATAATAGCATCACTTCATTTATAATCATTGATTTATAAGTTTTAAAAATAATTTTGGCTTAATAGTGATAATAGCAACTCATATTCTTAATTTTTAAACATGCAATTTGACATAAATATTTTATTTAAATAATTTTTAAAGAAATGAATCATGATTTCATATGGCAAATAATATTTAGCATGATTGGAAATAAATGAATGTAGTACATGACTTATTCACTAATTAATTCATAAGGACAATCATATAAAACATAATATTATTTAAAATAGAATCAAATTTGATTATCTCTAAATTATTTGACTTGAGAAATATGAGAATTTTCTAACTAAAATGTGTGAATTGGTTTGGTTTAATGAAAAATTTGATTTTGATTTTATATGAATTATTAATTATTCCTTATTTATAATTTAACATAATTATCCAAGTAATTATACATATGATATCTAAATGGAAATTAAATAGAATGAAATTAATTCTCATGATTAGTTAATTCAGTATTTGATTAAGTACTTTTATGGTTTGATTTATAATTTCTTTAGAATTCTCTGATTATTAACACAATAATCTACCCAAGAATTGAATGATTGAGTTCTAATGATTTAGTTTTCAATTTGATTAATTAAACTATTTAAAAGTGATTAAGCTATTAATTAGTTGCAAATTGATAAAGTATTATCCAAATGAAATAAACTTGGGAAAGATTTGAAAAGAGGTCTAATCTCATTCTATTTCACATTTCATAATGATTTAACTTAATTAATGGACTCATTAGTATTTAACATGCTAATTAATCATTTAATTAATTAAGAGAGGGATTAAGAATGAAATAAGCAATTTCCCCAATTAACAATAACAGAAAATTGGGAAGAAGAGGTCATTCCACTAGTCAATCTAAGAAAGTTTGGAATTAATTTTGAATAATTAGTAATTAAATTATATTTCCAATAACACCTAAATTGAGTCAAAATCACTATTTAAAATTAATTGATTTTAATTTTCTATTATTCTACTCTAAATTACCTTTAAAATGAGTATTTATTTGTATTTTTTGGATTTTTTACAATTAGTTATGAATTTTGGAAGTTTCACCATTAAAATAAGATTAATTAAGCCTAATTAAACTCCTAATCCCATCAGGCCATGTGGCGGCTAACGCGGAGCACTTTCCATATGGCATGATGGGATTGATTATTTAAGTTGTCACATCCGTTTATGGCGATGGTTGCGCTTTCTTATGGACCGTCAGATCTGATCTTGATTTAATCCAGATTAAAAGGAAAGAGATCTAAGCATGATTTGATCAAGGCTTCGTCGATCATCTGGCAGCGATCGTGATCTCTCCTTCGAGAGAAGGATGTCGTCATCAATGTCATCCTTTGAAATGGAGCATATGCGACATAATGATTTCATTAACAAAGGACCAAGCAAATTTTACTCTAAGGTTGGTTTCAATGGCATACCTCACCGGAGCTTATGATCGACAGTTCCAATGATTGAGGAAGCTTCGTTTGGATGAAACAAGCCATGTTGAGCCACACGAGCTTTGATTTGATATAGTTTTCTCGGAAGACCAATCCATGGTGCGTAGGTGATTGGCTTCGATCAAAATCCAAGCTTCGATCAATGAGAAGCTCAAGATTCAATGCATTTCTACTCGCCTTGGTCCAAGGATGGTGTGTGCAAGGTTAATTGCACTTTGGTTGAGGATTGGGTGAGTTGAGCTTGGGATTGATCTCCCCACATTTTGAGTGAGTAAAGCAGGAGGCAATGAATCTCGGAATGGCTAAGAAAGCTTGGAGGCTTCGATTCAACTTCTAGAGCTCTAAGGAATGAATCTCTTTTTTGTTTGAGTGGAATGAGGGGTATATCTCCCTTCCTTGATCAAATGGTGGATGGCTATTTTACCATTTTGGCTCAATGGATTGAATTGGCTGATCAATATGAGCTAGAAAACATCCCACATGGGTCATTTTGGGTGGAGGAGTGAGGGAGAGTGGTTGCCCATGTGATTGGTGAGTGAATTTGGCGAGCAAAATGTCCAAGGGTGATTGGGGGGTCAGTTTGGCTAAGCTTATGGATGTGATTCATAAGGCTTAGGAAGGTTTTGGAATTGGAATTGATCATGGGTTTCAATCATCTGGAATTGGAGTTAGATTTGGAATTGATTTGGGATTGGAATTGAATTTGGAGTTGATTTTGGATTTGAGAAACTCAATTGAGCTGGGATTGATTTCAGATTTGAGAAAATTAATTGAGTTAGAATTGATTTGAGATTTGAGAAAATCAATTGAGTTGGAATTGATTTGGATTGGTTTGAAGGAGTGTACATGGGCTAGATTTGAGCTATAGGGTAAGTGGTTGCCTTAAATCCCTAATGCATATCCTAATCCTATGATAAACCCTTCTAAGTCTATAGGGTTAGGTTAAGTGTTCACCTAATCACTAAAAGTGTCTCAAGACTAAGGAACTCTTAGTGTCTAGAGGAGTCCTATGTCTAAGATGGAGAAGTTGAGAGCTCACTCCAAAAGTGAGGTCAACAAAGGGCACCCAATAGGTGTGGTGTGGCGAGCATCGCGCGTAGTGTTGATTGAATGATCAACAACATTGGTGATCATGAAGCACTAACATAAATGACCTACTCCTAAACCCTAAGTGTAGAAGGAATCAAGAGCTTGCATTGAAACTCTACTTATGTCAAAGATAAGAGAATGAGGAATCCACTAGGGATTGAGTATGTGAGCCTTCCTCTAGGGGAAAAGGTTCAAGATATCCACTAGGGATGGTTGTGAATCCATTAGAATTTGGAATCAATGGGGATAAAAGTGTGAACCTTCCACTAGGGAGTATGGTTTGAATTGACTCCACTGGGAAAATTAGAAAGATTTGCTTCTTACTGAGGAGAAGCTGATCGATTTGATTATTTAATTTAACTCCACTAGGGAGGTTGGTTGGTTTACATCTCATTGAGGAGAAGCTGATTGATTTGATTATTTAATTTGACTTCACTAGGAAGGTTGGTTGATTTGCATCTCACTGAGTAGAAGCTAATCGAGATTTAATTTGACTCACAATGGAGGTTTGTTGGTTTGCATCTCGAGGAGAAGGCGTCGATTTGATTGTTTAATTTAACTTCACTAGGAGGTTGGTTGGTTTTAATTTTAAATTTTGAATTTTGAGATGCACCCTATTTTCAATGGGACCGAGTAGGGGTGATGTCAGCCTTGGCCTTCTTCAGATTTACCAATCCAAAGTGGTAGTGTACTAACCATATAGTAAGACTATCTAACCAAAAGGGTTTCCTTTCGATATGCAGCAGCTGTACTAAGAAGAAAGCATAGCAGACTTACATCCTCCAAAGTAGGATCCGGGTGATCTTGGTGACACAATGAATCAACCCAACCTTAGGCATGAGTGAATTCACGGGAACTTAAATTAGCTTACAGATAGTCAAAATTAATTTTATTTTAATTGTATTTGATGGATCCCATCGGTTTATGATAGACTAGGGGTCGTCGGCCTACCTTATATTTATCAATCCAAAGGGGTAGTTTCCTGGCCGAAGAGGAGAACTATCCAACCAAAGGGGTGTCTTTCAGTTTGCAGTGGCCAATTCAGAACAAAACATGGGGACTCACATCTTCCAAAACAAAAGATCAATGGGGCGACACATTAGCAAGGCAACATGTCAATCAACCAACCTTCATCACTGGCTCATGCTAGAAAGAATGCATAGAACTTACATCTTCAAGGAAATGATGAACCTGTTTGTGGCAAAATAGATTGAACCCGACCTAAGGGTGACTATTGAAAGAGTGCCAACCCATGGACTTATCTCAACTCAAGTGTAGTCAGGCAATTCCTATAAGGAGTCTTACTGACACTGCCTTAGATAGGTTGCCTGCTTGGGAAAGGGGCTACTGAGGGCTTGAATTCCTAATCCACAAGCAAATAAATTCATTTGTTTGTTTATTTATCATGGACCCAGTTGGTTTGTGAGGGATCACACTGAGAAATAGCTTATGTCAGCCTAGACCTATCTCAAATTTACTGATCTAAGGGAGAATCTATGCATCCACTGAACAAATTCTCCAATCATTGGGGTTGCTACTAGGAAAGGGGGATTGTCCCATCCAAAAGTAGCCCAGGTAGTGTCTAAATGGGGTTGCAAAGTACGTGATCTAAATAGAGTGCCCATAGGGAGGTGCTGTTAGGGGAGTTATCCAAAACCCTAAAGAAGGCCTATAGGTATTGAGCCAACTCAAGGAGACTCATGGCTAGAGTGATGTATCCACCGGGTGAGTTATCACATAACATCAACATCAACCTATGCCATCAATTTGACAATCGCCTAGGAAGAAAGCATCGTGACATCCTCCTACAACGTAATTATGGGATAGTCTATCTTAGGCTCGATAGGTCCTATCCGACCTAGGGCGACTATTGAGTGAATGCCACCAGGGGACTTATATCAACTCAAAAGTAGTCGAGAGGAAAGAAGCCTGTTGACCTCATTTTTAGAATGAGCTCTCAACCCCTCCATCTTAGACATAGGACTACTCTTAGACACTAATTGTTCCTTAGTCTTAAGACACTTCTAGTGATTAGGTGAACACTAAACCTAACCATAGAGATTTATTAGGGTTAGCCATAGAATAGGCTATGCCTTAAGTGTTAGAAAATTTTACCCTATAGCTTGGACTAAATCCTCACTCCTTCTTTCAAGTCAAACTCAAATCAAATCAACTTTAACTCCAAATCAAACCTTGAATTAATTCCAATGAATCTTCTCAAATCATGAATCAATTCCAAATGATTGAAATTCAAATCCAAATCAAAAATATTTCCTAAGTCTCTTGATTCTCATCTTATGGACTTAGCTCAAATCAAATCCAAATCAATTCAATCATAAGAAATTTTCTCATAACCCATTTATATTCCCATTTATATTTATAAATATAAATGAAATATAAATTCAAATACCCAAAACCAAATTCAAAACTCAAACTCAAATCTAACCTAAATTCAACCTAAGCCGTTCAAGTCAAATTCTTAAAACTTAGCCAAATCCAACTCAAATCAAGCCAAACCCTTGATTATCTTCATGATTCAATCAATTATTTAATCATGAAACCAAATATAAACACAAACTTCAATCATCAAACCAAAACTAAATTCAAAACTCAAATACAAATTCAACCAAAATTCAACCTAAACTTTTCAAGTCAAATTCTTAAACTTAGCCAAATCCAACTCAAATCAAGCTAAACCCTTAATTTTTCTTCATGATTCAATCAATCCTTCAATTATGAAACCAAATATAAACACAAACTTCAATGATCAAACCAAAACTAAATTCAAAACTCAAATCTAAATTCAACCAAAATTCAACCTAAGCCTTTCAAGTCAAATTCTTGAACTTAGCCAAATCAAACTCAAATCAAGCCAAACCCTTGATTTTTCTTCATGATTCAATCAATCCTTCAATCATGAAACCAAATTTAAATATAAACTTCAATCCTCAATCCAAAACTAAATTCAAAAATCAAACCCATATGCACATTTATGCATGATTTTGTTAAGTAGAAGAGAGTGATTCTTTTATCCATTTTCTATATGCACATTTACAAGTATAAAAAATATAAGTGAGTACGGCGCCATTGTTAGCACCAAGGGTGTAAGGTACAAGACCTACTTAGGGCTACTTAAAGACTCGCAACCCCGGGATTGTCCATAGTATACCACTTTTCTTAAATACGTGTGTGTATATAAAAGAAATGCATTGAAAGAGAATCATGCAAAAAGTTTAAGTTTGTTTTGATTGTTTAGTTTATATGTGTGATGTGGAATTCCTTCTTAAGTCATGACATAGGAGTGTATAGGAATGGATTTAAGCAAGTGTTATGTCCTTTTCAAATGGACTATATACTTTGCAAATCCTATACAATCCTTTGTAAGAAAGAATGGGAAAATCACATAACACATTTTATACTATTCACATGCAAGCTTATAAGTAATTGTAAATAACATACCTTTCATTTGTAATATTTCATTTATAAGTTTTGAAAATAGTTTTGGATTTAATAGTGATAATAGACATTCATATTTTTTTACTTTAGCCAAAACATGCAATTTGACATAAAGGAAATATTTCATTTTAATTTGATTTTTTAAAAGACATGAATGTATGATTTTCATATGACATACATATTTAGCATGCTAGGAAAGAAGTAAAGTGATTAAAATGTAATTTCATTCACTTTAATTAATTCCTAAAGACAATCTTATAGAATAAGATTATTTAAAGTGAATCAAAATTGGTTTAAGGAAATTTTGTTTGTTTTTTGTTTGATTTTAGATTTAGGAAATGTAAGAAGGTTTACTAGTCCTAACCCATCTCCCACTTGTGTATGTTATTTTATTTTTATTTTTAGAATCATTAAGTGAATTTTATGTTTTGATTAGGTTAAGGTGTTCATTAATTACCCCTTACTTACACCTCTTTAACATATTTAACCAAATAATTATGAACCAATGCATGACATAAAACCACAATAAATTTAAATCATCAATGCACCTAATAAAGAAAGGGGCCTAATAAATTTGGCTCATAATTAATGATTAATTAAGCTAAAGAGTTTAATTTAAGTACTTTCATAACTCTTCCCACACATATGGGTTAGTATGATTTCCTTAAGCTACTTAGGTTATTGAACACCTAAGCAATTTACCCAAGAAAGAATGATTAAGTTCTGGATTTGAGTTGATACTAAAATTTTGATTAATTAAGCCATTTAACAAAGTAATTAAATCATTTAAATAATTTAGACCTTAATTAGATTCTTATCCAAATGAAATAAACTTAGGGAAAAAGATATGGGAAAGAACTCCTAATCTCATTTATTCACTACTCTAAGGTGATTAGCAAATTTAATTAATAAATTTATCACTATTTAAAAGGTTAATTAATCATTTAATTGATTAAGAGGGTAATTAAGAATGAATTTCAATTAAACCATTAAATTCCAAGAAAATTAGGGGAGGAATAAGTCATCCCACTAAATGCACATGAGAAGTTTGGAATTAATTAGTGGGATAATTAAAGAGTAATTAACATAATTACAATCCCAATAAAACCCAAATTCAGAAAATATCACTGTTCAAAATCAATTAAATTTAATTTTAGTTATTTCCCTCTTAATTATCTTCATAATGCATTTTATTTTGTATTATTCTAATTTTTCTACATTTAGTTATGAATATTTGAAGATTCCATGATTAAAACCTTATAAATAGCCTAATTATATAGTTAATCCCATTGGCGCCATGTGGACCACTGACGCGGCACATGCTTTCCATGTGGCATGATGGGATTCGCTATTTAAATAGTCACATCCAATGCCGTCGGCGGTGGCTATCTTTCTCTCCTCGTTAAAGATTGTGATTAAACGTGCAATTCTAATATGATAAATCTGAGGATCCTACATGGCTTGATCAAGATTTTCCATCCAAATTATGTGAATGGTTGGTCCATGATCTATCACCTTGCACGGATAGGGCATCCATCCGATCCAGGCATGATCGAGCATTGAATGATTCAGCTCAAACTTAACCCAAACCATCATCATGCAAAGGGCAAGACATCTAACTATCAAAATACAATGGGGTGAAAGTTTCTTTCACAATGGACCAAACACTTCCTATTTTAGGCTCGGTTTGATGGCATACCTCACCAGAGGCTATCACTGGCTCTCCCAACCATTGAGGTAGCTTTGTTTAGTAGAGAAAAACTATGTTGAAGGTTTGAGGGGTTGAGCTTGAGTAGATCTCCCTATTGACCAAAGTGCTCCTCCTAGGCTTGTGGCTTTTGGCTAATTTAGGTTTCATTTTGGCTAAGTGTTGACTTTGTCAACCCTTAGGTTTGACTTAGTTTGACCTAATTTGAGTGATTGATCATCTCATGATGATTGTTGCTCATAATGTGAGGCTTAGGTGGGCTTAGTTCAATCCAATTTGGTCAGGATTAAAATTTGGCTCATAAGGGGTACTTCAAGTCACTTTGGGTCAAGTGAGCCTAAGTGGGTCAAATGGCTTGGTCAAAGCTTGATTTAGTTTGATTGAACTCACATATGGACTTATGATTGAAATATAAATCAAATATTTGGATCTTTCATTTAGCATACTTAAATTTGCTAGGTGAAGATCCACTTTTCAAAATCATCAAAACATAAAACACACTTGGATTTTCTATTTAGCATACCTAAATTTTGTAAATAGAAACCCACTTTTCAAAATCAAAAGTATAAAATCAATCACATTTGGATTTTCTTAGCATACCTAAATTTGCTAAGAGTCCTTTTTTTTAAAATCACAAAAACATGAAACACATTTGGAGTCCCTTAGCATACTTAAATTTGCTAAGAATCTAGATTTTCTTAGCATACTTAAATTTGATAAGAATCCTCTTTTCAAATCACAAAAATATGAAACACATTTGGATTCCCTTAGCATACCTAAATTTGCTAAGAATCTTCTTTTTCAAACAAAAAATCAAAACATGAAACACATTTGAATTCCCGTAGCATACCTAAATTTGCTAAGAATCTTCTTTTCAAACAAAAATCAAAACATGAATCACATTTGGATTTCCCTTAACATAATTAAATTTGCTAAGAATCCTCTTTTCAAATTCATCAAAACACAAAACACCAGGATCCCTTACTTAGCACACCTAAATTTGCTAAGTAGAGATCCTCTTTCCAAAAACAACAAAACACTTGGATTCTTCATTTAGCATACTGTTGACCTCATTTTTAAAATGAGCTCTCAACACCTCCATCTTAGGCATAGGATCCCTCTTAGACTTTAAGAGTTCCATAGTCTTAAGACACATCTAGTGATTAGGTGGACACTCAACCTAGCCCTAGAGACTTAGAAGAGTTAGCCATAGGAATAGGTCATGCCTTAGGGGTGTTAGGAAAACTTCCTACGCTTAGCTTAAACCATTCCTCACTTTCCTTCCTTCAAGTCAAACTCCAAATCAATTCTATTTGATTTTCTCCAAACTCATATAAATTCCATGATTCAATTCCATGATTCAATTCCATGATTGAAATCCATGATTGAAAGATATGATTGAAACCCATGATCAAAATCCATCAAAATTCCTAAGTCCAAATTTTGCCTAAGTCCATAATCCTTCCCTTAAGGACTTAACCAAAATCATGATCTAAACCTACTCAAATCTTTGAGATTTTCTCATGATCCATTTATATTCTCATTTATATTCTGATATATAAATGAAATATAAATTCAAACCCATCAAATCAAACTTAAAATTCAAAATCAATTCATGAAAATTTTCTTAAATCTTTTTAATTTTCCATTAAAGGACTTAGCCAAAATCAATCCTAAACCTTGATCAAACCTTGGGATGTTCTCAAAAATTATTTATTTTCTCATTTATATTCCCATATATAAATGAAATATAAATATAAATCATTCAAATCAAACCATCAAATTAAATTCCAATTTTAAAATCCTTAAAATTCCCTTAAATCCCTTAATTTTTCATTAATGGATTTAACCTAAACTTTGATCAAATCACTTCAAACTCATGGGATTTTCTCAAAACTTATTTATATTCTCATTTATAAATGAAATATAAATATAAATCAATCAAATCCAATTCAAAAATTAAATTTCAAATTAAAAATTCTCTTAAATCCTTTAAATTCCTTTAATGGATTTAACCCAAATCATGATTAAACCACTTCAAATCCTTGAAATTTTCTCATGATCAATTTATATTCCTGTTTATATTCACATATATAAATGATATATAAATTCAAACAATCAAAACCTATTCTAAAAATCAAACTCAAATCCATTCAAAATCAAATCTAAGCCTTTCAAGTCAAAACCTTCAACTTAGCCAAATCACTTTCAAATCAAGCCAAACTCTTGATTTTCTCTCATGGTTCAATCAATCCTACAATCATGAGCTTATATATAAAGCCAAACTTCAATCATTCAATTAAAATCCAATTCAAAAATCAAACCCAAGACCCCTTCATATTCTTCCTTTGAATATGAAATTTTCAAATGGATCAAAACCCATTTGACTTTAAACCACTTGTAAATGGATTTATATTTCAATCATAAGTCCATATACAAGATCAATCAACTTCAAATCAAGCTTTGAGCAAGCACTTTGACCCACTTAGGCTCACTTTACCCAAAGTGACCTAAAGTACCCTTATGAGCCAACTGTTAATCCTAACCAAATTGATGAAATTCAAAATCATATGATCAATCAAATTGGGTCAAACTCTCATATGCCAAATTGATTGAAACTATTGATCCAAGTTCACTCATGACCTATGTTTGAACTTGACCAAGCCAACATTTGAGATAACCTAGCCCAATTGGCACTAAAAGTTGACCCATTTTGACCTAAAGGGCCAAAATGTGTCAAAACTTGATCTAAGCCAAATTGATTGAAATCAATGGGTCAAGTCCATCCCAAATCATTTATGGAACTTAAAGCCTCACTCCAATAGACCCAACCTATTTGTCCTAGACCCAACATGACCTAAATGGGTCATCTTGAACCAAAAATTAAACTAAATTGATTGGAAACAAAGATACCAATCCACTCCATATGACTAACCTAACCTAAACCTACCCTTGACCTAACCCAAATAGGTCAAATGGGTCAAATAGGCCAACTTGACCCATTTGACCTAAATGAAGTCATATGAGCCAAAACCAAATATATACCAAATTGAATCAAATCAAAGCCACCAAAACATTTCAAATGGTCATATGAACTTGTCCCAACCCTTGGTTTGACCTAATTTGACCTATTGGTCAACTTGACCCAAGTTAACCCATTTTGACCTAAATGGGTCAACATGAGCCGAACCCTATCAAATGGATTTCAAATCCAATGAAACTTGGCCAAACCTAGTTTCTCTACATACCAACATATCCAAAGTGAAAAAAATAGCAAAATGACCATTTTACTCCTAGGCCATAGAACAAATTTTGGCCTAACCCATGAGTATTTTGGTCATACCCTCTTCACAATCACTTGAGGCTTTCTTAAAAGCTCAAGGAGACTTAGTGATGGGTGGTGCACCCAACCCAATGGGTTTGGGTTAGCCCATTTGGCCCATAGACCAAACCCGGCCACATAGCTTGAAATTGAGTTTTCAAATTCCCTCCTAAGCTCAAATTTAGCACATGGGAAGTTGTCAATCCACTCAATACCTCAAACCAGCAAGGAATGGTTCGGTCATCCGATTACCATAGGGGGAGATCTACTCACCATAATTCATTAAAATTTCAATTCATTCATTATCGATTGAAGCCTAAGAACCCTTAGCAATCATCAGAGAGCATTTCCCAAGCTTCTTAGATATGATTTGAATTCCCTAATTCTCAATTTGCATGCAAAACAAGGGAGCTCAATCTATTTGCTAACTCCTCACACTTCATTTCCAAATTCCTTCTACACTCTTCATCTAATGACTAATCCGAGCTCACTCAAGCTCACATTGAAGTTCCCATAGCAAGGAGAGGATCAATTCAATCAAAGTCAAAGCTCAAGTGAAGTGGTGTTGGTCTACCCATTGATCCACTCAACCCCAAGGCCTAGGAATTTCAATAGGGCTTTGTCTCCACTAGAAGAAGCTACCTCATTGATCTCGAGTGCTGGTGATCACCTCCGACGAGGTATGGAATTTTTGACCACTTAGCTTAGGTGGTGTTGGTCCTTTTTGAAAGAAATATTTGTGGCATGAGAAATCCACCGTTGGATGGGTTTGAAATTGTGCCTAGATGGTGTGGGTTGATTTTTGTATGATTCCATGCTAGATCGGGCTCGGATCTCCCCTTAGATCATGGATGGCCTCCATTGATACTCAGGGAAGAACATGGCTCATCTCAGTCATCCATCCACACATTTTAGATGGACAGCTGAGATTATTTAGCATGTTTAGTAAATCTAATTATCCTTTTAAAATTGTGGGTGAATCCTTAGCCGTCTGATCTTTGATCAAATTGCCGAAGATATTAGCGTGTGCGCCACCGCCACCATTTGGGATGTGATGTTTAAGTCACACCCTCACGGTGTGGTGTGTGTAAAGCACGCACGCCACCACGCGTCGTGAGGACAAGGGATTAGTTAAGCCATTAATTAATTCCTAATTAATTCATAGAACTTCTAAAATTCATAACTCTTCATAGAAAGCTAGAAAATAAAAGGAAAAATGCTATGTAAAGATAATTTCATCTAGAATATTTTTAAAATGGTTTTAATAGATTTTGAGTCACTCCTTTCTTTGAATTTGGGTTTCATTGGGAATCTTAATTAGCTAATTATCCTTTAATTAGGTCATCAATTGATCTCAAATTTCTAGGGTTCATTTTAGGGGATGGCCTCTACCTCTCCTAATTTTCTTGAGATTTATTGAGGGCTCAATTAGGGAAATTGCTATTTCATTCCCTAATTACCCCTTTCATGTAATTAAGGATAATGAAGGTGTGATTAGTGGATTTATCCTATGATTAGGTTTGCTTAAGGTCAGATTCAGTGAGTAGGAGGTTTATGGAATAATTTTGGGGCATTTCCAAGCTATTCCCTAAACCCCTTTTCTCCTTAATCTCCTCTTAATTTTAACTCATTAATCACCCCTTTAATCAATTTTTAAAAATTTTAAAAATTTCTAGAACTTCATTAATCTACCTTGGGTTGATGCTTAGGTGTTTAATAGCCTAAGTTTAATTAAGAAAATTAAAACCCAATTCACATGTGCAAAAGGGTGTTTTAAAACTACTCAAGTTAAACCCCTTAGCTTAATTAACTTTTAATTGTGAGCCAAATTGCATTAGGCCTTTCATTAGTAGGTGCATTACAAATTTAAATACCTTGTGAGTTTTATGGCATCTCATTGGCTCATAATTACTTAGTTAATTTTTCTAAGGTGGTGGGTTAATTAAGCCACTTAATTTATACCTTAACCTAATCAATGCTTTAAAATGGATTTAATTATCTAAAAATTAAAAAAAAATACAAAACACATGTGAGAATGGGTTAGGAACAAACTCATCTCACCTTTTAAAATTAAATCAAACTAAACCAAAAAATCATTTTGAAATTCACTTTAATTTATTCTAAATTTTCTTATTCCTTAAGAATGTATTTAGGATTTAAGTAAAGTGAGTTTTTTACATGTTTTCATTGCTTTGGATCTTTCCCAACATGTTAAGATGTATTCCATGTGATTCATCCATTCATAATTTCATGTTTTTAAATTTTAAAATAAAAATTGTTTACTTTATGTCAAATGTGCATGTGTTGGCTAAAGTAAAATATGAGTGGCTATTATCACTACTAAATCCAAATTATTTTCAAAACTTATAAATGAAATATGAAATATGAAAATATGATACTTATACTTTAATTATAAGCTTGTGAAATATTATAAAGGTATGCTTAGTATAAGTTTCCTTTTTTTTCCTATGTTGGTATAGTTTTGAATAGAATTTTGGTGAGACATAAGGTTCATTTGACCTAATGCTCACCTAATTTCATATCCTATTTATCCCTATGCTACCATCCAAGAAGGGTTACTTACACTTACAAACATAAATTGCATAAACAAAACAATCTATTAAACAACTTTTACATCTTCCTTTTCTATTTCATTTCTTTAATATGCATGTTAGTGCTTAAGGAAAGTGGTATATTAGTCTGGACAACCCTGAGGTTGCGAGGCTTTAAGTAGCCCTAGTAGGTCTTGTACCTTACACCTTTGGTTAACAATGGCATTGTACTCACTTATGCCTTTCTTACTTTCATGTATATATGTGAAATTTTGGCTAAGGAAAACCTTTTTTACTTAAAAAAATCATGCATATTCAACTTCTAAATTTTCTTAAATGAATTAATTAGCATGCATCACAAAGTGTGTTAACTACTTTCATTTGCATGTATAGATATGCTTAGGGTCCATCTATATGCATGTTATATATGTTGGGAAAGAAATCAAGTAATGTGTGTGATGTGAATTTTGATTCACTTTATTTAATCTTAAAATGCCTTTCATTTTGAATAGGTATGTTTAGAGTTTATCTAAACTTAGGATTGATTAAAAGATGTAATCAAAACATTCACCTAAATGAAACTAAAACATGAACCTACTTTAGAAAAATTACTTAGGGAAGGAAAGAGAAGTTCTCTTCTCTTTCCCTCTCTTCATAACTTAGTAAGTAATTTTAGGTTTCACTTAAATCAAATTAAAACATGAAATAAAAATATCCCAAAATACTTAAACAACTTAAATGAAACCCTCCTCTAAGTTGAACATGTTCTTCACACTTAGAAAATTTTAACCTAAAGTCTTAAACTAAGCATATCACACTAACCTTCAAAGCACACATTAGCCTAAGTCACCACTTCTAGCCTTAGGTTAGGTCGGTGCATGGTTTAGTGTTATGTTTTTATTTTGTGATATATATTTTAGACTGGATGTTAGGGTGTATGCTCGTAGAATGAATGGTAGGACGTGCTTAGTCTAACTATTCTTTTCTACAAGGGATTATGCTTAAGGGGAGCTATCATAAATAAATATATAAAAATGCATCTTGCTTGCAGGTGCTTTATACCCTTAAGCATAATCCATAGGCTAGGTGGACTTAGTCACCCATGTGTGGGGTGATAGTCCAATATACATGGTTGGGATTTGTGTGGTGTGATTTAACTAACCTTTATTTTGCAAGTGTTAGTTAGATTTCTACTTTTTCATTTCATGTAAAAATTTGTATAATTAGGATTTTGGAATGATTTGTTATGGGGATTAGGATGAGCATTGGTCATAAGATCCTATCTTATGCACCATGTGAAGCCTTGGAGCATCTACCATCCAACCATCCAAAGGAAGGAACCAAAAGAAGAAAAGAAGAAAAGAAGAAAGAAGAAAAGAAGAAAGAAGAATAAAGCTTGAAGACCCCATAACAATGAATTCCTTTACTTAAATTATAATTTAATTCATTTGTAATCTGGGTTGTATAAGGATAGAGCTCGGCTACCCATATTTGATATTTTTGGGTTTGTGCGGTGGTGCCCGACCACAAACAACCATTTATTCTTTTCGCGATTAGCTTTATAAATTGATTGATGAATTGTTTAGTTTTTGCATTAAGTGGCATGCTTTTCCTAATTTCTTCCTTAGTTGATGTATGACCTAAATGTGGATTAGGCTCTTTAGGGAAAAATAAATCTTTTACCCAACTTAATAACTTGAAATAAAATTAAACAACTCATAACCTCACCTAAAGCTTAGGATTAAAAATCAAGATAAAAGAATTAACAACCCCTTAGCTGGATGAGCATTTCTTTATAATATCATGTAAATGCATCTTATTTCACTCTTGATTGAGGCTTCCACCTTCCCAGAGAACCCTGACCTGATCTGAGGGTCTGGGTGGAAACTCACCTCCTCCCTTCTCGCAGGTTTTGGCCAATAATATGTGTTCTCATGCATTAGTCATAAAAAACCTATTAGCTTGAGTCAAAAATGATTACCTAAAAATGAAAAAAAAATGAAATTTGAATTGCATTAGATTTAGGTCATTTGAAGCATGTCCCTTTACATGATCTAGTCTCTTTAGGGAGTGAATTTAAGGACTTAGTCTCTTTCTAAATAATAATAACCTAGCTATCTTGCATTAGTAATAAAACTTGTCTACATGTATTTAAAATCGTAGAAGGAGTTAGTTGGTGGCCACCCCTAGGAGGTTGTAAGTCCAAGCTGTCAGGTGGTTTCTCCTTTCTTGTGGAGGCAAACCAATTACCCATTTTTACCTTAGATTTAGGTTTTGCTTCTGGCCCTCACCGTAGCTCCCTAGATTTAGGTTCTATGATTGCTTCTCCCCTTTGTGGGCCATAAGCATAATTCCTCACTTCTTAGGCATTTCCTTAATCTATGTTAAGGAATCTTAAGTCCTAAATTTCTAATGAAAAATGCAACTCAAAGAAATTAAATCAAACTAAATCTTAAGTCCTATAGGATAGTTTGAGATGCTCTCTAGGTTTCCTAGCAATGTGGGCATCACCTACTTACCTTCCATTTTGGCATCAATAATATCTCCCTCTTTTGATCAATCCCATTTGATCTTTCAAAAATAAACCAATCGATTAACAATCCTTTCCTATTGAAATCTTTAAAGACAATGATCATTTACCTTAATCGAGAGTTTTCCTAAGGGATCCCGTCCCTTAGGATGTAATTAACTATGGGGGCTTGCCCCTGTAGGGAACTTAACGAACCCAGTTTAAAATAAACCCTTCTTTACTTTTCCATGTAAAGTAGGGGAAGAATCTCTGGTACATATGCAGACCCATCATCTTTAGAGTCCTTATTGAGGTGATTGGTTCCATTAAAGGGTAGTGATTTCTATCTTTAGAGATAGTACACTATACCTTGATGATGTATCTGATCACCTGAATAAGTACATCTGCGGATCTACATGGCATCTTACTAAGATGAATTTCTATAAGGTCTCTTCTTTTTTTCTCCACAGATCTGGAAGGCCACTCCCTAATAGGAATTTATTCACCACACATACTCAAATTTGCTATGTAAGGATTCCATTCTCAAATTCACACATGATTCAGAAATAAGAAAATAAAAGAAGTTGTTTTCAAACACCTCACCTAGCATACTTAAATTTGCTAAGTGAGTAAAATCCAAAAATTACAAATCAATCAAATTCAAATATGAACCTATGGAAGCATCAAACATCAAAGATCTTTGAACCCCTTTTTAACATACACAAATTTGTTGGAAATGGATTCCATATTCTAAAATCTCCTTTCCAATCAATTCCAAAATCTCTTCTTCATTTGAACCCCACTTAACACTTTCAAGTTGTGAGTGTGGGTTCAAATTCTAAATCAAAATTTCAAAAATTAACAAACAAAAATCTGATTCAAGTTTGTTTTTCAACATTACAGACTTTCAGTCAATTTCATTTTTTAGTTCAGTTAGCTCAATTATCAATGGCAGCACCAAAGTATTTGTTCACTTTTTCTCATGGGATCGACATGGCCTTAGATCAGGCCAACCTCCCATGCTCTGACTATTCCCACCTCATCCACTTTGGCTAAGGCTTTGGGGGGCTCAAATTACAGGGACCGAGCAATTAGTAAAAATGTGGTGATCGGGCAGAAGCCAATCATCCAGGTTGAGTTGCCATTAGATTCAGAGATTCCCTCATTGAAGAGGAAGGCTGTGGCAGTTACCACAATAGCAGTAGCAGTGACAGTGCCAGTGCACCCCATAGTTCCCCTTACTGCCTTAATTAGTTCTAGCACCCACTCCTTGGCACCTTATAAGGGGAAGGATCCCCTGATCCCAGAGATTATCTCCTCTGCTTTTGAGGTTGGGTCTAGTTCCTATACTGCTCGACCTACCAGGACTCAGCGTAGAAATAATATCCATAAAAATCCAAGATCACACCTAGCAGAGAGTTGGAGGCAGTGTCTTAAGCTATCATGGAAGAGTCACCTAGGGTAGTGTCTCCTCTCATTACAGAGAATAGGTTTGACCCCTCTCTCTCTATAGAGAGGATGTTAGGAGGATTTCACCTCCACCAGGTTTATTTCCGTGCTCCCATCGTGGGAGAGAGGAGGAGGTCGTACAGCTTGAGGATAGTTCTTCACCGAGTTGGCAAAACTTATGAATCATTGGAGTCTGGGGCTCAATTTGATCTGAGATCAGTTATCCCCCATAGCATGGGTAGGCAGATTAGGCGGGAGAGGGCTAGAGAAGCCTGTACATCAGTTCATGTTACTAGCCAGGAGTGACAGAGGTACAACCGACAGTCAGAGGCCTCTGCACTTATGGACTTTACTGATCGCACTACCCACATCGATCATACTGACAGTATCTTGCTCACGGGACTACCCATCACAGGAGAGGAGCTCCTATGAGAGAGTCGGTGGTGCCTCCACCACACCGCTCTACCTCATGTCCATCATCTCCTGTACATGTTTTAGGATCTACTATTCCACCAAAGGCCATGAAGGTCATCCATGGAGAAGAAGACCCCACTAGTGATCCGGCTATGGCCAAGAGATCCTGTTCCATCTACACTGCCTATTATGGCCAGGCCGACCTCTCCTACTGACCTGCTTCCCCAATTATGGTGCGAAAGGAATGGTGACCTCAAAGTATTGTAGTTGTCCCGTCACCACCACCACTTTAGCAGGCTATGGAGATTACAACAGTAGGGGGAGGAGGAGACAGTTCAGTCGACCCTATGGCCATAGATCCTCCTAGGAGTACTACTCCATCCTGATCCAGTGATAGCCAGAATCATCTTTCTTCTAACAAGCATAGCCCTCATAGGGTTAGCTCTCTAATAATAGAGATTATATGCACTTCTATCCATGACAGTGATTCTACTACTGGTCAGCCTAAATATTTTATACCTATTCAGTTATATCGATCCCTAGATGACATTATGGCTCAGTATCTAGAGGAGAAGAAGGAAATCTTAAGATATGTCTAGTCTGATTTGGAGGATGAGAAGGTCAGTTTTGATCTAAACAAAGATGATCTGTTAGAGGATTCAGCGGGGGTACACATGGTAGACACCAGGGGTTCCCTTCTTTGTGAGCAACAGACATTGGAAGGTGATGTGGCCGAGTAGGAAGACACAGCCTACTAGACCCAACACCTCCTACAATAAATAAAGCAAAAGGATGATCAAATAGATAAAATGGGGAAGAGGCTTGAAGACTTATTAGCAGCTATTTTAACACTCCAGAACCAAACCCCGATAGTTCATCCTACTATAGTTGAAACCAGTCCACCTGAGTTGTTGCATGTCTTGGATCAAGCCAAGACTACACTGCTAGTAGAGCAGGGCAACACCAGTTAGTATAGGAAGGTAGTGGATAGTACCTCCAAATAGGAAAAGGACATCAAGACCATGGTTGAGCAGCAGGTGAGAGAAGTGTTGGCTCAAGCCGAGGAGGATCATCGGTTCCAAAGGATAGACCCTACCAGAGGAATTTGATGCCATCTAATATCCTAAGGGTTTCGTATCACCTTCTTTTAAAAGCTTCGATGGCAGTGGGAACCCGAGGTAGTACTTTACACATTTTAGAGCCAACTATAGCAACGCTAGTGGCAGTGATGCTTTACTCTTCTGTCTCTTTGTCAGTAGCTTAGCGGGTATAGCCTTTGATTGGTACACTGAACTTCCCAATAGTTTAGTGAAGGATTTTGCTGAGTTGGTGCAACTCTACATCAAGAGGTTTGTTGGAGCTCAGCAAAGGGTGATTGTAGGCGATCTCGTTGTGTCTCAACAACACCATGGTGAGTCCCTCATTGATTACATTCTGAGATGGTGTAATTTGAGTATGAAATGTGAACCACAGTAGTATGCCTTTGAGATTTTGCTTAAGAATATCTATGGCCTGGTCGCCTTCATGCTCAAAGTTTTCAGCATCAAAACTTTTGAGAAGCTAATCAACAAGGTGGCTAGCTTACAAGGAGAGGCCAAATAGTTTCCTTTTCCAGATCAACCAGTAAAGTCAATGCCACAGAAGGTGTATGAGAAGAAACCTGGGGTAGTGACAGTAGTAGACAAGGGGAAACAGCCGGCTAGAGAGCAGTATGAGAGACCTCATGCTCCACAACCCTCACTTCCTCTACCACCAGAGGCCCATCCTCCACACATGCTGGCTCCATGGCCTGTGCCACCTCCTCCTGAGCCATATCCACACCAGCAGTGGTACACATACCCGCCGCCAGGTAGCTATGGTCTACCTACTCTTTTGGATAAACCATATTCAGAGGAGGTAATTAGAAGAATCTTTAAGAATATTAAAAAAATTTTTAGCGAACCTAGAAGGCGGAGGAAGTGAGCAAGAAATGATTCTAACTTTTTCCCCTACCACCATGTTAGGATTTTAGAGGATTGCTTTACATTCAAGGACTAGCAGATTTAAGAAGAATTATTATAGTTATCCCAAATACCTTGTGGAACAACCATCTAGCTCCATTAGGGTAATCCTTGGGGATACCTGCGATCCTTCCAAAATCGAAGAAGGTTGGGATATCTCCTTATCCCGTACCTCTAAGAAAATTGTATCAAAAATCAAGAAACTTTCCCTGCAGGTGCCTGAGCTAGCTCGAACCTCCAACATCAAGGAAGGTTTGCAAGTTGTCCAGGACAACTTAGGGAAGGTAGGAGCTCAGCATAAGGAGCATCCTTGCACATAGCAAGTGGTATATTTACTACTACTTCATCAAACTCTACTTCAGCTAGCTCTTCCTTTATTAGACATCTTGTATCAGTGGATGAGGGCATCAAATCCCTCACCCCACTTACTTTACTTGACTTCTACTATGTACCTTCTTTAAAATCCAAGAAATCAAGGAATAAAGCTAGTTTGAATTATATATGTCACTTCTGATGGGTTGCTTAACTCTATTCTTATTAAAAACTCTATAAGTCTAAACAAAAATTATAATATCTTTTCTTTAGATTTAGAGTTGGACTTTCCTTCTACTATGGCTCACCTCTTGAGATAGTCTTGGAATCATTTGATTTGAGAGTCCCATAGGAGAAGCTATAGGTGAGCGGATAGTAGAACCTTGCACTAACACCACAAGAGATCACTTGGTCAACCTTAGCAGGTTATACCTCCTAGGGCAGCACCTCAAGATAGAGAAAAATAAGTCATTGGTTTAGATGATCAAGAAGCCCCTCCATAGGATGCTCCACCCTTAGATATGCTTGTAAAGAATCAGTCCAAGGTGCACTACAATGTCCTCTATCACCTAAGAAAGTTGCCATCTAAGTTAAGCATATATGATGCCCTTGTCTTATCCAAAGAGATGAGAAAATCACTAATCAAGGCTCTTCTTGATCCTAAAATATGCTTAGCTCAGTTGACTGATGTTGGAGAGGAGGCACATTATTCCAGAGAAGCTTAGGGGATCACTTTCACAGATGAAGACGTTCTGGGGGACATGGAGCACAACCATCCCCTCTACATTATAATGGACATGATTTAGACTTGCCAGAGTTCTCATTGATCCAGGTGCATCAGTGAATATTATTAGTCTAAAAACTCTTGCCTACTTGAGGATCAACATCTCCACACTCTGAGGAGATTGGATGATGTTGAGAGGATTGAATGAGCAAGGCAAGAGGGCTTTGAGTTCCATAGTGTTACCTTTGGAGATAGGTGACTGGAAGACTAAAGACAAGTTTTATATCATTGATTTAAATACTTTGCCTCTTTGCTCGATAGGCCCTAGATACATCAGAATAAGATGATTCCATCCTCCCTCCATCAGTGCATCAAGTTCAGAAAGAATGGGATTAAGTAATGTGTCAAAGGTGATGAAAAGCCATTTTCAATCAGAGAGGTTGAGATATGTGAAGATGCAATATACTATCTTCCTCAAAATACCTTTCCTCATGAACTTGATCAAAATTCAAATGCAAAAGAAAAAGAAGAAAAAAGAAAGACAAAAAAAGAAAAAGAAAAGAAAAATGAAAGTTCAAGTGAGAAATGGGCATTGAAGAAGAAGTAGAGCCACATATCACATTCCACCCACAGTTCATTCCATCATATGGACATGTGGGTAGGATGACTTGACCTCCACCAAGTAGAGGCAGAGGTAGAAGTAGAGATAGTCCCTGAGGTGGAAGACCCCCTGGTTGGCCACCACATACAGGTTATGTTTCAGTTCATAGGAGTACCCCTACTATTCAAATAGACTTGGAATCCAGCTCAAAGGATAAGTCTAATGTGATTAGCATACCAGCCAACCCCTCTCAGTGGGTTTCCTTAGAGGTGACACTTGAGCTGGACAGTGATAAAGACTAGGCCTCCAGACAAATCAAAATATTTGAATCAAATTTATGTGAAACTATCAGGCAGTAGTTGGGATCCTTAGCTCTAACCTCACTTTCATCTCAAAAAGTTGAAAGTTTAGTAGTTAAGGAAGCCCCTCAATTATCCAGAGATGTCAAATCGAAGAGATTCTTTTTGGGATCATCATCCTCAAGTTCTGAAGTTGATGCAGAACTTGAGGAAAATTCATATAAAGAATTAATGGAATTGTCTTATGATTCGCCTTGTGTTCTTAATCTTGCAAAGAAAGGTTTGATTCCTTATACATGGTCTAAGCTCAGGTTAGAATACTTCAAAAAGTTATGGAACAATAGAGGCAGGGAAGCATAATCAAGATTAGGACTAGGATTCAGTTCAGTGGGTTCAATCGATGATGATGATCACTGCTTGGTTGTCACCAATTAACTAGAGTCTGATAGGTTCTTCTCAACACACCAACTCTTACGAGGAGGTATGTTTAGAAACTTCAAATGATCCAAATGATCTCCAAATCAAAGATGCACCACCAAAATTTGAAGAGGAGATCCATTCAACAATGGACAAGCTTAAAGAAAATAACCTCGGGACAGATGAAAATTCACGCCTGACATACATCAGTTCATTACTGAATGAAGAAGAAACTAATGAATTAGTTAGGCTATTGACTGAGTTGGACTATTTTGCATGGAGTTATGAAGAAATGTCTGGATTATCTCCTAACATAATAGTCCAAAAACTAGCTATAGATTCTAATGCCATCCTTATCAAGCAAACTCCTAGACGCGTGCGATTAGAAATAGAACAACAAGTCATTTCTAAAGTCAAGAAATTGATCGATGCTAGTTTCATTGGGGAAGAAAAATACCCTACATGGTTAGCTAGTGTCATCCCAGTTAAGAAGAAGAATGGCCAAATTCGCATATACGCCGATTTCAGGGACTTAAACAAGGCATGTACTAAGGATGAGTTTCCTCTTCCTATTCCAAAATTAATGGTGGATCTTATGCAGTATTCTCCTTTATAGATGGGACATCTGGCTATAACCAAATCAAGATGGCCCCCGAGGATGAAAGAAACACAACTTTTTTGAACCCGTCGAATCTATTGTTATAAGGTCATGCCTTTGACCTTAAAATGGTGCTACATACCAATGGGCCATGACTTAGATCTTCAATGAACTCATCCATGATCGGGTTGAGTGCTATGTTCATGATCTAGTAGTCAAGAGAAAGAAAAGAAGATCATCTCTTTGACTTGAGAGTGGTTTTTGAATGGTTAAGACAATACAACTTTAAAATGATTCCCCTGAAGTGTGCATTCAGAGTAACTTTAGAGAAATTCTTTGGGTTTATTGTCCGACATCGGGGAATAGAAATAGATTCAGAAAAGATTAAAGCTACCTTAGAAATGCCACTTCTTAAAAGTCTAACACAACTCAGATTGTTCCAAGGATGGTTGGCATATCTAAGATGCTTTATCTCCAACTATCGGGGAGATGCAAACCATTTTTAGCACTTGTCAAAAAGGATGCCAAGTTTAAGTGGGATGATAAGTTCCATCATGCCTTCAAAGTATCAAGTAGTATTTGGTGAAGCCACCAGTTCTAGCAGCCCCTATCCCGGGCAAGCCGTTGATCCTCTACACAGATGCATTGGATGACTCCCTTGGGGCTTTGTTGGCCCAAGTCAACGATGAAGGGAAGGAGAACGCTCTATTACCTCAGCCATCATCTGATCCCTATTGAAGCTAACTACTCACCTATTAAGAAATAATGCCTAGCTTTAATCTTTGCATCTCAAAAGCTACAACACTATATATTTTCTTATAAGGTGAAATTGATTTCAAGAATCAATCCACTACAGCATCTCATGACACTACTAACTGGACGTTTAGCACATTGGTCCATGATTCTCTCATAGTTTGATATCTTATTTGTACCCCTCCATGCGGTGAAAGGACAAGCGCTAGCAGATTTCTTAGCAGCACACTCAGTTCCTGGCGATTTTAGTGATGATCTCACGACAAACAAAATGATGAACTTAGGAGAGGTTGACAATCATCATTGGGAGATGTATTTTGATGGTGCAGCTCCCTTTCACAAAGGAGAAGTACCTCGATCTATTCTTCTAGAAAAGGTAGGGTAGAATAGTTCTCTTAACTCCTATGATGTGATGAGATTCTCATACTATCTTTTCAATCCCTACACCAACAATGAAGTTGAGTATGAGGCTTTGATTGCCGATCTGGAGTTAGCTATCACAGTGTGTGTTAAGAGCATCAATATCTATGGGGATTCTTAGCTGGTCTTCAACCAGATTGTTGGGTCCTATAAGGTTCTCAAACCCAAGCTTCGTCATTACCACGAGTACACCCTGAGGTCATCATCTACAAGGTCCCCCATGGAGAGAACACAGTAGTAGATGCTTTGGCCAAACTTGCCAAAGAATTAGCATGTTTGGAAGATGAGTCCATTCTAATAAGGGTCCAAAATAGACAAGTCATATCCCTTATTGATGCTGAACTAATTGAGAAACTTTCTCTTGAAAGAGAGGTTGTCATTGCCAAAAAGGATTAGGAGCTGGATTGGAGGCAACCATTCATAGATTACTTGAACACCGATAAACTACCTCAAGAGAAGTCACAAGCCCATCAGGTGAAGCAGAGAGCTCTCTCCTATGCTCTCGTGGATGGCACCTTATATCGATGGTCTTTTGATGAAATATGGTTACGTTGTTTATATAAACAAGTCTATGGCATTGTAACTGAGGTACATTCTGGTATATACAAAGCGTATCTATCCGGTCTGAAGATGAAAGCAAAGATCAAGAGACTAGGATACTACTGGCCCTCGATGATCACAGACTCCATGAACGTGGCTAGGAGATGCCATTAGTGTCAGGTACATGGTGTGGTCCTACATCAACCACCCAACATTCTACATCCTACATTGGCCTCCTGGCCATTCGAATGTTGGGGTACCGACATTGTGGGTCCGATCGATCCTCCTTCTTCCAAGGGTAACCAGTTCCACTTAGCTTCCACCGACTACTTTTCCATGTGGGCAAAAGAAATCCCACTCAGAGAGGTCATAGCTCAGCATGTGCTTCAATTTTTTAGGAACCAGATCATATATTAGTTTTGGGTACCTCGATGAATTATATCCAATAATGGTACTGCATTCAAAAGCACCAAGATCAACATATTTTCTAGAAGACATGGTATAGATTGGAGATACTCCACTATTTATTATCCTAAGGAAAATGGCCTAGCAGAAATATTCAACAAAACTCTCAGCCATATACTAAAGAAGACACTCGATGATAACAAGTGATAGTAGCATGAGCAACTAGTTGAAGCCATGTGGGCATATGCACCACATACAGAACTCCAACCTAATCTACCCCATTCTCCTTATTGTATGGATCTGAAGCCATTCTACCATTAGAAGTTCAGCTCCCATCACTAAGGATAGCAATGGGTAGTAAAATCACTACACAGTAGAACACTAGGTTGTACTTAGAAGAGCTTGAAGGTTTGGAGGAGAGATGCCTACGGGCATGCCAGAATCTCGAGTTGTACAAAGCCAAGATGATTCAAGCTCACAACAAAGTGCCCTAGATCTTTTCAAGTAGGAGAGCTTATTTTTAGTTCTAAGGAGTCGAAAGATGGGAGGTAAGTTTGACTTGGGAAGGCCCCATGTCATAAAGAAAGCCTACCAAGGAGGATCTTATCATCTTATTGATTGTAAAGGGAACACCGATGCTTCCAATGGGATTTGAAGAAATATTACCAATAAAAACATGTTTGAAAATAATTATCATCAAAAGAACAAAATTTCATTCTGATTCTTCAAAAATCTTCTTTTCATTCAAAGTGTTATGTGCTTGTCTTGTGAATCCTCCACGACATATTTTGGATAGGTATAAGAGAACCCAAGAGGCATCCTATCCTCTTTCACAACACAAACACAATCAAACATAATTCCCCGACACTACTAGAATAGGTGTAAGAGAACCCAAGAGGCATCATATTTCAATTAGCACAACTAAGGTGTAAGAGAACCCAAGCGACATCCTTTCTTGGTGGGAATCCCAGTTGCCATCCGTGACACCATTTTATCAAAATTTCCCACGTGTGTTTAGGTTAGTTTTAAGAGAACCCAAGCGGCATCCTATTTCCTTTAACACAAGCACATAAAAAACACATATCTTTTATCTCAAGCTATTTTGATGTGGGAGCAAGTCCCCCTTGGCACTCACTCATTACTGCTCTAGGTCGGGTTGACATACTATCTTGCTAGTCTATCACCCCAGTGGTCATTTGTTTGGAAGATGTGTGTCTCTGAGCTTTCTTCCAGACTTGACCATTGCAAACCAATGAGTGCCTTATTAGTTTGGTAGGCTTCACTGCGCAGCTAGTAAGCTACCTCATGTTGACATTATTTAAGAAGATGTGAGTCCCGAGCTTTCTTCTTGAACTAGCCATCATGTACTAACTAGGTTGAGTATATTTAAGGTTTAAGATAAGTCCCCCAGAGGCACCTTTCCTCTTGACTACTTTCGAGTTGATATAAGTCCCCAGTGGTATTCACTTAGTAGTCGCCTTAGGTCAGATGGAACCTGTCGAGCGGAAGACAGACTATCCTGGCAATCAGTTTGTATAAGAGGATGTGAGTCCCCGAGATTTCTTCCTAGGTTGATTATCACAAATTGACGAGAACCTTAGATTAGTTGATGTTCATTATGCTGACATGACTCACCCTGGTGGGTACACCACTCTTGGTAGATATGAGTCCGCAAGCTTTCTCCTTGAGTTAGGCATTGAATACCTATTTGATATATGACTAGCCATGTCATCTTCTCTAGGGTTTTGGATAAATCCTTTAGTGGCCCCATCCCTTGTGGGCATTCTACTTGGATCACATCCTTTATGACCCTATTTAGACACTACCCGAGTTACTTTTGGATTGGACAGTCCCCCTTTCTTAGTAGCCACCCCTGTGGTTGGAGAATTTGTTCAGCAGATGCGTAGATTCTCCCTTGGTTCTGTAAAATTGAGATAGGTCTAGGATAATTTAAGCTCCTTCTTAGTATGATCCCTTGCAAACCAATAGGTCCATGATAAATAAATAAAATAAAATAAATAAATTAATTCACATGTGGATTAGGAATTCAAGCCCCAAAAGGCCCCTTTTCCCAAGCAGGTATCCTATCTTTAGAGCAATGTCAGCAGAACTCCCTATAAGAATTGCCTGACTACCTGAGTAGAGATAAGTCCCTGGTTCGACACTCTCTTCGTAGTTACCCTTAGGTCAAGTTCAATCTGTTTGCCACAAACATGTTACCCCGACAGTCATTTCGCTTTGGAAGATGTAAGTCACAACGCATTCTTTCTAGCATGACTATCTCAAATCGACGGGCAACCCTAGGTGATTTGATGTTACCTCATGTGTCACTAGTGGTCTTTTGTAGTGGAAGATGTGAGTCCACGGGCTTTCTTCCCAGATTAATATTGCAAAAAAGACACCCCTTTGGTTGGATAGTTCTCCCCTCAGCCGGGAAGCTACTCCCTTTGGATTGCTAAATCTATGTTAAATTAAGGCCATAATAATAATAAGCTAATCCATCAATGGGATCAATTAAAATAATAATTAAAAATGAAACTAATCTTGATTATCTTTAAAATTTAATTTAAATCCCCAATATTCACTCAATTATTTAATTAATGTTACATTACTAATGTGTCACTCCAGCGGTCTTTTGTTCAGGAAAGATGTGAGTCCCCGTGCTTTCTTCCCTAAATCAACCATCACAAAATTAAAGGCACACCCTTGGTTGGATAGTCCTACTATGTGGCAAATAGATTACTCCCTTTGAATTGGTAAATCTGTGTTAGATCAAGGACACCTGTGTACTTCCAAACCAATGGGATCCATAAAACAACTAAAAATAAAAATAATCTTGACTATCTTTGTGATTTAAGTCCCCGATGGCATTCACTCAATAGTCATCCCTAAAAGTTGACATGTCACCTCATATGTCACTCCCGGTCTTTAGTAAGGAAGATGTGAGTCCTTGCTTTCACCAAATCATTACAAACCAAAATACAAACCCTTGGTTGGATAGTCCTACTATGTGGTTGGTAGACCACCCTTGGATTGGTAAATCTATGTAAATTGAGGCCATGGCCTACTTTCCGGCCCATCGTAAATCGATAATGGTTCATCTCAAAAATCAAAACTTAAAAATCTGAAGCCAAATTACTTATAACCTTCCTAGTGGAGTCAAATCTCTTACAAATCCAATCAAACTAATCAAACAAATTAAATCAATATGCTTCTCCTCAGTGAGATGCAAATCTTTCTATTCCCCCAGTAGATCTAGAATTCTAATCCCTTAGTGGATTTCACCTCTCCTCCCCTGGACTTGAACTTGCTTGTGGAGAGTTCACTTTTCTCCCGGTGGAGAGTTCACTTTTCTATGGGAGCCATATGAACAAAACTAAATCAAACAATCACATCAATTTTCTCCCCATCGAGACTCAAATCAAATTCAAATCTTTCATCCCTCAGTGGATGACTTGAACCTTTTCCCTTAGTGGAAGGTTCACATACTCAATCCCTAGTGGATCCCTCCTTCACTCTCTCTGAAGAGTGAGTCACATTGCACTAAGTTCTTGATTCCTTCTAAACCTTGGGTTAGGAGTAGATCATCTATGTTAGTGCTTATGATTGTTCGGTGTTGTTGATCATTTTATTCATGTGTACGCTTGTGTCCATCACTTTTGAGCCTTTGTTGACCTCATTTTTTTAGAATGAGCTCTCATCCCCTCCATCTTAAACATAGACTCCTCTTAGACACTAGTTCCTTAGCCAAGACACTTCTAGTGATTAGGTGAACAACCTAACCTAGAGACTTGAAAGGGTTAGCCATGGAATAAGTTATGTCTTAGGTTTTAGAAAATTTTACTCCTATAGCTTGGACCAAAGCCTCACTCTTTTCTTACAAGTCAAACTCTAAACTCAAATCAACTTCTCCAAATCAAACCTTGAATTAATTCTAATGGATCTTCTCAAATCATGAATCAATTCCAAATGATTGAAATTCATATCCAAATCAAAAATATTTCATAAGTTTCTTTGATTCTCATCTTATGGACTTAGCTCAAACCAAATCCAAATTAATTCAAACTTAAGAAATTTTCTCATAACCCATTTATATTCCCATTTATATTCACAAATATAAATGAAATATAAATTCAAATACCCAACACCAAATTCAAAACTCAAACTCAAATCTAACCTAAATTCAACCTAAGCCTTCCAAGTCAAATTCTTGGACCTTAGCAAATCAACTCAAATCAAAGCCTTGATTTTTCTTCATGATCAATCCTTCAATCATGAAACTAAAATAAACACAAACTTCAATCATGAACTAAATTCAAAACTCAAATCCAAATCCAACCAAAATTTAACCTAAACCTTTCAAGTCAAATTCTTAAACTTAGACAAATCCAACTCAAATCAAACAGATTTTTTTTCATAATTCAATCAATTTCAATCATGAAACCAAATATAAACACAAACTTTAATCATCAAACCAAAAATAAATTCAAAACTCAAATCCAAATTCAACCAAAATTCAACCTAAGCCTTCCAAATCAAATTCTTGAACTTAGCCAAATCAAACTCAAATCAAACCAACCCCTTGATTTTTCTTCATGATTCAATCAGTCCTTCAATCATGAAACCAAATAAGAACACAAACTTTGATCCTCAAAAAACTAAATTCAAAAAAATCAAAAGTCAAACTCATGTTCACCTTTGAACTTAAATTGTCAAATGAATCAAAACCCGTTTGACTTCAAAACCACTTGCAAATGGATTTATATTTCTATTATAAGTCCATATGTGAGTTCAATCAAACTCAAATCAAGCTCTGACCAAGCCATTTGACCCACTTAGGCTCACTTGACCCAAAGTGACTTAAAGTACCCCTTATGAGTCAAATTCTAATCTTAACCAAATTGGATTAAACTAAGCCCACCTAAGCCTAACATTGTCAGAAACAATCATCATGAGATGATCAATCACTCAAATTAGGTCAAACCAAGTCAACACTTAGCCAAAATGAAATCTAAACTAGCCAAAATATACCATAGGTCAAATTGATTGAAACCATTGATCAAAACTAATTCATGATCAATGTTTGAACTTGACCAAGTCATCAGTTGAGCCAAACCTAGCCCAATTACTTGATCCAAGTTGACCCAACTTGACCTAAAAAGTCAAAATATGTCAAATCTTGATCTAAGCTAAATTAATTGCAACCAATGGGTCAAATTCATTCTAAATCACTTATTGAACTTGACCAAAGCCTCAATTGGCCAACTAGACCCAACCAGCCCAATTGACCATGAACCCAACTTGACCTAAAAGGTCAAATTGAGCCAAAATAAAATCAAACCAAAATTGATTGGAAACAAAGATACCAAATCATTTCAAATGACCAACCCATGACCTAGCTCAATTAGGTCAAATGGGTCAAATCGGTCAACTTGACCCATTTGACCTAAATAAAATCAAATGAACCAAATCCAAATATGAATCAAATTGAACCGAACCAATAATGCCAAAACATTTCAATTGGACGTATGAACTTGACCCAACACTTTGTTTGACCCAATTTGACCAATTGGTCAACTTGACCCAAGTTGACCCATTTTGACCTAAATTGGTAAACATGAGCCAAATCATATCAAATCAATTACAAATTCATTGAAACTTGGCCCAACCCATTTTCAATCATACCAAACATATTCAAACTCAAATCAAAGCCAAATGACCATTTTACCCCTAGGTCAAAGGGTAATTCTTGGCCAAATTCACTTAGAATTTTGTCAAATCCTCTTCATGGCCACTTGGCACCCTCTTAGCAGACCAAGTGGACACAAGCATGGCATGATCAGTATCATTACTCCTCTTCAAACATGGGATCAACTCCATCAAATCAAATACTACCTTTCGCAAAATTGAATTGCAAGCTAAAATTTTGCACTATCAATTGATCCAAAATGATTCCTCGATGGGGAGATATACTCTAATTTTATTCTCACTCTCTTGCATTTGATTGAGTGATAGGAAGCCACATAAATATTTCCCAAGTCTCTCCAAGCTCCCTCAACCCAATTGGATTTCTCCGTTCTCAGTTTCTTCAAAATTGAAAATAGGCCAAAATAATCTATTGTAGCTTTCATCTGCACCCTTCTCTTCAAACACTTGGATGAAGCCAGTGATTGAGTTCCCTCAAGGTGCTTGAGGAAGGGGCAAATTGAGCTAAATTTGAGTATTTTGAGTTGGAAAATCTTGCTACCTCCCTATTTTCAATTTTGAAGAAACTGAGAACGGAGAAATCCAATTGGATTGAAGGAGCTTGGAGAGACTTGGGAAATATTTATGTGGCTTCTTATCACTCAATCAAATGCAAGAGAGTGAGAATAAAGTGAAATTAAGAGGAGTATATCTCCTAGAAAATGAGGCTTCTCCTTCATTTTGGATCACCATCGATGCAATTGTTAGTCGATAGCTTGCACATGGTTCAATTGGAGGAATAAGTTCCCATTTGCTGATTTGGAGTGTGAGTGATCCCATGTTCTTGAAAATGAGAGGAGGTGGCCAGATTTTCCAAAAATTGGGTCATGTGCACCATGCTCACTGTACTCAAATTTAGCTCAATTCCTCAAGCACCTTGAGGGAACTCAATCGAGCTCACTCAAACCTTCATCCAAGTGTTCGAGCAACGGGAAGAGGTGTCTAGATGAAAGCTACAAGCCTAGGATTATTTTGGTCAATAGGGAGATCTACTCAACATCAACCCCTTAAACCTTCAACAGGGCTTCATCTCTACTAGACGAAGCTACCTCAATAGTTGGGAGCACTGGTGATAGCCTCCGGCAAGGTATTCCTTCAAACTGAGCCTAGAATAGGAAGTGTTTGGTCCTTTATGAAAGAAACTTTCACCATTAGATGTCTTGCCCCTTGCATGAAGATGGTGTGGGATAAGTTTTAGCTGAATCCGAGCTTAATCAAGCTCGGATCATGCCCTAACGAGTGGACTGATGCCCTCTCCAGCAGGCGAGCTCAGTGATGGATCATGGACCATCCATCTACGCATTTTGGATGGATGGTCCTGATCAAGCCGCGTAGGATCCTTTGATTTATCCTATTAGAACGCGTTTAATCTGTACCCCGATGAAGGAGAAAGCACGCAACCGTTGATGCAACATTGAATGTGACTACTTGAATAACGAATCACATCACGCCACGTGGAAAGCGCGTGCCGCGTCAACTGTCCACGTGGTGCAAATGAGATTAACTATATAATTAGGTTATTTAATTAGGTTTTAATCATGGAATCTTTAAATAGTCATAACTAAATGTAGAAAATCAAAAAATACAAAATAAAATGCATTATGAAGATAATTCAAAGGGAATAATCTAAAATTAAATTCAATTGATTTTGATCAGTGATATTTTCTAAATTTGGGTTTTATTGGGATTATAATTATGTTAATTACTCTTTAATTATCCCACTGATTAATTCCAAACTTCTCATGTGCATTTAGTGGGATGACTTCTTCCTCCCCTAATTTTCTTGGAATGCATTAATAGTTTAATTAGAGGAATTGTTGGATTCATTCCTAATTACCCTCTTAAATAATTAAATGATTAATTAACCTTTTAAATAGTGATAAATTCATTAATTAAGTTTGCTAATCACCTTAGAGCAGTGAATGTACTTAGGGAATGAGATTAGGAGTTCTTTCCCATATCTTTTTCACTAAGTTTTTTTTCATTTGGATAAGAATCTAATTAAGGTCTAAATTATTTAAATGATTTAATTACTTTGTTAAATGGTTTAAATAATTAAAATTTTAAAATGAAATCAATCCAAAACTTAATCATTCTTTCTTGGGTAAATTTCTTAGGTGTTCAATAACTTAAGTAGCTTAAGGAAATCATACCTAACCCATATATGTGGGAAGGGTTATGAAAGTACTTAAATTAAACTCTTTAGCTTAATAAATCATTAATTGTGAGCCAAATGAATTAGGCCCCTTTCTTTCTTAAGTGCATTGCTGATTTAAATTCCTTATGGTTTTATGTCATACATTGGCTCATAATTATTTGGTTAAATATGTTAAAGAGGTGTAGGTAAGGGATAATTAATGAACTTAATGAACACCTTAACATAATCAAAACATAAAATTCACTTAATGATTCTAATAATTAAACTAAAATAACATACACATGTGGGATATAGGTTAGGACCAGTAAACTTACTTACATTTCCTAAATCTAAAATCAAACTCAAAACAAAACAAAATTTCCATAAACCAATTTTGATTCACTTTAAATAATCTTATTCCATAAGATTGTCTTTAGGAATTAATTAAAGTGAATTAAATTACATGCTTGCATCACTTTACTTCTTCCTAGCATGCTAAATATGTATGTCATATGAAAATCATACATTCATGTCTTTTAAAAAAATCAAATTAAAATGAAAAGTTTCCTTCATGTCAAATTGCATGTTTTGGCTAAAGTAAGAATATGAATGGCTATTATTACTATTAAATACAAAACTATTTTCAAAAGTTATAAATCAAACATTACAAATGAAGGGTATGCTATTTACAATTACTTACGAGCTTCATGTGAATAGTATAAAATGGGTTATGTGATTTTCCCTTTCTTTCATAACATAGGATTGTATAGGATTTGCAAAGTATATAGTCCATTTGAAAAGGAAATAAAACTTGCTTAAATTCATTCCTATACTCTCCTATCTCATGACTTAAGTAGGAATTCCACATCACACATATAAACTAAACAATCAAAACAAACATAAACTTTCATGATTCTCTTTCCATGCATTTCTTTTGTGCATGCACATGTATTTAAGAAAAGTGGTATATTAGTCTGGACAACCATGGGGTTGCGAGGCTTTAAGTAGCCCTAAGTAGGTCTTGTACCTTACACCCCTGATGTTGATAATGGTGTCGTACTCACTTATATCTTTTATACTTGTAAATGTGCATATGAAAAATGGATAAAAGAATCACTCTCTTCTACTTAACAAAATCATGCATACATGAAACATTTCAAATTTCTTTAAGCAACCTCTCTTAGCATTCATCATTAAGGTCTGTTAAATACTTGCATTGCATGTATAGATATGCTTAGGATTTATTCATGCGCATGATACACATGTGGGAAAGAAATAAAATATTTTGTGCTTTGTAATAGTAATTCACTTTACTTAATCTTAAAATATCTTTCTTTTTGAATAGGTTTGTTTAGGGAAAATCTAAACATAGGATTAATTAAAACACATAAGAAAATATTCACCAAATGAAAATCATTAATGAATCTACCTTAGAAATTAATTAAGGTAGGGAAGGAAAGAGAAGTTCTCTTCTCTTTTTCCTCTCTTTAACAAATAGTAACTAATTATAAGTTCATTCAAAACCAAATCAAATCATCAAATAAAACTTAACCAAATCAACTAAACCACTTAAATGAAACCACCCTCTAAGTTGAACCTTTCATACTTGGAAAATTTTAATATTAAAACTTATTTAAGATCAACCACGCTAACCTTAAATGGCACACACATTAGGCTAAGTCACCATTTCTAGTTTTAGGATAGGGCGGTGCATGGTTTGATGTTTGCTTTTATTTTATGATGTGATGTTTTAGTCTAGATGTTAGGGTGTATGTGCATAGACTGAATGGTAGGATGATCTTAGTCTAATCATTATCTTATATAGGAGATTGTGCTTATGGGGCACTGTAATAAAAATATAAATGCTTTTACTGTGCAAGTTGCTTATACCCCTAAGCATAATCCAAAATAGGCCAGGTGGACATGGTTAACCATGTGTGGGGTGCTAAGTTTAATACATTCTTGGGATGTATGATTTGTTTAGCTTCTCTATTTTGCAGGTGCTAGTCAGATTTACTTTTCCCTTTTCATGTAATTTTGTAACTAGGATTTTAGGATGATTGTTATGGGGGATTATGATGAAGATTGGTCATAAGATTACAACTTATGTATCATGTGAACCCTTTGAAACATCCACATTCCAGCCATCCAAAAGAAGGAAAGAGAAAGAAGAAAGAAGAAAGAAAAGGAGAATGAAGAGAAAATAATGAAGACCCACATAACATGAATTTTCTTACTTGATTGTAGTTAATTCATTTATAATCCAGGTTGTATAAGGGTAGAGCTCAGATACCCACATTTATTTTTTTTTGGGCTTACGTGGTGCCCAACCATGAAAGGCCTCTTATTCTTTTGCGCTAGCTATATAAAATGTTTGATGTTTGTTTAGCTTGTGCATTAAGATGTCATGTTTTCTTAGTTTCTTCCTTGCTTTGATGTATGGCTAAGATGATGATTAAGCTCTTAGGAAAAAAATAAATTTTCTACCAAATTAATCAACTCAAAACTAAAGATTAACAACACATAACCTCATTTAAATCCTAAGTTATAACATCAAGATAAAAAAAATTAGCAACCCCTTAGTTGGATGTTGTACTTTCTTTCTCACATCATGCATAAAAAGCATATTCCTTCACTCTTGATTTGGAGGGCTTCCACCCGTGCCAGGGAATTTGGCTTGACCTTTGAGAGCCATGGTGGAAACACACCTCCTTTCTCGCTGATTTTGGTACATAATCTAATTTCTCATGCATTAGGCATATGAATCCTATAGCCTGAGTCAAATGAGTTGCCCAAAATAAAAATAAAATATATGAAAAATTTGCATTAGATTTAAGTCATTAATCATGCCCTACATGATCTAGTCTCTTAGGGAGTGTGTTTAAGGACTTAATTTCTTTCTAAATAAATAACAACCTTGTTATCTTGCAAATGTATATGACTTGCGTACATGTATTTAAAACCGTAGGAGGAGTTAGTTAGCAGCCACCCCTAGATGATTGTAAGTCCAAACTGTCGGGCAGTTTATCCTCTCTTGTGGGGGTAAACCAAATGCCATTTTTTTCTTAGATTTAGGTCATGCTTTGGCCCTCGCAAAAGCTCCCTAGATTTAGGATCTGAGGTTGCTTCTCCCCTTTATGGGCCACAAGCATAAATCTTCACCTCTTAAGTATTTTCATGATCTTGTGTCATGGAATTATAAGGCCCTAGATTTTTAATAAAAATTTAACTCAAAATAAATAATTCCCTTCAAACTTCAAAAATATAAAACCCAACCATAAGATAGTTTGGGAAGCTTACTAAGCTTCTTAGTATCAAAAGAATCCCCTATTTATCTTCCTTTGGCTCTGAAAAGAACTCCCTTCTTTTTGATCAATCCCACTTGATCTCCTAAAAATAAACCAATTGATTGATAGTCCTATCTTTGAAATCTTTGAAGACAACAATCATTTATCTTAATCGAGAGTATTCCTAAGGAATCTCATTCCTTATGACGTAATTAACTATAGGGGATTGCCTCTATAGGGAACTTAATGAACCTGGTTTAAAATAAAACCTGTTTTACTTTTCTATGTAAAGCAGGGGAAGAATCTATGGTACATACAAAGACCCATAGTCCTTAGGAGTCTTTATTGAGGTGATTAGGTCCATTATAGGGTGCTAGATTCTATCTTTTGAGATAGTACACCTCTCCTCAATGTCATGCCCGATCACCCTAATAAAAATATCAGCGGATCTATGTGCTGTCCCAACAAAGGCGTATATTTTTATTTTTATTAATTTCATTTTCCAAAGAGGGATAGATGAATGTAAGAATATTTTTACCACAGAATCACTGGGGGACTAATCCTAAACCACATATATACTTGACCTAGTCAGTGCATAATGGCTAGTTTAAGAAGAAAGCATGTAGGCTTACATCCTCTTAAATAAAGTCAACATGAGGTAGCTTACTGGCTACGTAGTGAGGTCTAACAAACTAACAAGGTGCTCATTGATTTGCAATGGTCAAGTCAGGAATAAAGTGTGGGGACTCAAATCTGCCATACAAGTGACCACTGGGGTGATAGACTAGCAAGGTAGCATGTCATCCCAACCTAGAGCAGCTAATGAGTAAGTGCCACTAGGGGCTTGCTCCCACATCAAAATAGCTCGAGACAAAAGATATGTGTTTGTGTGTGTGTTTTTGTTAAAGGAGGACATGATACCACCTAGGTTCTCTTACACCTATCCTAAAACATGCTTAAGAGTTGATGAAATGGTGCCATGAATGGTAGTTGTGATCCCACCAAGAAAGGATGTCCCTTGGGTTCTCTTCCTCATAACTTAGTCATGCTAGTCGAAATAGGATGCCTCTTGGATTCTCTTACACCTACTCTAGTAGTCTGGGGAATCATGTTTAATTTGTGTTTGTTTGTGAAAGAAGGATAGGATGCCTCTTGGGTTTTCTTACACCTTCCCTAAAAATGTAGAAGAATAGATGAAATGGCGCCATAAGGGCAATTGTGACTCCACCAAGAAAGGATACCACTGGTTCTCTTGCACCTAACTTAGTCATGCTAGTCAAAATAAGATGCCTCTTGGGTTCTCTTACTCTAGTAGCTAGAATATGTTTAATTTGTGTTCATGTTGTGAAAGATGGATAGGATTCCTCTTGGGTTCTCTTACACCTACCCTAAACATGTTGAAGAATGGATGAAATGGTGCCGTAGGGGCAATTGTGACTCCACCAAGAAAGGATGTTGCTCGGGTTCTCTTACACCTAACTTAGTCATGCTAGTCGAAATAGGATGCCTCTTAGGTTCTCTTACACCTACTCTAGTAGTGTTGGGGAATCATGTTTAATTTGTGTTCGTGTTGTGAAAGAAAAATAGGATGCCTCTTGTGTTCTCTTATTACACCTACCCTAAACTTGTCGTGGCAGATTTCTAAATAAGAAAATAATGCTCTGAATGAAGAGAATATTTTGATGAATTGGAATGGAATTTTTGAAGATATTTATTTTCAAATATAATTTTATAGATAGTATTTCTTCAAATAGATCCCATTGATTGGAAGCATCGAGTGTTCCCATTTATAATTAATAAGTTGATAAGATCCTCCTTGGTAGACCTTCTCTATGACAAAAAGCTCTTACCAAGTGGGTTCAAACTTTCCTCCCATCTTTCAACGTGCAACAATCAGTCTTCTTAGAACTAAAATAAGCTCTCCTACTTGAAAAGCTCTAGGGAGGACCAGCTTGTTGTGAGCTTGAATCATCTTGGATTTGTACAACTTGAGATTCTAGCATTCCCGTAAGCATCTCTCCTCCAAACATTCGAGCTCTTCTAACCGCAACCTGGCATTCTACTCTATAGTGATTTTACTACCCATTACTATCCTTATTGTTGGGAGCTGAACTTCTAATGGTAGAATGGCTTCAGACCCATACAATAAGAAGAACGAGATAGATTAGGTTGGAGTTCTGTTTGTGGTGCGGTATGCCCACATGGCTTCAACTAGCTGCTCATGCTACTATCGCTTGTTGTCATCGAGTGTCTTCTTTAGTATATGGGTGACAGTTTTGTTGAATGCTTCTACTAGGCCATTTGCCCTGGGATAGTAAATAGCAGAGTATCTCTAATTTATACTGTGTCTTCTGGCGAAGCTATTCATCATGGTGCTTTTGAATGCAGTATCATTATTGGATATAATTCATTGAGGCACCCCGAACCTATATACGATATGGTTCTAGAAAAATTGGAGCACCTGCTGAGCTATGACCTCTCTTAGTGGGATTGCCTTCGTCCACTTGGAAAAGAAATCGGTGACATTTAAGATAAATCGATGACCCTTAGAAGAAGAAGGATTAATCAGACCCACTATGTCAGTACCCCCAACACTCGAATGACCATGAGGCCAATGTAGGGTGCAAAATGTTGGGTGATTGGTGCAAGACTACATCGTGTATCTAACACTGATGGCATCTCCTAACTACATCCATGTTGTCCGTAATCATTGAAGGTCAATAGTATCCTAGTCTCTTGATCTTTGCCTTCATCTTCAAACTAAATTGATGCGCTTTGCATAGACCAGAATATACCTCGGTCATGATCTTATTGTCTTTGTGTTTGTCTAAATAGTGTAACAACATATGATCGAAAGACCACTGATACAAGGTGCCATCCACGAAAGCATAGGAGAGAGGTCTATGTTTTATCTGATGGGCTTGTGATTTCTCTTGAGGTAGTTTTCCTCTAGTCAAGTAATCTATGAATTATTGCCTCCAATCCAACTCCTCATCTTTATTGGCAATGACAACCTCCCCTTCAAGAGAGAGTCTCTCGATGAGTTCAACATCAATAAGGGATACGACTTTTCTATTTTGGACTTTATTAGAATGGACTCATCCTCCGGACATGCCAACTCCTTGGTGAGTTTGGCCAAAGCATCTGCTACTGCATTCTCTCCTCAAGGAATCTTGTAGATGGTGACCTTAGATATTTGGGCCAACTGCCTCATGGTGTACTCATGGTAGTGATGAGGCTTAGGTTTTAGAACCTTATAGGACCCAATAATCTGATTGATGACCAGCTGAGAATCCCCATAGATGTTGAAACTTTTGACACACACTGTAATAGATAACTCTAGATCAGTAATCAAAGCCTCATACTCGGCTTCATTGTTGGTGCATAGATTGGAGAGATAGTATGAGAATCTCATCACATCATGATCTAGAGTTAAAAGGATGATTCCTACCCCTGCCTTTCCTGGAATAGTAGATCGTGATTCTTCTTCTCTTTGAGAGAAAGCTGCACCATCAAAATATATTTTCCAATGGTGATTGTAAACCTCCCCTAAGTTCAAGATTTATTCATCAATGAGATCATCACTAAGCGGAGAGTAAGTAGGAAGTGGGTGTGATGCTAGAAAATCCATAGTGCTTGTGCTTTCACTGCTCAGAGGGGTATGAATGTAATAAAATTGTGAGAGAATCATAGACCAACATTCCAACCATCTGAATAATGCCAATCATGTCAGGGGATACTGTAATGGACTGGTTCTTGAAATCAAGTTTACCTTATGAGAGAGCATGTAATGCCATAGCTTTGGGGATGCAAAGATGAGAGCTAGGCAATATTTCTCAATAGGTGGGTATTTTGCTTCTGCAAGGATTAGGCGATAGCTGAGGTAGTAGAGAGTGTTCTCCTTCCCTTCATCATTGGTTTGGGCCAACAAAGTGACAAGGAAGTCATCTAATGCAACAGAGGATAATTTGAGATAGAGCGCTAGAACTGCCACTTTACCAAGTACTATTTGATATCTTTAAAAGCATGTTATCACTTGTCATCCCACTTGATCTTAGCAACCTTTTTGACAAGTGTTGAAAATGGCTTTCATCTCCCTGATAGATTGGAGATAAAGCTCCTTAGATATGCCAACTACCCTTGGAACAACCTAAGTTGAGTTAGACTTTTAGGGGGTATCATTTCTAAGATAGCTTTGATCTTTTATGGGTCTATCTCTATTCCCTGATGTCAAACAATAAGCCCAAGGAACTTCCCTGAAGCTACTCTGAATGCACACTTGAGGGGGTCCATTTTGAGATTAAATTGTCTTAACTGATTGATAACTACTCTCAAGTCAAAGAGATGGTCTCCCTTTTCTTTACTTTTGATAACTAGAATGTCGACGTAGAATTCTACTTAATGATGAATGAGTTCATCAAAAATCTAAGTCATGGCCCATTGGTAAGTAGCACCAGCATTTTTTTAGACTGAAGGGCATGACCTTATAATAATAGATTTTGATTTGGGTTCAAAAAGTAGTATTCCTCTCATCCTTGGAGGTCATCTTAATTTAGTTGTAACTGAATGACCCATCCATGAAGGAGAATATTGCATGAGATGAGGCAATGTCCACCATCAACTCTAGTATAGGAAGTGGAAATTCATCCTTAGGACATGCCTTATTTAAGTCCCTGAAATTGATGTATATGTAAATTTGGTCATTCTTCTTCTTAACTAGGATGACACTGGCTAACCAGGTAGGGTATTTTTCTTCCTTGATAAAGCTAGCATTGATCAATTTCTTGACTTCATAAATGATCTATTGTTCAATTTCTAATCGTATGCATCTAGGAGCTTACTTGATAGGGCTAGCATTAGGGTTTATTACTAATTTGTGGACTACTACATTAGGAGATAATCTGGGCATCTCTTCATAGCTCCATGCAAAGTAGTCCTTAAACTCATTTAATAGCTTAACTAAGTCATTGGTTTCTTCTTCATTCAACAGAGAACTTATATATGTGGTGTGTGGATCTTCTTCTATCCCGAGGTTGATTTCTTTGAGCTTGTTGATGGTTGAATTGATTTCTTGTTTAAATTCTAGAGGTGCATCTTTGATTTGAAGATCATTAGGATCATCTAAAGTTTCTAAACACACCTCCTCAAAAGAGTTAGTGTGGTTTGAGAAGATTCTATCAGACTCCAGATGATTGGTGATAACTAAGCAGTAATCATCATCATCGATTGGACCTACTGTATCGAATCCTAGTCTTGGTCTTGATTGTGCATCCTTGCCTTTATTATCCCATAGCTTCTCAAAATACTTTGACCTGTGCCTAGACCATGTGTAAGGAATCAAACCTTTCTTTACAAGATTATGAACACAAGGTGAGTACCAATCAAAAGGTAATTCCATTAAATCTTTATATAAATCATCCTAAAGATCTACACCTGCTTCTTAACTTGAGGATGATGATCCCAATAGGAATCTCTTTAGCTTGACATCCATGGAAGATCTAAGGGCTTCCTTAACTACCAAACCTTCCACTTTTTGAGAAAAAGTGGGGTTAGAGCTAAGGTTCCCAACTGCTACCTAATGATTTTACATAATCCAGATTTGAATACATTTATGCTTTGCTTGGAGGTCTGGTCTTTATCACTATCTTGCTTGACTGTCACCTTCAATGAGACCTATTGAGAGGGGTTGGTAGGTGTGAGACTCATCCTCTGAGCTGGATTCTAAGTATATGTGAATAGCAGGAGTACTCCTATGATCTGGAACATAGCCCCTATTGGCTGGCCGCCAATCAGGGGGTCTTCTGCCCCTAGAACTGCCTCTGTATCTACCTCTACTTCTACCTGGTGGAGGTCGAGTCATCCTACCCATATGTCTACATGGTGGAACGAACTGTGTGTGGAATGTAACATGTGGCTCTACCTCTTCCTCGGTGTCCCTTTCTCGCTCACTTGTACTTTCTATTTCCTTTTCTTTCTCTTTTTCTTTTTCTTTTCTTCTTTTTATTTTTCTTTTGTACTCAAATTTTGGCCAAGTTTGCCAGAATAGATGTTATGATTTTGAGGAAGATAGTAGTCATGCCCTCATATATCTCGACGTCTCTATCTGAGAATGGATTTTCATCTCCTTTGACATAGTATTCGATTCCATCTTTTTGAAACTTGATGCACTGATGAAGAGAGGATGGAACCATCTTGTTCTAGTGTATTCAAGGCCTGCCAAGCAAAGCAGCGAATGATGTATTCGAAGCAATTATATAGAACTTGGCTTCATTCTTCCAGTCGCCTATTTCTAAAGGTAACACTATGGAGCCTAAAGCCCTCTCGCCCTGTTCATCGAATCCTCCCAACATCATTCGATCTCTATGGTGTTTATTTTTGGGGTGTGGGACACCACACAAATCTTAGGGGGTACTTATTGAAGTGATCGGGTATGACATTAAGGAATGATGTACTATCTCGAAAGATAGAAATCACCACCCAATAATGGACCTAATCACCTAATAAAGACTCCAAAGGCATGATGGATCTTCGAATATACCAGAGATCTTTTCCTTACTTTATATGGAAAAGTAAAGCAGGATTTATTTTAAGCCGGGTTCGTTAAGTTTCCTATGGAGGCAAGCCCTCATAGTTAATTACATTCTAAGGAATGAGAATTCCTTAAGAATACTCTCGATTAAAGTAGATAATTAGGGTCTCCAAAGATTTCAAGGTTAAGACTATCAAAGGATTGGCTATTTTAGAAAATCTAATGGGATAGATCAAGGAGAAGATTATTTTGAATCAAAGGGAGAAAGTAGGAAATGCTCATGATACTAGGAAGCCTAGTGAGCATTCCAATCTACCTTATAGTTGGGCTTTATATTTTTGAAATTGAAGAGAGTTGATTATTTGAGTTGACATTTTATTAGATTGCTAGGGCTTATAATTCCACAACATAAGATTATGGAAATGCCTAAGAGATGAGGATTTATGCTTGTAGCCCAAAGGAAAGAGCTACCTCAGATTCCTAAACTAAGGAACCTTCGTACAAAATGAAGGCACAATCTAAATCTAAGGTGAAAATGGGTATATGGTTTACCTCCACAAGAGAGAATAAACCACCCGATTCTGAACTTATTACCACTTGGAGTGGCAGCCAGCTAACTCCTCCTACACTTTAAATCTATGTAGGCAAGTCTTATGATTTGCAAGATGGCTAGGCCGTTGTTCATTTAGAAAGGAAACTAAGTCCTTAGACTCACTCCCTAAGAGACTAGAGCATCGGTGGTATGAATCCATGACTTAATCTAATGCAAATTTTATCAAATTTATTTGATTCTTTTGGACTTTTTGTTTGAACACAGGCTATAGGATTTTGTATGCATAAATGCATGAGAATTTTATTATAGGTCAAATCAAGAGAGAAAGGGGTGTCTTCCACCAAAGGCTCTCATAGGTTAAGCCTTGATTCTCACGGCAAGATGGAAGCTCCCTCTTAACAAGAGTGAAAGAATATGACATGCATGATATTATACATTCATCCATCCATCTAAGGGTTACTAAAAATTTTATTATCTTGATTTAATTCTTAAGCTTTTATGTGAGGTTATGAGTTATTTTAAAATTTTATTTATGAGTTGTTAATTGGGGTAGAAAAATTATTTTTTATCTAAGAGCCTACCGCATCCAGGCCACACATTCAAGCATCAATCATAAAGAAACTATGAAAAGCATGATGTTCTAATGAGCAATCTAAACACAACATCAAAAAATTTTATAGACTACCATAAAAGAATAAAAGGCCAGTGCGATCGGGTTTCGCCGTACACCGAAAAGAGAAAAGAAAATATGGGTAGCCGAGCTCTACCCTTATACAACCCAGATTATAAAAATAATATATGCTATGGGGGGTCTTCTTTTCTTCATTTCTTCATTCTCTTTCTTTTGATTTGATTTGTTCCAAAGGCATCACAGGGCACCCAAGGACTAAGCCTTCTGGCCACTGCTCATCCTAATCCCCCATAGCACTAATCCTAATTCCTAATGCAAAATTACATCAAAATAGAAAAGTAAATCTAGTTATACCAAACAAATATTAGCTAAACACACCATACAACCCAGTAGTTATATGAATAATTTGGACATAGCACCCATACATGGGTAACCAAGCCCTGTCTAACATGGGTTACACTTAGGGCTAAGCAACCGCCGAAAAGCATTTATATTTTTTATTATAGCTTAAGCACAACCCTATGAAAATATGTTAACATCCAGTCTATAAATATACACCTAACATCAAGTCTAAAATATTACATCAAAACAAAATATAACATCATACATCCCTAACTTAGCACTAGAAGTAGTGACTTAGTATTCTAATGTGTGTGCTTAAGGCTTGTGTAGCAAGACTTTACTAGGCTTCTTTAGTTTAAGTTCCAATTTGAAGTTTGAATTTAAATTTTACCTTTGGGTGATTTTAATCTAAATGATTTATTGATTTGATTTTTATTTTTATTTCAGTTTTATTTGGTTGAAATGATTTTAGGTTCTCAAGAATGAAGAGTAGGATGAATTCCATCGTAGGCAGGACTCACCTATTCTACATAATTCTAAGGAATCTAACTAAAGTCCTTAAGTATCTTGATTAGCCCATTTGAATTTGTGTAATTTGTCTAATTTAGAATTTAGAATTTTAAGTATTTGATTAATTGATTTTTTAGATTATATGTTTTAGTTTAATTGCATCTTGATAATTCAATATCCTTAATGTCTAATGGAGTTTAAGTTTGTTTAAGTTCATGTGTTTTGGTTGACTAATTTTAGATTAGGTGTTTTGATTTAATTGAATCTTGATAATTCAATATCCTTTTAAATATTTAATTCTTTTTTTTATCATGGTTATGTGATTTTACTTTATGTTTATTTAATTCGATTGTGGTACATTTATTTGTAGTTTGATTGGATTAGATTAATTAAGATTTTATTTTTGATTATAATTGGGTTTGATTCTTTGTAATTGAGATTTTATTTTTAATCACATCCATTTGTCATGTTCATCAAAGTTTGGTTTGCATTTTGATTTCATTTATTTTATTTAAGTAAGTTGAATGAGATTTGATTTGATTCTATATTAAATTGATGAGAATCTTTCTTGATTTAACTTAATTTGATTCAATTTGATTTAATTAGCTTTATTGGTCTATGGGTTTGCTTAGGTTCAATGTGATTATGTGATTTGTTAAATTAATAAGTGTATTTATGTTAATTATAAAGGTTTGTTTATTTTTTTTGTTTAGTTTCATATTTGTTTAGACAAATGATGTAATTAATGACTTAATGGTTTAGGTTTAATTTATGTTTTGATTAATATTTAATTGCATTTTGATTAATTAAGTTTAATGTAATTAATTTGATTAACTTAATTAGTTTGTTTAAGAGGTATGATTAAATTAAATAAAGATTTGTTTAACTTTTAATTTGATTTCATGTTTATTTGAGTTAATGATGTAATTGATGAATTAATGATTAAAGTTTAAATTAGGGTTTGATTATCATTTAATGTAATTAATGATTTTATGTTTGATGAATTAATGATTAAAGTTTAATGATTATCATGTTTATTTGAGTTAACTTTAGCCTTTGCTTCTCTTCGAAATGCCTCCTTCTCTGATGTTTATCGTCGCCTCGCTGGAAGAGCAAATTCTTGTATTATTTGAGCTCAAAGTGGCTAAACAAAGTGGGGGATGGGTTACTTTTGGCTTTGGAGAGATTTGGGGGGCTCAGTGATGATGGGAGCAAGAGAGCTCAAGTCTCATCTCCCCCTCCTTTTATAATGGATGAAAATAAAAAGTTTTTTGAATTATTTTGGCTCCAAATTGAATGCCATCTTGTTGGGGTGGTTAGGGCTAGATCTAGATTAATTGAGGACTTTGGATTTTTGCTCCAAAGTCCTCTCTTGTTGCCATATGATGAGAATTGTTTAATTGAAATATTGGGGCCATGTGATGGGGGGTTAAGTGCATGTGATGGGGGAATTAAATGAAGTTGGGTGGAATCCTATGTGGGGGAGGATCTATGAGGGATTTAAATGGGTTGAGTTTATTTTTTGCTGACCCTAAATTGGTTTGGGTCAGATTTGATCAGCCCCCAATGGGTTTTGGCTTGGTTTCAAGGGGTTTGGCCCAATTTGGGTCATATGGGTCATTTTGGGTCAAATTGACCCATTTGACCAAATTCCAAATTAGCAAATGGGATGATTCATGTTCAATTAGCTAATTGAAGATGAATGTGGTATTTGTTTGAATTAATTTATTTAATTTCAATTTGCTAAATTGACCCAGGCCAATTTGGGCTAGTTGGGTCAAGTTGACGATTGAGCTTGATTGATCAAATTGAGTTCAATTATTGCTTTGGTCAAGTTCAATAATCAATTTGGAATGAGATTGAGCCATTGGTTGCAATCAATTTGGGTTAGATCATGATTTGACCTGATTTGGTTCTTTAGGCCAATTTGGGTCAATTTGGATCAAATGGCCAATTGGGCTTGGTTTGGCCCAATTGATTGCAATTGATCATCCTAGAGTGATCAAATATCATGGTGGAATATTTTGGTGAGCTTGGTTCAATCCAATTTGGGTTGGATTAGAAGTTGGCTCAAATGGGTCCTTTAGGTCACTTTAGGTCAAGTGCACCTAAGTGGGTCAATTGGTTTAGTTTTGATTTGATTTGATGATTGTAGGTTTCATTTATATTTGGGTAGATAATTGAATAAATGATTGATTCAAGAGAAAATTCATTGATTTTGACTTTATCTGGATAAAATTTGGCTAAGTCCAAAGAATTGGCTTAAAGGGTTTAAATTGTGTTTGGATTTGATTTTCAATATGGTTTTGGTCATTAGAATTTGGATTTCATTTATATTGGTGAATATAAATGAAGAAATAATTGATTTATGAAGAGATCAATTGAGTTTGATTTGATTTAAGGAAAGATTTGGCTAAGCTTATGAATATGGTTCATATGGCTTAGGAAGGAGTTTTAGGATTTGAATTTGATTTTGGATTTCAATCATTTGGAGTTAAATTTTGAAATTATATTAGGAATTTAAATTTGATTTTGAATCTAAGATTTGATTTGAAAATTGAGTCTGGGTTTGATTTGAGAAAGTGTATCTAGATTATGTTTAGACTAGAGGATAAGTAATTTCCTTAAACCTTAAGGCATAGCCTAATCTTATGATTAACACTTCTAAGTCTCTAGGCTTAGGTTAGGTGTTCACCTAATCACTAGATGTATCTTATGACTAAGAAAATCTTAGTGTCTAAAAGATTCCTAAGTCTAAGAGGATGTTAAGAGCTCACTCCAAAAGTGAGGTCAACAAAAGGACCCTCAATAGGTGTGGTGTAGCGGCGAGGCTGCGTGTAATGATCGAAAGATCAACAACATTGAAGGTTGCAACAAACAATGTAAGTGATCTCTACCTAGACGAAGGTAGATAGAATCGATCTTAGTCTGTAGCTCTCTTTATGCCAAGGGCATAAGAGAGCAAGAAGGAATCCACTAAGGATTGAGTACATGAACCTTCCTCAAGGGGAACAGGTTCAAGTTATCTGCTGGGGATATGGATCTTAGTTTGATTATGAATATGATTTATTTGGGTGTGTATCTTCTAGGGATAAGAATTTAATTAGATTTCTTTGATTTATTTGATCAGACTCCACCAGGGAGGTTGGCTTAATTTATTATGGCTCCATTGGGGAGAAGGGTTCTAGATTGAGGGCATATCCACTTGGGATGTACACTCAGTGAAATTTGTTTGATTTAGAATTAGGTTCCAATAGGGAGGCCAATTTGATTTGTGCCTCGTTAGAGAGAAATTTGGTTTGTTTGATATGTTTAATTTGACTCCCTGGGGTGGTTGGTTTCAAATTTATTTTGTTATGGACCTATCGGTTTGCGATGGACTACACTAAGAAGGAGCCACCGGGGCCTTGACTTGTCTTAGATTTATAAGTCTAAAGGGGTAGTCTACCTGTCATATGGTGTGACTATCCAACCTAAGGGGTTGCCTTTTGGTGTGCAATGACTATGCTAGGAAGAAAGCGTAGTAGACTTATACCTTCCAAAGCAAGGAAAATCCGCTAAGGTGATCTATTGGACGAGCAACACATCGAACCCTACCTAAGGTGACTACTGAGTGAGCGCTGCTGGGGGTCTTTCCTCAACTCAAGAGTAGTCATGATGATTAATTTGATTTAATTTAATTTAATTTAATTTTATGTGTTATATTGTGGACCCTGTCAGCGTATGGACCCACTAAGAAGGAGCTATGTCGGTCTTGACCTATCTCAGATTTACAAGTCCAAAGGGGTAGTCTACTAACCATAAGGTAGGACTATCCGGCCTAAGGGTTGAATTTCAGTGTGCAACGATTGTACTAGGAAGAAAGCATAGCAGACTTACATCTTCCAAAGTAGGGATCAACCATTGGGGTGATCTATTGATGGCACAATAGATCAATCCTGATCTGGGGCGACTATTTGAGCGAATGCTGCTGTGGACTCATATAGACTCAAGAATAGTCAAAATTACTTTAATTTTAGATGGACCCTATCAGTTTAAGATGAATATACTAAGAAGAGCTAATATCAGCCTAGACCTATCTTAGGTTTACAAATCCAAAGGGATAGTCTACCAGCCGTTAGGTAGAACTAACCAACCTAAGGGGTGCCTTTTAGTTTGCAATGGTCAAGTTAAGAAGAAAGCACGGGGACTCACATCTTCCTAAACAAGAATCCACTAGGGTGATCGGTCACTTGTGCAACAAATCGGGCCCGACCTAGGGCTGCCCGTCGGTTTGCAACGATCGTGCTGGAAAGAATGCGTAATTGACTTATATCTTTCTAATAGACTTATATCTCTCAAAGTACTTGATCCAATTAGAATGCCTGCAGGGGAACATGTCGCAAAGGGCTTTGATCCAATACCCTGGAGAAAATGACATGGCTAGTCATACATCACATAGGTTTTCGGTGGCAAACTCATGGAGAAAGTGCGGGGACTTACATCTTCTAAGAGTGGTGTACCCACCGGGTGAGTCGCTGTCAGCATAGCGAACATCAACCAACCTATGGTGCCCATCGGTTTGCAACAATCAGTCTAGAAAGAAAGCGTGTAGGCTTGCATCTCTCTAAAGTGGAAGCTCAGGATAGTTTGTCTTATCGGACAGTGCCATCCACCTAGGCATTCTTGAGTGAATGCCACGGGCTTATATCGACTCAAACGTAGTCAAGAGGAAAGGAGCCTCGGGGACTTAAATCTCAAATATATTTGACCTAGTTATGATGATTAGTTCAAGAAGAAAACAGGGACTCACATCTTATCAAACAGATCAACCATGAGGTAGCTTACTTCTTTGGCGAAGACTACAAAAACAAAGGCGTCGGTGCAATGGTCAAATCAAGAAGAAAGCATGGAGACTCACATCCTCCAATAAGTGACCACTGGGATGATCGGTTGCTTTGGGCAACAAATTGAACCTGACCTAGAGCAGCTAATGAGTGAGTGCCACAGGGGCTTGCTCCCACATCAAAGTAGCCCGAAAGAAAGATATGTATGATTGTGTTTGATATGAATGAATAGGATGCCACTGGGGACTCTTGTACCTAAACCTCGGGGAAACTCGACCTAGTCAGAGTATGGTGGCTAGTTCAAGAAGAAAGCATTAGGACTCACATCTTCTTAAACAAAGCCAACACAAGGTAGTTCACGATAGGCGGTGAAGACTCGATAAGGTGCTCGTCGGTTTGCAATGGTCAAATTAGGAAGAAAGCGCGGGGACTCACATCCTCCAAACAAAAACCACTTGGGTGACATACTAGCGAGGTAGCATGTAGACCCGACCTAGAGCAGCTAATGAGTGAGTGTCACAGGGGGCTTGCTGCCACATCAAAATAGCCCGAGATAAAGATATATATTTGTCTGTGCTTGATATGAAGGAATAGGATGCCACTTGGGTTCTCTTACACTATCCTAATAGCATTGGAGATAAATATTGAGTTTTTGATGTAAGTTTGAAGGAATGTTTAGATTGATGAGGAATTTTGAAGGGTGATAGTAGATTGATTTTTTTTAATTCAAACTCAATCAATGTAGATTTGAAAACATAACTTCATTTGGGATTTGATTTTTTTTTTTGAAATTTCTTTAGGTGTGTACAAATGGAACAAGAACAACCAAGCGTAGTGTTCTTTCTCCAAAATCCTTGGGACCCAGTCTCAGGACAATTAAAATCATTTCAAAGAAGGTTGTCACGTCTAAGATACTTAATCTCTCATTTTTTTTGGTAGGTGTCAATCATTCACTACTTTGACAAAGAAAATAGATCAAGTTCTTGGGACCCAGTCAAAGTAATTGATCATCCTTAGTGAAATAAATTCACCAAGGCTTCCCAAATATTATGCTCTAATTTGTATCTGAATAAAAGAAAATTCTCATTCCAATTACTTGAACTATTCTCCAAATTTAAACTTTGATTTTGAGTGTAATGAATTTTGAAGTAATGTTTGTTGACATAGAAACAAACACTCTCCTATCGTAGTGGTCTAAACTACTTTCCATCCTTCGAATCACCAAAGTAGGCCTTTTAATGATCAAAAACAAAATCTTCATTTGAAGAGTTTTGAGATAAACTAACTTTGAAAGAGTTTAAACCATCTATATTCAACGTTAATTGAGATCTCTCTTCCTTCTTCTTTCTTCTTTTTCTTTTTTATTCTTTTTTTTCTTTTCCTTTCTTTTCTTTTCCTTTTTTTTTTTGCAAGACCATCAAGCTTTTCAATCGATGCATAGAGTTTTGTAATTTGATTATTGATGATAAATTTTAACAAGAAGAGTTGTACCCTAAATGGAGATAGCCTTAAACTAGTGGCCTAAGGCGAATGGAGGGGCCAATAATGGAGGTGTCATGAAATATTGCCTTATGCTTTTGAATGAGTATTGAAACTTATCATCCTTCAGAACTTGATCTACTTTCTTTGTCAAAGGAGTGAATGATTGACACCTACCAAAAAAAAAGAGAGATTAAGTATCTTAGACGTGACAACCTTCTTTGAAATGATTTTAATTGTCCTGAGACCCTCCTTTTTTTCTATCTTTTTTTTTTTAAGGTTGCATCTCTAATGTCACTCTAATCTATTTTAGATCAATTTTGTTATCCCATGATGCTTTACTACAAGCCTAGAAACTTCCCTAAAGCATCCTCATGTATACTTTAGGGGATTCATCTTTAGGTTGTAGTATAATAATTAATCAAAGACAACTACTCAGATCATAAAGATAGTCTTCCTTCTCTTTGCTTTAGACCACGTGATCATCAATGTAGCATTCAACTTGGTGATGAATTAGTTCATTGAAGATTCGAGTCATGGCCCGCTAGTATGTGAAGCTAGCATTTTTACAGCTGAAAGGCATGACCTTATAGAAGTAAATTCTGATGGAGATTATAAATGCAAACGACCTCTCATCCTCCGACATCATTTGACCCATCTTTGAATGAGGAGACTGCATGCAAAGAGGCTATGTTTGCTATTAAATTTGATATAGGTAATGTCAATTCGTCTTCAAGACATGCCTATCTTGGATCTTCAAAATTGACATATGTGCGGATTTGAATGTTCTTCCTTTTGACTAGGAATAATGTTGGGAAATCATGGTAGTAGATTTCTTCTTCAATAAGATTAACTTCAAACTTTTATCCTCTTCTTCATCAAAAGTTTCTAAAATAGGAATAGCAATAGGTTCAATTTTGAGTTTATTGACTGCTTCCTTTGGAGATGTATTGGGCACTTTATAATGGTCTTAGGTAAAGCAGTCTTTAAATTACAATAAGTAACCTAACCAAGTCATTGGCATTTTCCTTCTAACTTATCATATATGGATGTTGGGAGGGTGGGTAGACTCTCTTTATGTTCTGAGGTTATTTTTTTTTTTCAGGGAGTGCATTCTCTACTCGAAAATCTTCAAAATTGTTTGAGCAAAGTAGGTAGACCAGGCAAAAGATAATTTTATTACCTCATTCGAAGGTGTATCTACAAGCATTGTATCCTCTTTCGAGTTTGAAGAAAGAAAACGTGGAAATTTGAAATATCATAATGGATTTTTTTTTTTTGCTAGAGGTTAGGAGCAACTCTTAACTTCCAATCCTAAAATAATATCATGAGATAGTAGAATTGTAGTCAATGTGCTCGCATACCTGCTAACTTTCTATTCATATCATACATGAATCCTCCTTTTAGAACTTTCTTTTTCTTTTAAAAAAAAAAACAAAATTAACCAAATTCATTTAACAGATTTTTCTGGCGACTCCGCTGGGGAAAGGTTCCTCTCTCCATCTTTAGTAGAAAATTATTGTCTCCAAGCATCGATAGTGGACTTATGTTTTATATAGGCCCGAGACTATCATTCTTTCCATTGGCACATAGCTTATTTCATCCTTAAGCAAAGCTTGCCAACATCCTTTAGGTTTTAGGACCTCACTTCCTGCACGTCTTAAAATCCCTATTGGGTCCCCCAATAGGTAGAAGTAAATTAACTAAAAATAGAAAAAAAAATAATCAAATATAAAATTTCAAATCTCTTACCACTAGCTTTGTGAAGCAAGGTTCATCCCATGCTTAACAAAATTCCAATAAAATCTAAAGCAAAAAATAATAATAATAATAATAATAATAATAACACCTTTTACAAAAATTTTCAAAAGTCTTTTCAAAATAAAAAATTATATGAACCCCATTTAACATAATCCAATTTGTTAAAGGGAGATTATCTCTTTAAAATCAAAATTAAACAAAGAAAAAAATCATTTCCCCAAAAAAATTTTAAATCTCTTTCAAAATAAAATTAATTGAACCCCACTTAGCATACTCAAATTTGTTAAGTGAAGGTTCATTTTTCAAAATCAAAATCAAATCAAATAAACCTTTTCTTCAAAAATAAACATCAAAACTATATTTAAAAAAAACAAAATAAACCAAATTCATTTAACATACTCAAATTTGTTAAATAATAGTTCTCTTTCAAAATCAAAATCAAACAATAGAAAAAATATTCCTAAATTTTTGAACCTACCATCATTTGGAAAGTAAAGTTCCAAAATTTCTTAAGTCCTAATCAAAGAGCTCTGAACCTACAGTCATATCAACATTTGACAAGTGAGGTTCCAAAGAAATTCTCTTCAAAATTTCTCCAAATTGAGATCTAATTATTTGAACCCCTTTATCATATTCAAATTTAATGAGTGTGGTTCAAATTCTTTAGATTTATCAAGAATATCTAAATCAAATTTGACATAGAGCTTGAAAACCTTAAGATGACTTATGATAATGCAATATTCATTATTATGGTCACAAAGTTATGAATCATAAAAACTTTTATGATGAAATTCAACTTAAAACCAAGATGTGGATTTTCACCCTAAAGGAGAAAGGGCATAAAGATTCCTTCAGGGGAAGAATGAAATTGACAAGGATTTTGAGTATGTCTTATTTATTCCAGATAAGTATGACTCAAATGACTTGAATCCTAATTCCCAAAAGAAGACAACTCTCAAAATATTGATCATAATCCATAAAATAGCTGTGCTGATGGACTTTATGCTTTAATGATTCCAACTCGGGTAGAAATGCCCCCATTCTATGCTTTCATGGTGTCACTATTGATAAAGAGTTAGAATCATCAAATTTCAAAGGTCTGATGGGATAAACTTTAAAAAAAAGAAGAAAGAAAAAAAAATAAAAAAGAAAGAAAAATAAAGAGAGAGAGAGAGAGAGAGTAGAGCAGGTAGACATCAATTCTACCTCTCTTTCAGAAGATATCACAAAAGTCAATTATTACAGTGGCAGGGTCTTACCGCTTTGATCACCATAGGAAGAAGCAAACCAGTTGTTGGTAATAATCAAATTCTAAACCTTTCTTAAGATAAACCACACAATCCAAAATAAGGGCATCAAACTATTCTCAAGGTTAATCTTAAAGTCCTAGACTATCTTGGAAGGTTGCCCACTAAGCTAAGTAATAAGTGCACTCTCATATTCTCTAAAGAGTTAGAAAAGTATTTGATTCTTCCTTGCTCAGTTAGTGGAAACCTCCTCAAGTCATATTCAACATAGAAAATCCTATGGAAAAGAAAGACAAGCAATCTCCTCCAGAGAACACAATATAGACAAAGACTCAAAAAAAGAAGTAAAGCACCAATAATCATATTGATTTAAAATAAAATAAATAAATAAATCATATGTACAAGGTGTAAATTCAAAAAAAAGAGAATGAGAAAAAGAGAAAAAAGTAAAACACCAATAATACATATTGATATAAAATCCAAAAAAAAAAATCATATGTACAAGGTGTAAATTCAAAAAAAATGGAGAATGAGAAGAAGAAAAAGAGAAAAAGTAAAGCACTAATAATACATATTGATTTAGAATAATAAATCATATGTATAAGGTGTAAATTAAAAAAGAAGAAGAAGAGGAGAACGAGAAGAAGAGAAAGAGAAAAAATAAGGCATCAATAATACACATTGATTTATAATCCAAAGAATAAATCATGTGTATGAAGTGTAAATTCAAGAAAAAAAAAAAAGAGAAAATAATACATGAGATAAATTTTGACAAATCTCTAGAGTTAGATTGCAAAAAAAAAAGTTCTAAAAGGAGGATTCGTGTATGATATGACTAGAAAGTTAGTAGGTATGTGAGCACATTGACTACAATTCTACTATCTCATGATATTATTATAGGATTGGAAGTTAAGAGTTGCTCCTAACCTCTAACAAAAAAAACACACATTATGAGCTTTCAAATTTCCACTTCATTTTTCTTTCTTCAAGCTCGAAAGATGATTCAATGCTTGTAGATAGATCTTCAAATGAGGTAATAAAATTAACTTTTGCCTAGTCTACCTTACTCAAACAATTTTGAAGATTTTCAAGTAGAGAATGAACTCCCTGAAGTTAAAAAAAAAAAACTTCAAAACATGAAGGGAGTCCACCCACCCTCCCAACATTCATATATGATAAGTTAGATGGAAAATTCAAATGACTTAGTTAGGTTACTTTTGTAGTTTAAAGACTGCTTTACCTAAGACCATTATAAAGTGCCCAATACATCTCCAATGGTAGCAGTATATAAACTCAAAATTGAACCTATTGCTATTCCTATTTTAGAAACTTTTGACGCGAAGAAGTGGATCAAAGTTTGAAGTTAACCTTATTGAAGAAGAAAGATACTACCATGATTTCCCAACATTATTCCCAGTCAAAAGGAAGAACATTCAAATCCACACATATGTCAATTTTGAAGATCTAAGATAGGCATGTCTTGAAGATGAATTCACATTACCTATATCAAATTTAATAGAGAACATAGCCTCCTTGCATGCGCCTCATTCAAAGATGGGTCAAATGATGTCGAGGATGAGAGGTTGTTTGCATTATCCATCGAATTTATCGCTATAAGGTCAAGCCTTTCGCCTTAAAATGCGGCGTCACATACGTGGCTATGACTCGAATCTTCAACGAACTTATTCATCACCAAGTCGAATGCTACGTTGATGATCTCGTAGTCTAAAGCAAAGAGAAGGAAGACCATCTTTATGATCTGAGTAGTTGCCTTCGATTAATTATGATACTACAACCTAAAGATGAATCCCCTAAAGTATACAATGAGGATGGCTTTAGGGAAGTTTCTAGGGCTTGTAGTAAAGCATCATGGGATAACAAAATTGATCTAAAATAGATTAGAGTGATATTAGAGATGCAACCTTAAAAAAAAAGAAAAAAAAAGAGAAAAAAAAAAGAATAAAAAAGAATAAAAAAAGAGAAAAAAAAAAGAAAAGAAAAAAAATAAATAATGAGGGTCTCAACACAAATAAAATCATTTCAAGGAAGGTTGTCGTGTCTAAGATACTTAATCTCTCATTTTTTTTGGTAGGTGTCAATCATTCACAACTTTGACAAAGAAAGTAGATCAAGTTCTGAAGGATGATAAGTTTCAATACTCATTCAAAAGCATAAGGTTATATTTCATGACACCTCCATTATTGGCCCCTCCATTCACCTTAGGCCACTAGTTTAAGGCTATCTCCATTTAGGGTACAACTCTTCTTGTTAAAATTTATCATCAATAATCAAATTTCAAAACTCTATGCATAGATTGAAAAGATTGAAGGTCTTGCAAAAAAAAAAAGAAAAAGAGAAGAAGGAAGAGAGACCTCAATTAATGTTGAATATAGATGGTTTAAACTCTTTCAAAGTCAGGCTATCTCAAAACTCTCCAAATCAAGATTTTATTTTTGATTATTAAAAGGCCTACTTTGGTGCTTCAAAGGATGAAAAGTATTTTAAGCCACTATGATAAGAGAGTGTTTGTATTTCTATGTCAACAAACATTACTTCAAAATCCATTACACTCAAAATCAAAATTTAAATTTGGAGAAAAATTCAAGTAATTGGAATGAGAATTTTCTTTCATTCAAATACAAATTAGAGCATAATATTTGAGAAGCCTTGGTGAGTTTCCTTCACTAAGGATGATCAATTACTCTGACCGGGTCCCAAGGATTTTGGAGAAAGAACACTACTCCTAGTTGTTCTTGTTTCATTTTCACACACCTAAAGAAATTTCAAAAAAATAAATAAATTAAAAAAAATCAAAGTCAATTCCTTAAAGAAGTTATGTTTTCAAATCTACATTGATTAAGTCTAAATTCAAAAAAAAATCAATCTACTATCACCCTTCAAAATTCCTCATCAATCTAAACATTCCTTCAAACATACATATCTTTCTCTCGGGCTACTTTGATGTGGGAGCAAGCCCCCTGTGGCACTCACTCATTAGCTGCTCTAGGTCAGGTTCGATTTGTCGCCCAAAGCAACTGATCACCCCAATTTTCATTTGTTGGAGGATGTGAGTCCCCGCACTTTCTTCCTAATTTGACCATTGCAAACTGATGAGCGCCTTATCAGTTTGGTAGTCTTCACCGCCTGGTGAACTACCTTATGTTGTTTTATTTAAGAAGATGTGAGTCCCAACGCTTTCTTCTTGAACTAGCCAAAAACACTAGGTCGAGTTTCCTCTAAGGTGTAAGAGTCCTGGCATCCTATTCCTTCATATCAAACACAAAACACACATATCTTTGTCTCGGGCTATTTTGATGTGGGAGCAAGCCCCATGTGGCACTCACTCATTAGCTACTCTAGGTCGGGTTTGCTTTGTTGTCCAAAGCAACTGATCACCCCAATGGTCATTTGTTGGAAGATGTGAGTCCCCGTGCTTTCTTCTTAATTTGACCATTGCAAATTGATGAGCACCTTGTTAGTTTGGTAGGCTTCACTGCCTTGTCAGTGAACTACCTTGTGTTGGCTTTGTTTAAGAAGATGTGAGTCCAAGCGCTTTCTTCTTGAACTAGCCACCATACTCTGACTAGGTCGAAGTTTCCCGAGGTTTAGGTGTAAGAGTCCCTGGCATCCTATTCCTTCATATCAAACACAAATACATATCTTTTCTTCAGTTACTTTGATGTGGGAGCAAGCCCACTGTGGCACTCACTCATTAGCTGCTCTAGGTCAGGCTCGATTTGTTGCCCAAAGCAACCAATCACCCCAATGGTCACTTGTTGGAGGATGTGAGTCCCCACGCTTTCTTCCGATTTGACCATTGCAAACTGACGAGCGCCTTGTTAGTTTCGTAGTCTTCACCGCCTAAGCTACCTCATGGTTGATCTGTTTGAGAAGTTGAGTCCTGGCTTTCTTCTTGAACTAATCATCATGAACTAACTAGGTCGAATATATTTGAGGTTTAGGGTAAGTCCCCCAGAGGCTCCTTTCCTCTTGACTACGTTTGAGTCGATATAATCGGGCATTCACTCGAGTCGCTTTGATGGCACTCCGAAATAAGACTATCATCCAGCGTTCCGCTTTAGAGATGCAAGCCTACACGCTTTCTTTCTAGACGATTATTGAAACCGATGGGCACCATAGGTTGGTTGATGTTTTATGTCGACGACTCACCCGGTACACCACTCTTAGAAGATGTAAGTCCGCTTTCTCCATGAGTTTGCCACGAATACCTATGTGATGTACTAGCCATGTCATTTTCTCTGTGTTGGATGAAGCCCCTTGTGGCATTCCCATGGGCATTCTATTTGGATCACATCCTTTGAGACCCCATTTAGACACTACCGTTACTTTTGGATTGGACAGTCCCCTTCCCGGTAGCCACCCCGTGGTTGGAGAATTTGTTCAGTGGATGATTCTCTTGGTTCAAGAATTTGAGGTCTAGGCTGATATAAGCTCCTTCTCAGTTTGATCCCTCGCAAACTAACAGGGTCCACGATAAAACAAACTAAACAAACAAATAAAATATGTGCTTGTGGATTAAGAATTCAAGCCCCAAGTGGCCCCTTTCTCAAGCATCCCTATTTTAGGCGTGTCAAAAACTCCCTATAGAATTGCTGACACGAGTTGAGATAAATCCCTGGTCACTCACTCTTGTCGTTGGGTTCAACTTGTTGTGCCACCAACGAGTTACCCCGACAGTCATCTTTGCTTTGAAAGATATAAGTCTATTACGCATTCTTTCTAGCAAGATCGTACAATCGACGGGCACAGTCTGCCCGATTTGTTGCAAAGCAACCGATCACCAGTGGATTCTTGTTTAGGAAGATGTGAGTCCGTGCTTTCTTCCTAACTTGACCATTGCAAACCGAAAGGCACCCCTTAGGTTGGTTAGTTCTACCTAACGACTGGTAGACTATCCCTTTGGATTTGTAAACTTAAGATAGGTCTAGGCTGATATTAGCTCCTTCTTAGTAGATTCATCGCAAACCAGATCCATCTAAAATTAAAGTAATTTTGACTATTCTTGATTCGATATGAGTCCACAGCATTTACTCAAATAGTCACCCTAGGTCGGGATTGATCTGTTGTGCCATCAACAGATCACCCCAACAGTTGATCCCTACTTTGGAAGATGTGCCACGCTTTCTTCAAGTGCTATGCACTGAAAGGCAACCCTTAGCGGATAATCCTACCTTGTTGGTAGACTACCCCTTGGACTTATAAATCGAGATAGGTCAAGACATAGCTTCTCGTCCATCGCACGCCAACTAGGTCCATAATATAACACATAAAATTAAAATAAATTAAATCAAATCAAATTAATCTTCAGGACTACTCTTGAGTTGAGGTAAGACCCCAGTGCTCACTCGAGTTGCCAGGTAGGGTTCATGTGTTGCTCAATAGATCACCCCCTTTTCCTTGCTTTGGAAGGTATAAGTCTACTACGCTTTCTTCTAGATACATGCACCAAAAAAGGCAACCCCTTAGTTGGATAGTCCTACCTTATGGTGTAGACTACCCCTTTAGACTTATAAATCTAAGATAAAGGCCCCCGTGGCTTTATTATAGCCCATCGCATAACCGCAGGGTCCATAACAAAATAAATTTGAAAGCAACCTCCCTAGTGGAGTCAAATTAAACATCTCAAACAAACCAAATTTCTCTCCAACGAGACGGGAATCAAATTAAATTTCCTCCTGAAGTTTAGATCTAAATCAAACAAATTCAATCGAGTGTATATCCCTAGCGGATATGCCCTCAATCTAGAACCCTTCTCCCTAGTGGATCCATAACAAATTAAACCAACCTCCCTAGTGGAGTCTGATCAAACAAATCAAAGAAATCCAATTAAATTCTTATCCCTAGCGGATACATGCCCAAATAAATCATATTCACAATCAAACTCGATCCATATCCTGGATAACTTGAACTGTTCCCCAGAGGAAGGTTCATGTACTCAATCCCTAGTGGATTCCTTCTTGCTCTTATGCCTTTGGCATAAAGAGAGCATTGCACTAAGATCGGATTCTATCTACCTTCTGGTATAGATCACTTACGTTTGTTTATAAACTTAATATTTGATCTTTACTGCCATACACCACACCTATTGGGGTCCTTTTGTTGACCTCACTTTGGAGTGAGCTCTTAACATCCTCTAGACTTAGGAATCTTTTATGCACTAAGATTTCTTTAGTCATAAGACATCTAGTGATTATGTGAACACCTAACCGAGCCTAGAGACTTAGAAGTGTTAATCATAAGATTAGCTAAGCCTTAGATTTAAGAAAATTACTTATCCTACAAAGATAAACCCAATCTAGATACACTTTCAAATCAAACCTGCACTCACTTAAACTAAATCTTGAATTCAAATTCAAATTCCAAATCTAATTCCAAATTTGCTTCTGAATGATTGAAACCCAAATCAAATCTAAATTCACCATATCAAACCTACAATCAAACTCAATGCCAAATCCAAATCAATCCAATTTCAATTGATTTTTCTCAAAGATCAATTCAACCCTTCAATCAATTTATCAAATTCAAACTTAAACTCAACTTCAAACCATGATCCAAACTTAAATCCAAACCCTTAAGCCAATTTCTTAGACTTAAGCAAAATCTCATCCAAATCAAACCTAACTCAATTGATTTTCTCAAAATCAATCAACTTTAATCATCATTCCAAGTTCTACCTAAAATCACAATCAAAACCATCAAGTAAATCAAAATCAAATGGAAATTAAAACTAATTCATTGATCGATGCTAACAAATCATGAGATAATTTAACTCAAGTAATACCTAAAAATTAAAGTTCAAGTTTGCTCAAAAGATTACTCACAACTTTAATAAATTATTTGAATCAAATGCAATTTTAGTCAAATTTAAGCCTAAATTAAATCAAATCATGATTTGAATGTTAATTCACTATATATATATATAATAAACAAAAAAATTTAATATACACATAATCCATTTGAAATTTAAAATGAACTACCAAAAAAGAGAGAGAGAGAGAGAGAGAGAGAGAGAATTAAAAACCAATTCTAAACATCAAACAAAAATTTATTCAAAATTAGATCAAAATAATTAACTAAATAAATAATAAATATATAATTAAATAATTATAATTTATAAACTTCAGTTAAATTAAACTATAATATCAAAGTTATTAAAAATAAAAAATTATAAATTAAAAATAATAATAATAATAATAATAATAATAATAAGTCTAAAAAATAATAAAACAAAAAAAAAATAAATCTAAATCCATCTAAATCTGAAAATAATATATAATATATAATATATATATATATATATATATATATATATATAAATATATATATATATATAAAAAAATATATATATATATATTTATTTATTTATTTATTTATTTATTTATTTATCAAGCATGCTACGTGCCACCGTTCTCAACTAAAGAATCAAAAAAACTTTTTATTACATGTGAATCTCAATTTCATTTTTTTTATTCAAATGAAAATCTGCTCTCCATCTTAAAAAATAAAAAATAAAAAAATAAAAATCTTATCTTACCTGGGGAGAGCACGCGAGCTCCCTCTCTCTCTCTCTCTCTCTCTCTCTCTCTCTCTCGGCTAGCAGAACCTCTCCCCCGTTTTCATTCCGATGAACTGGACGGGAACATGGCAGTAAGGAAAGCGGAGCTTTTCTCCTTTGCTGTGGCCGCAGCCTCTTTTCCACTTCCTAAGCTTCTCTTATCCTTATTCGAACAATCAGCTGCATGCAAGCCATGCCGATCACCACCCTCTCGTGGCTGAACTGGCCACTTAGTCTCTTCTCGAAGATGCAAATGGAGATTTTACAGAGCTGACGAGCATATGATATTCTCTCTTTTCCCGCTCTTGGAAGAGAGATAGTCCATGTGCGCTGGAGAAATAGCTCCGTGTATCTCCCTTCATCGTTCTTCCGCTACGACAAAAAGCTCTGTGCTTGGGGTAGATCTCTCCAAGCTGTCTGCCATCTGGGAAAAGCTTACCAAGCATGGGTGAACCAGCCCATTATCAGCAAAGAGGTCCAGTCCCTATCTCATCTTCCTTCACATGAACGACCGTCTTCTACTCCAAACAGGCGACCACTTCACTTGCCGATCTCCCTCTTCCTCCAGCAACGAGAGTTTCTTTTCCCTCTTGAACTCTGAGAAATAGTAGCCCTTCACATGAATGACGGACTTATACTCCAGACCGGCGAGCACTTCACTGGCCGATCTCCCTCTTCCATCCTAGCCAGGTTCTGCCGACCGTGACTCCTATTTTTCCTGAAGGCCGAGACTCCATCGCAACCCATGGCTAAACGCACATCTCTGCATCCTCAACTACTGGCTTCTTCGATCAGCCTTACATGTAAGGAGAACTCCCCTAGTAGGTGTTCTCTCGTCCCTCATTCACCCCCAAATCGAGGCACACAACAGTCCTTCACTGGAGAAAAGATCGCTGCTTGACTACTCCACCTTCGGCCTTCCATTCTCCATCTCTGCTCTATATTTTTGCCACACCCCTTTCGAGTGCACCATCAGATCTAAGCCAAGCCTAGCTGCTCTTGTGGGTTGCATGGTGCCAATCACTACTTCCCAAGCTGTAGAGAAAAGGTTGCCTACTTTGAAATATCAGATCCTTGCCCTGTGGTGGATACGACTAACTGAACCGACTACTTAGCATCCCTTACAGGCTGATCTGAACTCCTAACAGCAACCACTTTGAGTTTCCATGATGATAAATCTTTACCGAACCCTTTAATTCATTCTTATTCTCATTTTCTTTTGTCCCAAGAGTTTTAGGAGTTGGGGAAGACCACTCTCACCCCTTCTCAAGTTCTCAAATATGGAGTTCTATCAAATTTGACCTAATAGTAATGGTGCGATCATTGAGTGTTTGGCTAGGAGGCATCCAACAAGCATTTCAACAGGGTGCTTTCTAAACCACCTCTTTCTAACCCACCGGACATTAGCTCGTGAGATATGATTCTTAAACGCTAGAAAGCTTTAATATCTCATATTTGATGTGTGAATGCGTCATTAGGAATCAACTTTTAGAGCCCATGCACTTAACCTTTAATTCTTTCATGAGAGTTTAGAGGTAAAAGCACTATTCATTTCATGTTTGAAGTGAATAGTTTTGACAATCAAATGACGAAGTGATCTGATTTCACCTATTACGATTAACTCATGAGTCATTTGATTTTCGATCAAATGATCAATTAATCTAAATATTTCATTTAGAATTAAATTAAAAAAAGAATTAATCAAAAAAAAATTAAAATAAAAATAAGTAATGAAACAAAATAAAATGCAAAATTAAATTATCATAAAATCTAAGTAAAACTTAATATAAAAATGATTAAAATATAATTAAACTAATAAGTCAAGTAAAATTATGAGCAAATATCATAATCAAATCAAATAAACATAAAATTAAATATAAACTTAAAAGTTATTAAATCATATCCAATTACTCTTAATTTCAAACAATATAAAAAAACAAATAAAATAAAAAAGTCAAATAAATAACCTAAATCAAGTCAAATTAAACTAAATTAAGAAAGACTCTCATCAATTTAATATGTAATCAAATCAAATCTCATTCAATCTACTTAAATAAGATAAACTAATCAACTATCCAATATATGAAATCAAAATGTAAACCAAATTAGAAAGAATCAAACCAAATTAGAATCAAAAATAAAATCTTAATTAATCTAATCCAATCAAATTACAAATAAATGAACCACAATCGAATTAAATAAACATAAAGCTAAATCACATAACCAAGATTAAAGAAAAGAATTAAATATTTAAAAGGATATTGAATTATCAAGATTCAATTAAATCAAAACACTAATCTAAAATTAATCAACCAAAAAAACACATGAACATTAAACAAACTTAAACTTCATTAAACATTAAGGATATTGAATTATCAAGATGCAATTAAACTAAAACATCTAATCCAAAATCAATTAATCAAATACTTAAATAAACTCAAATTTTAAATTATAAATCAAATCAAATAAATCGAATCAAATGAATTACACAAGTTCAAATGGGCTAATCAATATACTTAAGGACTTTAGTTAGATTCCTTAGGAATTAGGATGTAGAATAGGGTGAGTCTTGTCTACAAATGGAATTCATCCTACTCTTTATTCTTGAGAACCTAAATATCATTTCAACCAAATAAAACTAAAATAAAACTGAAAATCAAATCATTAAATAGTTTAGATTGAAATCACCCAAAGGTAAAATTTAAATTCAAACTTCAAATTGGAACTTAAACTAAAGAAGCCTAGTAAGTCACAAGTACACAGCCAAGCACACACATTAGAATACTAAACTACTTACTTCTAGTTTGTATGTTTAGGCGGATGTTAGTGTATGTTTAAGACTATATGTTAGGCCATTATTAGCTAATCATATTTTTTGCAGGGGTTGTGCTTAAAGGGGCCGCTATAATAAAAAAATATAAATGCTTTTGCTGTGCAAGTTGCTTAGCCCTTAAGTGTAACCCATGTTAGGACAGGTGGGCTTGGTTACCCATGTGTGGGTGCTAAGTCAAAATTATTCATATATCTGCTTGGGTTGTATGGTATGTTTAGCTAACATTTATTTTGCAGGTGCAGCTAGATTTAGTTTTCCTATTTTTGATGTAATTTTACATTAGGAATTAGGATTAATGCTATGGGGGATTAGGATGAGTAGTGGTCAGAAGGCTTAGTACCTGGGGTGCCCTCTGATGCCTTTGGAGCGAATCAAATCAAAAGAAAGAGAATGAAGAAATGAAGAAAAGAAGACCCCCCATAGCATATATATTATTTTGTAATCCGGTTGTATAAGGGTAGAGCTCACACCTTTTCTTTTCTCTTTTGAGGTGTATGTGAACTTTCACGGCCTTTTATTCTTTTAGTCTATAAAATTGTTTGATGTTGTGTTTAGATTGCACATTAGAACAACATGTTTTTCATAGTTTATTTAGGATTGATGCTTGAATGTGTGGCTTGGATGCGGTAGACTCTTAGGATAAAAATTAATTTTTCTACCCCAATTAACAACTCATAACTAGAATTTTAAAACAACTCATAACCTCACATAAAAGCCTAAGAATTAAATCAAGATAATAAAATTTTAGTAACCCCTTTGGATGGATGAATGTATAATATCATGCATGTCATATTCGTTCACTCTTGTTAAGAGGGAGCTTCCACCTTTGCCAAAGAATCAAGGCTTAACCTATGAGTGCCTTTGGTGGAAGACACCCCTTTCTCTCTTGATTTGACCTATAATCAAATTCTCATGCATTTAGGCATATAAAATCCCATAGCCTGTGTCAAAATAAAAAGTCCAAAAGAATCAAATAAATTTGATAAAATTTGCATTAGATTAAGTCATGGATTCATACCACTCATGCTCTAGTCTCTTAGGGAGTGAGTCTAAGGACCTAGTTTCCTTTCTAAATGAACAACGACCTAGCCATCTTGCAAATCATAAGACTTGCCTACATGGATTTAAAGCGTAGTAGGAGTTAGTTGACTGCCACTCCATGCAGTAATAAGTCCAGCAATCGGGTGGTTTATTCTCTCTTGTGGAGGTAAACCATATACTCATTTTCGCCTTAGATTTAGGTTGTGCCTTCATTTTGTACCAAGGCTCCTTAGTTTAGGAATCCGAGGTAGCTATTTCCTTTGGGCTACAAGCATAAATCCTCACCTCTTAGGCATTTTTATAATCTTATGTTGTGGAATTGTAAGCCCTAGCAATCTAATAAAATATCAACTCAAATAATCAACTCTCTTCAATTTCAAAAATAAAAAGCCCAACTAGATTTGGAATGCTCAATAGGCTTCCTAATATCATGAGCATTTCCTACTTTCTCCCTTTGGATTCCAAAAATAAATCTTCTCCTTGATCTATCCCATTTGATTTTCTCCTTGGGGAAGACCACTCTCATCCCTTCTCAAGTTCTCAAACATGGAGTTCTATCAAAATTGGTGAATAGTAATGGTGCTCGATCTTTGGAGTGTTTGGCTAGGAGGCATCCAACAAGCATTTCAACAGGGTTTCGTTTCTTCTAAACGAAGCCACCTCTTGGTCGGAATCCACCGGACATTAGCTCCAGTGAGGTATGATTCTTAAACGCTTAGAAAGCCTTAGGGATCTCATATTTGATGTGTTGAATGCGAGCGTCGTTAGGAACCAACTTTTAGAGCCCGTGCACTTAACCTTTTAATTCTTTCGACGAGAGTTTAGAGGTAAAAGAAAGACTATTCATTTCATGTGTTTGAAGTGAATAGTTTTGATTAAGTCAAATGACTCAGATGATTTCACCTATTAAGCCACGATTAACTCGCGAGTCATTTAATTTTTTTGATCAAATGATCATGATTAATCTAAATATTTTGTTTAGAATTAAATTCAAAAAAAAGAATTAATCAATCTTTAAAAAATTAAAATAAAAAATAAAGTAATGAAATAAAATAAAATAAAATGTGCAAATTAAATTATCATAAAATCAAAGTAAAACTTAATATAAAAAAATGATTAAAATATAATTAAACCAATAAGTCAAGTAAAATTATGAGCTAATATCATAATCAAATCAAATAAATATAAAATTAAATATAAACTTTAAATTTATTAAATCATATCCAATTACTCTTAATTTCAAACAATATCAAAAAATAAAATAAAGTAAAAAATAAAACTCAAATAAATAACCTAAATCAAGTCAAATTAAACTAAATTAAGAAAGACTCTCATCAATTTAATATGTAATAAAATAAAATCTTATTCAATCTACTTAAATAAGATAAACTAATCAACTATCCAATGTATGAAATCAAAACACAAACCAAACTTTGATAAACATGAAAAATGGATGTGATTAAAAATAAAATCATAATTACAAAGAATCAAACCCAATTAAAATCAAAATAAAATCTCAATTAATCTAATCCAATCAAACTACAAATAAATGAACCACAATCGAATTAAATAAACATAAAGTTAAATCACATAACCATAATCAAAGAAAAGAATTAGATATTAAGGAATGATGTACTATCTCGAAAGATAGAAATACATATTGATTTAAAATCCAAAAAAATAAATCATATGTACAAGGTGTAAATTCAAAAAAAAAGGAGAATGAGAAGAAGAAAAAGAGAAAAAGTAAAGCACCAATAATACATATTGATTTAGAATAAAAAAATAATAATAATAAATCATATGTATAAGGTGTAAATTAAAAAAAAAAAAGAAGAGGAGAACGAGAAGAAGAGAAAGAGAAAAAATAAGGCATCAATAATACACATTGATTTAGAATCCAAAGAATAAATCATGTGTATGAAGTGTAAATTCAAGAAAAAAAAGAGAGAAAATAATACATGAGATAAATTTTGACAATTCTCTGGAGTTAGATTGCAAAAAGAAAAAAAGAAAAAAGTTCTAAAAGGAGGATTCATGTATGATATGACTAGAAAGTTAGCAGCTATGCGAACACATTGACTACAATTCTACTATCTCATGATATTATTATACGATTGGAAGTTAAGAGTTGCTCCTAACCTCTAGCAAAAAAAAAAAAAAGCCATTATGAGATTTCAAATTTCCACTTCGTTTTTCTTTCTTCAAGCTCGAAAGAGGATTCAATGCTTATAGATAGACCTTCGAATGAGGTAATAAAATTATCTTTTGTCCAGTCTACCTACTTTGCTCAAACAATTTTGAAGATTTTCAAGTAGAGAATGCACTCCCTGAAAAAAAAAAAATTTACCTCAGAACATAAAGAGAGTCTACCCACCCTCCCAACATCCATATATGATAAGTTAGAAGGAAAATGCCAAGGACTTGGTTAGGTTACTTATTGTAGTTTAAAGATTCCTTTACCAAAGACCATTATAAAGTGCCCAATACATCTCCAAAGGTAGCAGTCAATAAACTCAAAATTGAACCTATTGATATTCCTATTTTAGAAACTTTTGACGCGAAGAAGAGGATCAAAGTTTGAAGTTAATCTTATTGAAGAAGAAATATACTACCATGATTTCCCAACATTATTCCCAGTCAAAAGGAAGAACATTCAAATCCGCACATATGTCAATTTTAAAGATCCAAGATAGGAATGTCTTGAAGATGAATTCACATTACCTATATCAAATTTAATAGCAAACCTAGCCTCTTTGCATGCAGTCTCCTCATTCAAAGATGGGTCAAATGATGTCGGAGGATGAGAGTCATTTGCATTTATAATTTCCATCAGAACTTACTGCTATAAGGTCATGCCTTTCAGCCTTAAAAATGCTAGCATCACATACTAGCAGGCCATGACTCGAATCTTCAACGAACTCATTCATCACCAAGTTGAATGCTACGTTGATGATCTTGTGGTCTAAAGCAAAGAGAAGGAAGACTATCTTTATGATCTGAGTAGTTGTCTTTGATTAATTATGATACTACAACCTAAAGATGAATCCCCTAAAGTATACAATGAGGATGGCTTTAGGGAAGTTTCTATGGCTTGTAGTAAAGCATCATGGGATAACAAAATTGATCTAAAATAGATTAGAGTGATATTAGAGATGCAACCCTCAAAAAAAAAGGAGGGTCTCAACACAATTAAAATCATTTCAAAGAAGGTTGTCACGTCTAAGATACTTAATCTCTCTTTTTTTTTGGGTAGATGTCAATCATTCACTACTTTGACAAAGAAAGTAGATCAAGTTCTGAAGGATGATAAGTTTCAATACTCATTCAGAAGCATAAGGCAATATTTCCTGACACCTCCATTATTGGCCCCTCCATTTGCCTTAGGCCACTAGTTTAAGGCTATCTCCATTTAGGGTACAACTCTTCTTGTTAAAATTTATCATCAATAATCAAATTACAAAACTCTATGCATCGATTGAAAAGCTTGAAGGTCTTGCAAAAAAAAAAAAGGAAAATAAAAGAAAGGAAAAGAAAAAAAAAAAAAAAAAAAAGAAAAAGAAGAAAGAAGAAGGAAGAGAGATCTCAATTAACGTTGAATATAGATGGTTTAAACTCTTTCAAAGTTAGTTTATCTCAAAACTCTTCAAATGAAGATTTTGTTTTTGATCATTAAAAGGCCTACTTTGGTGATTCGAATGATGGAAAGTAGTTTAAACCACTATGATAGGAGAGTGTTTGTATTTCTATGTCAACAAACATTACTTCAAAATTCATTACACTCAAAATCAAAGTTTAAATTTGGAGAATAGTTCAAGTAATTGGAATGAGAATTTTCTTTCATTCAGATACAAATTAGAGCATAATATTTGAGAAGCCTTGGTGAATTTCTTTCACTAAGGATGATCAATTACTTTGATTAGGTCCCAAGGATTTTGGAGAAAGAACACTGCACTTGGTTGTTCTTGTTCCATTTGTACACACCTAAAGAAATTTCAAAAAAAAAAAAATCCCTAAAGAAAGGAAACTAAGTCCTTAGACTCACTCCCTAAGAGACTAGAGCATGAGTGGTATGAATCCATGACTTAATCTAATGCAAATTTTATCAAATTTATTTGATTCTTTTGGACTTTTAATTTTGACACAGGCTACGGGATTTTGTATGCCTAAATGCATGAGAATTTCATTATAGGCCAAATCAAGAGAGAAAGGGGTGTCTTCCACCAAAGGCTCTCATAGGTTAAGCCTTGATTCTGCAAGATGGAAGCTCCCTCTTAACAAGAGTGAAAGAATATATGACAAGCATGATATTATACATTCATCCATCCTAGGGGTTACTAAAAATTTATTATCTTGATTTAATTCTTAGGCTTTTATGTGAGGTTATGAGTTGTTTTAAAATCTTAGTTATGAGTTGTTAATTGGGATAAAAAAATTAATTTTTATCCTAAGAGCCTATCGCATCCAGGCCACACATTCAAGCATCAATCATAAATAAACTATGAAAAGCATGTTGTTAATCAATCTAAACACAACATCAAACAATTTTATAGTACATAAAAGAATAAAAGGCCGTCGGTCGAGTTGCTACACCCAAAGAAAAGAAAAGATGGGTAGCCGAGCTCTACCTTTATACAACCCGGATAACAAAAATAATATATATGCTATGGGGGGTCTTCTTTTCTTCATTTCTTCATTTCTTTCTTTTGATTTGATTTGTTCCAAAGGTATCACTGAACCCAGGACTAAGCCTTCTGGTCACTGCTCATCCTAATCCCCCATAGCACTAATCCTAGTTCCTAATGCAAAATTACATCAAAATAGGAAAAAATAAATCTAGCAAAACAAATGTTAGCTAAACACACCATACAACCCACCCAGTTATATGAATAATTTGGACTTAGAACCACACATGGGTAACCAAGCCCACCTGTCCTAACATGGGTTACACTTAGGGGCTAAGCAACCTGCACAGCAAAAGCATTTATATTTTTTTTATCATAGCGGCCCCTTTAAGCACAACCCCAGAAAATATGATTAGTAACGACTAACATCCGTCTATGAAACATACACCCAAGCATCCAGTCTAAAATATTACATCACAAAACAAAACACAACATCATACATACAACACCCTAACTTAGCACTAGAAGTAGTGACTTAGTATTTTAATGTGTGTGCTTAAGGCTTGTGTAGCAAGACTTTACTAGGCTTCTTTAGTTTAAGTCTCAATTTGGAGTTTGAATTTAAATTTTACCTTTTGGGTGATTTCAATCTAAATGATTTAATGATTTGATTTTCATTTTTATTTCAATTTCATTTGGTTGAAATGATATTTAGGTTCTCAAGAATGAAGAGTAGGATGAATTCCATCAGAACACTATTCTACATCCTAATTCCTAAGGAATCAAACTAAAGTCCTTAAGTATCTTGATTAGCCCATTTGAATTTGCGTAATTCATCTAATTTAGAATTTAGAATTTGAGTTTATTTAAGTATTTGATTAATTGATTTTTTGGATTATATGTTTTAGTTTAATTGCATCTTGATAATTCAATATCCCTAATGTCTAATGGAGTTTAAGTTTGTTTAAGTTCATGTGTTTTGGTTGATTAATTTTAGATTAGGTGTTTTGATTTAATTGAATCTTGATAATTCAATATCCTTTTAAATATTTAATTCTTTTCTTTGATCATGGTTATGTGATTTAACTTTATGTTTATTTAATTCAATTGTGGTTCATTTATTTGTAGTTTGATCGGATTAGATTAATTAAGATTTTATTTTTGATTCTAATTGGGTTTGATTCTTTGTAATTGAGATTTTATTTTTAATCACATCCATTTGTCATGTTCATCAAAGTTTGGTTTGCATTTTGATTTCATTTATTTTATTTAAGTAAGTTGAATGAGATTTGATTTGATTTTATATTAAATTGATGAGAATCTTTCTCGATTTAACTTAATTTGATTCAATTTGATTTAATTAGCTTTATTGGTCTATGGGTTTGCTTAGGTTCAATGTGATTATGTGATTTGTTTAATTAATAAGTGTATTTATGTTAATTGTAAAGGTTTTTTAATTTTTTTATTTGGTTTCATATTTGTTTAGACAAATGATGTAATTAATGACTTAATGGTTTAGGTTTAATTTATGTTTTGATTAATATTTAATTACATTTTGATTAATTAAGTTTAATGTAATTAATTTGATTAACTTAATTAGTTTGTTTAAGAGGTATGATTAAATTAAATAAAGATTTGTTTAACTTTTAATTTGATTTCATGTTTATTTGAGTTAATGATGTAATTGATGAATTAATGATTAAAGTTTAAATTAGGGTTTGATTATCATTTAATTGCATTTTTTGCTTGATTAAGCTTAAGTTTAATATGATTAATGTAATTTACTTAATTTATTTAATAGGTGTGATTAAATTAATTAGTAGATTAATTAAGTATTTAATTTGAATTAACTTTAATCTGATTTATAAAGTTAAATTTTTTTATTAAGATAATGGATTAATTTATTAAGTTTGCATTAATTAGATGTTGATTAATTAAGTTTGATTAAGGTCAATTAAAATTATTAGATTAATTAAAGGTTTGTTTGATTAGAGATTAATGACTTAATGATTTAGTTTTAATTTAAGTTTTGATTAGTGTTTAATTGCATCTTAATTATGTTTGATCAAGTTTAGGTTTCATATGATTAATTTAATTAACTTAATTAATTTATTTAATTGGTGTGATTTTTAAATTATGGGTTTGATTTAAGCTTAATTTTAGAGTTAGCTTTAATGTAACTTATTTAAATTAATTTGATTAATTAAGATGATGGATTAATTCATTAAATTTTCATTAATTAAATGTTTGACTAATTGAGTTTGATTATTTATGATTGGGGTTTTACTTGATTTGATTTATTTATTATGTTTGTTTGATTTCATTAACATGTTCAATTTAGTTATTAGGTTGAAATATTCGATGGTTATATAATTATCTCATTCCAAATGGATGTGATTTAATCATAGGTTAATTAAGTTTGCTTTAATTTTATTTTGTTTAATTCAATTGGTATCAAATTATTAAATTTTTCTAAGTTTATTAGATTTTGAGTTTGATTTAAGATTTAATCATTTAATTGAGTTTTATTAACTTGAACAGATTTAATCAAATTTAATTTAATTTCTTTTAAAGATGATATTTTTCTGATTTAAAGTTTGATTAATGATTTAATGAATGGTATTCAATTTCTGATTTTTGATTTAATATTTGAGTTACTTTTAGATTATATTTAATTAACTTTTTTTAATTGGTTAAACTCTAATCTTAAGTATTTATTTGGGTTTCTTAAGTTTCAGATGATCAAATCATTTTTCTTAAGAGTTCTGAATATCAATTGAAGTGATTTAGGTCATCTTGAAGACTTTTATAAATTTCAAATTTTTATTTAAATTATTTTATTAAAATTGCTAATCTGAATTTAAAAAATTAATTTCTCCCAATCCTGAAGTTTTTTTAACTTGAAATTTTTATTGTAGGTGTATTTTAACATTTCTTTTAATATCTGAAAATATAAATTTAATCTGACCTATATTTTTGGCTTAATTAATGAAATATGGTTTTTACTAAATCCTAAATTATGCTCTAATACTTAGTAAATTTTGAGTATTTTAGATTTTTTGGATTCCTCTCATAGATGAATCCAACGAGACCTTGCTTGCAATTATTAGTTAAGTATTTTATTCTCTATGAAGTTTTGAAGTTTTAGATGATTTGAATTATTATTATTATATATATATATATATATATATATATATATATATATATATATATATATATATACACCGTTTAGGAGGGAAGAAGCGGCTTCTTTACGGACCGTCCGGTCAGTGATATCGGTCGCGATCGAGGCCAAATCGCGACGATCGAGCGTTGATCGCGAACCGCCGATCGGTCGGATCATTTTCGATATCTGGCTTCGATCGCTCGGCTTGAATTACGATGGTCGTCGTCGCGAACGTCACGATTGGCGGTCAATCGCATCACGCGATCGAAGGCGGATCGCGTGATCCACGACATCGAGCCATCCGATCCGCGATGCGGATCGTGAGCCTCCGGCGGTGAACTGTGTTTTCAGGGATATTTTTTAAAAAAATTAAAGTTTCTAAGCCAAAACTTGTCCAAATGGACCCATTTTCACGCCGATTCACACCAAAAAAATTTTATTTCCTATTTGGGATGATTTAAAATAAAAATAATGGATTTTCTAAAGGAAATTCCTAGAATCACGGGAAATTTAATACAAAATATGCAAAATCCTAAGGCTGGCTACGGTTTGACGAAAGTTACATCACCGGGGATGATTTCTGGCGGTGGTGAAGATCCTAGGGAGATCCTATGTGTGTGAGGAAGCTTCAGAGTAATCTTTAGCCCTTGCTTCTCTTTGGGATGCCTCCTTCTTCGATGTTTACCGTCGCCTCATCGGAAGAGCAAATTCTTGTATTATTTGAGCTCAAAGTGGCTAAACAAAGTGGGGTATGGGTTTCTTTTTGCTTTGGGGAGTTTTTGGGAGCTGAATTGTGGTGATGGGAGCAAGAGAGCTCAAGTCTCATCTCCCCCTCCTTTTATAATGGATGAAAATACAAATGAAGTTGGGTGGAATCCTATGTGGGGAGGATCTATGAGAGATTTAAATGGGTTGAGTTTATTTTGGGCTGACCCTAAATTAGTTTGGGTCAGTTTGATCAAATAGGTTTTGGCTTGGTTTCAAGGGTTTGGCCCAATTTGGGTCATATGGGTCATTTTGGGTCAAATTGATTTGACCAAATTTGGCCAAATTAGCTTGGGAAATCAGTTGATTCATGTTCAATTAGCTAATTGAAGATGGATGTGGTCTTTATTTTGAATTAATTTGGATTTAATTTTGATTTAGGGCTTAATTGACCCTTTAGGCCAATTTAGGCTAGGTTGGGTCAAGTTGACCGATTGGGCTCGATTGATCAAATTGAGTTTAATTATTGCTTTGGTCAAGTTCAATAATCAATTTGAAATGAGATTGAGCCATTGGTTGCAATCAATTTGGGTTAGATCATGATTTGACCCAATTTGGTTCTTTAGGCCAATTTGGGTCAATTGGATCAAATGGAAATGGGCTTGGTTTGGCCCAATTGATTGCAATTGATCATCTAGGTGATCAAAAATCATGGTGGAAGATTTTAGTTAATTTGGTTCAATCCAATTTGGGTTGGATTAGAAGTTGGCTCAAATGGGTCCTTTAGGTCACTTTAGGTCAAGTGCACCTAAGTGGGTAGATTGGTTTAGTTTTGATTTGATTTAATGATTGTAGGTTTCATTTATATTTGGATAGATAATTGAATAAATGATGGATTCAATAGAAAATTCGTTGGTTTTGACTTGATCTGGATAGAATTTGGCTAAGTCCAAAGAATTGGCTTAAAGGGATTAAATTGAGTTTGGATTTGATTTTCAATATGGTTTTGGTCATTTGAATTTGGATTTCATTTATATTTGTGAATATAAATGATGGAATAATTGATTTATGAAGAGATCAATTGAGTTTGATTTGATTTAAGGAAAGATTTGGCTAAGCTTATGATTATGGTTCATATGACTTAGGAAGGGGTTATAGGATTTGAATTTGATTTTGGGTTTCAATCATTTGGAGTCAAATTTTGAAATTAGATTTGGAATTTGAATTTGAATTTGAATCTGAGATTTAATTTGAGAATTGATTCTGGGTTTGATTTGAGAAAGTGTATCTAGATTATGTTTACGCAAGTGGATAAGTAATTTCCTTAAACCCTAAGGCATAGCCTAATCTTATGATTAACACTTCTAAGTCTCTAGCTTAGGTTAGGTGTTCACCTAATCACTAAATGAGTCTTATGACTAAAATCTTAGTGTCTAAAGATTCCTAAGTCTAAGAGGATGTTAAGAGCTCACTCAAAAGTGAGGTCAACAAAAGGACCCCAAAGGTTTGTGTAGCGACAAGGCACACACATATTTGGCGTTGATTGAAAGATCAACAACATTGATTGCAACAACAATGTAAGTGATCTCTACCTAGACCTGAAAGGTAGATAGAATCACGATCTTAGTGCAATGCAGCTCTCTTTATGCCAAGGGCATAAGAGAGCAAGAAGGAATCCACTAGGGATTGAGTACATGAACCTTCCTAGAGCAGTTCAAGTTATCAGGGATATGGATTTGAGTTTGATTGTGAATATGATTTATTTGGTGTATCGCTGGGATAAGAATTTAATTAGATTTCTTTGATTTATTTGATCAGACTCCACCAGGGAGGTTGGCTTAATTTATTATGGCTCCATTGGGGAGAAGGGTTCTAGATTGAGGGCATATCCACTAGGGATGTACACTCGGTGAAATTTGTTTGATTCCACTAGGGAGGCCAATTTGATTTGCGCCTCGCTGGAAAGAAACTTGGTTTGTTCGATATGTTTAATTTGACTCCCTAGGGAGGTTGGTTTCAAATTTATTTTGTTATGGACCCTATCGGTTTGCGATGGACTACACTAAGAAGGAGCCACGGGGCCTTGGCCTGTCTTAGATTTATAAGTCTAAAGGGGTAGTCTACCTGCCATAAGGTAGGACTATCCAACTTAAGGGGTTGCCTTTGGTGTGCAATGACTATGCTAGGAAGAAAGCGTAGTAGACTTATATCTTTCAAAGCATGGAAAAGCCGTTGGGGTGATCTATTGGATGAGCAACACATCAAACCCTACCTTAGGCGACTACTGAGTGAGTGCCGCTGGAGGTCTTACCTCAACTCAAGAGTAGTCCTGATGATTAATTTGATTTGATTTAATTTAATTTAATTTTATGTGTTATGTTGTGGACCTCGTCAGCGTGTGATGGACCCACTGAGAAGGAGCTATGTCGGCCTATCTCAGATTTACAAGTCCAAAGGGGTGGTCTACCAACCACAAGGTAGGACTATCCGACCTAAGGGTTGCCTTTGGTGTGCAACGACTGTACTACAAAGAAAGCGTAGCAGACTTACATCTTCCAAAGTAGGGATCAACCATTGGGGTGATTTGTTGATGGCACAATAGATCAATCGACCTAGGGCTATTTGAGCCATGCCCTGGACTCATATCGACTCAAGAATAGTCAGAATTATTTTAACTTTAGATGGACCCTGTCGGTTTGCAATGAATCTACTAAGAAAGAGCTAATATCAGCCTAGATCTATCTTAGGTTTACAAATCCAAAGTGATAGTCTACCGTAGTTGGCCTAACCTAACTTCGGTTGTAATGGTCAAGTTAGAAGAAAGCACGGGACTCAGATCTTCCTAAACAAGAATCCACGGGTGATCGATCGTGCAACAAATTGGGTAGGTGGCCCATCGGTTTCAGATGATCGTGAAAGAATGTAATAGACTTATATCTTTCAAAGCAAAGACGACCGCCGGGGTAACTCGTTGGTGGCACAACAAGTTGAACCCAACCTAAGGGTGACTACGGAGTGAGTACCGACATGGCATAGATTGGAGATATTCTACCATCTACTACTGACTACGGAGTGAGTACCCGACCTAAGGGTTCAATGTGTTGCTCATCCAATAGATCACCCCAATGCCTTTTTCTTGCTTTGGAAGGTATAAGTCTACTATGCTTTCTTCCTAGCATAGTCATTCCACACCAAAAGGCAACCCCTTAGGTTGGATAGTCACACCATATGGCAAGTAGACTACCCCTTTAGACTTATAAATCTAAGACAAGTCAAGGCCCCAGTGGCTCCTTCTTAGTGTAGTCCATCGAAAATTGATAGGGTCCATAACAAAATAAATTTTGAAACCAACCTCCCCAGGGAGTCAAATTAAACATATCAAACAAACTAAATTTCTCTCCAACGAGGCACAAATCAAATTTGCCTCCCTAGTGGAACTTAGTTCTAAATCAAACAAATTTCACCGAGTGTACATCCCTAGCAGATATGCCCGCAATCTAGAACCCTTCTCCCCAATGGAGCCATAATAAATTAAGCCAACCTCCCTGGTGGAGTCTGATCAAATAAATCAAAGAAATCTAATTAAATTCTTATCCCTAGCGGATACACACCTAAATAAATTATATTCACAATCAAACTCAGATCCATATCCCCAGTGGATAACTTGAACCTATTCCCCTAGAGGAAGGTTCATGTACTCAATCCCTAGTGGATTCCTTCTTGCTCTCTTATGCCCTTGGCATAAAGAGAGCTCAATCAAGATGATTCTATCTACCTTTTAGGTCTAGGTAGAGATCACTTACATTGTTTGTTGCAACCTTCTAAATGTTGTTGATCTTTTTTGTTATGCCCGTGCGGTGTGCCTTGTTACACCCGGGGTCCTTTGTTGACCTCACTTTTGGAGTGAGCTCTTAACATCCTCTTCAGAATCTTTAGACACTAAGATTTTCTTAGTCATAAGACACATTTAGTGATTAGTGAACACCTACCTAAGCTAGAGACTTAGAAGTGTTAATCATAAGATTAGGATGGGTTTAAAAACTTATCCTCTAACATAATCTAGATACACTTTCTCAAATCAAACCCAGACTCAATTCTCAAATCAAATCTGAGATCAAATTCAAATTTAAATTCAAATTCTAAATCTAATTTCAAAATTTGACTCCATATGATTGAAACACAAAATCAAATTCAAATCCTAAAACCCCTTCCTAAGCCATATGAACCATATTCATAAGCTTAGCCAAATTTTTCCTTAAATCAAATAAAAATCAATTGATATCTTCATAAACCAATTATTCCTTCATTTATATTCATAAATATAAATGAAATCCAAATTCAAATGACCAAAACCATATTGAAAATCAAATTCAAACTCAATTTAAACCCTTTAAGCCAATTCTTTGGACTTAGCTAAATTCTATCCAGATCAAGTAAAAACCAACTAATTTTCTCTTGAATCAATCATATTCAATTATCTACCCAAATATAAATGAAACTTACAATCATCAAATCAAATCAAAACTAAACCAATTAACCCACTTAGGTGCACTTGACCTAAAGTGACCTAAAGGATGAGCCAACTTCATCCAACCCATTGGAATAACCAAGCTCACCAAAATCTTCCACCATGATTTTGATCATCTAGATAATCAATTGCAATCAATTGGACAAGCCAATTGGCCATTTTATCAATTGACCCAAATTATTTCTAAAGACCAAATCGGTTTAAATCATGATCTAACCCAAATTGATTTTCCCAATATCATTACAAATTGATTATTGAACTTAGCAATAGTGAACTCAATTTGATCAATTGAGCCCAATCGGTCAACTTGCTTGCTCAAATTGGCCTAAAATTGAATTTAGCCTAAATCAAAATTAAATCCAAATTAATTCGAAATAAAGACCACATTCATCTTCAATTTTCTAATTGAACATGAATTAACTCATTTCCCAAGATAATTTGGAAAATTTTGGTCAAATGGGTCAATTTGACCCAAAATGACCCATATGACCAAAATTGGGCCAAACCCCTTGAAACCAAGCCAAAACCCATTGTGCTGATCAGACCCAAACCAATTTGGTTTAAAATAAACTCAACCATTTTAAATCTCTTAGATCCTTCATAGTTCCACCCCTTTTAATTTATCATGCACTTAACCCACAATCACATGGCCCAATATTTCAATTAAAAATCTCATCATATGGGTAAGAGAGACTTTGAGCAAAATCAAAGTCCTCAATATCTAGATCTAATCTAACCACCTAAATAAGATGGCATTTAATTTGGAAAATAATTCAAAAAAATTTATATTTTCATATTATAAAAGGAGAGACTTGAGCTCTCTTGCTCCCATCATCACTTTACCCCCCAATCTCCAAAACCAAAAGTATCCCCACTTTATTTGCCACTTTAAGCTCATAATACAATATCTTATATGGCAAACATCAAAGAGGCATTCAAGAGAAGAGGCAGAGATTACTAAAAGCTTCCTCCTTTATAGAGCTCCCTGATCTTCATGAAAAAATTCCCGGTGAGGTAACTTTCATCAAACCCGGCCTTGCTATTTTGTATAAAATTTTGATTCTAATTTCATTTAGAAAATCTAGCACTTTATTTTAAATCATCCAAGTAGGAAATAAAATTTTTTTGGTGCGAATGATGAAATGGTCCATTTAGAAAAGTTTTGGCTTAAATCATTTTTCTAAAATACCCGAAAATCGTTCTTCACGGCTCATAGCCGATCCGATCCTGATTGAGATTCGGATCGCGATGGATCGTGCGATACATTGATCATGTGATGCGATATCCGTCATTGTGGTTCTGATGGACGGGCCTCGTGTGATCGAGCCGGTGAGTGATCCGACTGCATCACTAATGATAGACCGCCAATCACGTGGTTGGCGCAATCGAATGGCTCATGCGCGCGACATGCGATCCCGACCTCGATCCGCGTGACGATCGACCGTCCGATCGTGATGGACGGTCAAAAGGTCTTGTCTTTCTCTTTAAAGTGTATATATATATATATATATATATATATATATATATATATATATATATATATATATATATATATATATATATATATACATAAAATAATAATTCAAATCATCTGAAACTTCAAAACTTCATAGAAAATAAAATACTTAACCAAAAATAACAAGCAATGTTTTGTTGGATTCGTCTATCCGAGAGAAATTCAACAAATCCAAAATACTCAAAATTTATTAAGTATTATGAGCGTAATTAAGGATTTAGTGAAAACCATATTTCATTAATTAAGCCAACAATATAGGTTAGATTTAATTTATATTTTTAGATATTAAAATAAATGTTAAAATACACCTACAATAAAAATTTCAAGTTAAAAAGCCTTCGGTATTGGGAGAAATTAAATTTTAAATTCATATTAGTAATTTTAATAAAATAAATTAAATAAAAATTCAAAAATTTATGAAAATCTTCAAGATGACCTAAATCACTTCAATTGACATCCAAGACTCTTAAGAAAAATGATTTGATTTTCAATCAAAATAAATACTTAAGATTAGAGTTTAACCAATTAAAAAAGTTAATTAAAATATAATCTAAAATAACTCAAATATTAAATCAAAATCATTGAATAGCATTCATTAAATCATTAATCAAACTTTAAATCAAAAAAATATCATCTTTAAAAGAAATTAAATTAAATATGATTAAATCTATTCAAGTTAATAAAGCTCAATTAAATGATTAAATCTTAAATCAAACTCAAAATCTAATAAACTTAGAAAACTTTAATAATTTGATACTAATCGAATTAAACTAAATAAAATTAAAGCAAACTTAATTAACCTATGATTAAATCACATCCATTTGGAATGAGATAATTATATAACCATCAATATTTCAACCTAACTAAATCGAGCTTAATGAAATCAAATAAACATAATAAATAAATCAAATCAAGTAAAACCCTAATCATAAATAATCAAACTCAATTAGTCAAACATTTAATTAATGAAAATTTAATGAATTAATCCATCATCTTAATTAATCAAATTAATTTAAATAAGTTACATTAAAGCTCTTTAAGATTAACCTTCAAACCCTAATTAAATAATCACACCCCAGATAAATTAATTAAGTTAATTAAATTAATCATATGAAACCTAAACTTAATAAAACATAATTAAGATGTTAAACACTAATCAAAACTTAAATTGAATAAATCATTAAGTCATTAATCTCTAATCAAGACCTTTAATTAATCTAATTTTTGACCCTTAATCAAACTTAATTAATCAAACATTTAATTAATGCAAGTTTAATAAATTAATCCATTATCTAAATAAACCAAATTTAACTTTATAAGGCATATTAAAGTTAATTCAAATTAAATACTTAATTAATCTACTAATTAATTTAATCACACCTATTAAATAATTAATTAAGTAAATTACATTAATCATATTAAACTTAAGCTTAATCAAACATAAAAATGCAATTAAATGATAATCAAACCCTAATTTAAACTTTAATCATTAATTCATCAATTTACATCATTAACTCAAATAAACATGAAATCAAATTAAAAGTTAAACAAATCTTTATTTAATTTAATCGTATCTTAAACAAATTAAGTTAATCAAATTAATTACATTAAACTTAATTAATCAAAATGCAATTAAATATTAATTAAAACATAAAAACCTAAATCATTAAGTCATTAATTACATCATTTGTCTAAACAAATATGAAACCAAATAAAAAAAATTAAACAAACCTTTATAATTAACATAAATACACTTATTAATTAAACAAATCACATAATCACATTGAACCTAAGCAAACCCATAGACCAATAAAGCTAATTAAATCAAATTGAATCAAATTAAGTTAAATCAAGAAAGATTCTCATCAATTTAATATAGAATCAAATCAAATCTCATTCAACTTACTTAAATAAAATAAATGAAATCAAAATGCAAACCAAACTTTGATGAACATGATAAATGGATGTGATTAAAAATAAAATCACAATTACAAAGAATCAAACCCAATTTCAAAAAATAAAATCTTAATTAATCTAATTCAAACTACAAATAAATGAACCACAATAATTAAATAAACATAAAGTTAAATCACATAACCATGATCAAAGAAAAGAATTAAATATTTAAAAGATATTGAATTATCAAGATTCAATTAAATCAAAACACCTAATCTAAAATTAATCAACCAAAACACATGAACTTAAACAAACTTAAACTCCATTAAACATTAAGGATATTGAATTATCAAGATGCAATTAAACAAAAACATATAATCCAAAAAAATCAATTAATCAAATAGTTAAATAAACTCAAATTCTAAATTCTAAATTAGATGAATTACACAAATTCAAATGGGCTAATCAAGATACTTAAGTACTTTAGTTGATTCTTAGAATTGGGATGTAGAATGTGGGTCCATACATGGAATTCATCCTACCCTTCATTCTTGAGAACCTAAATATCATTTCAACTAAATGAAATTGAAATAAAATGAAAATCAAATCATTAAATCATTTAGATTGAAATCACCCAAAGGTAAAATTTAAATTCAAACTCAAATTGAGACTTAAACTAAAGAATCCTAGTAAAGTCTTTACCTCAAGCACATTAGAATACTAAGTCACTACTTAGTGCTAAGTTAGGCATTATATATGATGTTATGTTTTGTTTTATGATGTAATATTTTAGATGGATGTTTGGGTGTAAGTTTAGAGGATGTTAGATTATTAGCCTAATCATATTTTCTGCAAGGGGTTGTGCTTAAAGGAGCCATTATAATTAAAAAAATATAAATTCTTTTCTTTGCAGTTGCTTAGCCTAAGTGTAACCCATATTAGACAGTTTGGTTACCCATGTGGGTTAAGTCCAAATTATTCATATCTTGTTTGGGTGGTATTGTGTTTAGCTAATATTTATTTTAATGTAGCTAGATTTACTTTTCCTATTTTAATGTAATTTTGCATTAAAATTAGGATTAGTGCTATGGCGGTGATGAGCTAAGGCTTAGTCCACAGGGTGCGTGATACCTTAGGAACAAATCAAATCAAAAGAAAGAGAATGAAGAAATGAAGAAAAGAAGACATAGCATATATATTATTTTGTAATAGTTGTAAAAGTAGAACTGACTACCCATATTTTCTTTTCTCTTTTAGGTGTATGGCAAAATGCCTTTTATTCTTTTACTATTCTATAAAATTGTTTGATGTTGTGTTTAGATTGCACAGAACATCATTCTTTCATAGTTTCTTTATGATTGATGCTTGAATGTGTGGCACGATGTAGGCTCTTAGGATAAAAATTAATTTTTTACCCCAATTAACAACTCATAACTAAAATTTTAAAACAACTCATAACCTCACATAAAAGCCTAAGAATTAAATCAAGATAATAAAATTTTTAGTAACCCTTTAGCTTGATGGATGAATGTATAATATCATGCATGTCATATTCTTTCACTCTTGTTAAGAGGAGCTTCCATCTTTCTAGAATCAAGGCTTAACCTATGAGAGCCTTTGGTGGAAGACACCCTTTCTCTCTTGATTTGACTTATAATCAAATTCTCATGCATTTAGGCATACAAAATCACATATTTATAAATAAAATTCCAAAAGAATCAAATAAATTTGATAAAATTTGCATTAGATTAAGTCATGGATTCATACCACTCATGCTCTAGTCTCTTAGTGGGTCTAGGACTTAGTTTCCTTTCTAAATGAACAACTTACTTGCAAATCATAAAACTTGCTTACATGGATTTAAAGCATAGGAGGAGTTAATTTATTGCACTCAAGTAATAAGTCCAGGTGGTGGTTTATTCTCTCTTGTGGAGGTAAACCATATACACATTTTTGCCTTAGATTTTGTGCCTTCATTTTGTACCAAGGCTCCTTTGTTTAGGAATCTGAGGTAGCTGTTTCCTTTGGGCTACAAGCAAAAATTCTCACCTCTTAGGTATTTTCACAATCTGATATTGTGGAATTATAAGCCCTAGCAATCTAATAAAATGTTAGCTCAAATAATCAACTCTCTTCAATTTCAAAAATATAAAGCCCTGTAGGGTAGATTGGAATGCTCACTAGGCTTCTTAATATAGCATTTCCTACTTTCTCACTTTGGATTCCAAAATAAATCTTCTCCTATCCATTTGATTTTCTAAAATAGCCAATCATTTGATAGTCTTAACCTTGAAATCTTTGGAGATCCTAATTCTACTTTAATCGAGTATTCTTAAGAATTCTCATTCCTTAGATATAATTAACTATGGGGCTTGCCTCCATAGAAAACAATGAACGGCTTAAATAAAGCTACTTTACTTTTCATGTAAAGTGGGAAAGATCTGGTATATTCAGACCATAATGCCTTAGTCCCTTAGTGATTAGGTCCATTATAGGTGGTGATTTCTATATTTTGAGATAGTACATCATTCCTTAATGTGATCACAATAAGTACCCCTAAGATGCGTGGTGTCCCACACCCCAAAAATAAACACCACAATTTTTTAATTTTTACTAAGATCTTAGTGGCCGCTTTCCACGGGCGTCAGATCATAGGCCGATGGTAATCATGTAATTGAGAGGAAGATCACGCATTGGGGATGAGCCATTCAATCATGCGAACCATGCAATGGGTTTGATCATTTGGGTCGAAGCTTGGATGGATCAAATGATCCCATGATGTGGTCCGGCAAAATGTTGATGGATGTCATCGCATCCGTGATAGGCGGTCGCGTGATCCATGATCCAAGGTCGTATTAACTCTGGGATCAAATGGTGGTATGAGCCATCGATGATGAAGTGTTTTTTTTTTAGAAAAAATGAAAGTTTAAGCCAAAACTTATCCAAATGGACCCATTTTTCTTCAACAAAAAAATTTTATTTCCTATTTGGGATGATTTAAAATAAAAGTGCTGGATTTTATAAAGGAAATTCCTAGAATCACGAGAAATTTTATACAAAATATGTAAAATTCTAAGGTGGCTATGGTTTTGGAGTTACCTCAGGATGATTGATGGCGGTGAAGATCAGGGAGCTCTATGTGTGAAAGCTTGATGTAATATTTATCTTTCTCTTGAATGCCTCCTTCGATATTTCTTGTCGCTCAAGGAAGAGCAAATTCTTGTATTATTTGAGCTCAAAGTGGCTAAACAAAGTGGGGATGGGTTACTTTTGGCTTTGGAGATTTGGGGGAGTGATGATGGAGCAGAGCTCAAGTCTCATCTCCCCTCCTTTTATAATGGATGAAAATACAAATTTTTTGAATTATTTTGGCTCCAAATTGAATGCCATCTTGTTGGGGTGGTTAGGGCTAGATCTAGATTGATTGAGGACTTTGGATTTTTGCTCCAAAGTCCTCTCTTCTTTATATGATGAGATTTGTTTAATTGAAATGCCATGTGATGGGGAATTAAATGAAGTTGGGTGGAATCTATGTGGGGAGGATCTATGAGGGATTTAAATGGGTTGAGTTTATTTTGGCTGACTCTAAATTGGTTTGGGTGGGTTTGATCACAATGGGTTTTGGCTTGGTTTAGGGTTTGGCCCAATTTGGGTCATATGGGTCATTTGGGTCAATTAACCCATTTGACAAATTTGAATAAAGGAAATGAGTTGATTCATGTTCAAGTAGCTAATTGAAGATGAATGTGGTCTTTATTTCAAATTAATTTATATTTAATTTTGATTTAGGCTAAATTGACCCTTTAGGCCAATTTGGGCTAAGTTGGGTCAAGATGATCGATTGGGCTCATTGATCAAATTGAGTTCATATTACTTTGGTCAAGTTCATAATCAATTTGGAATGAGATTGAGCCATTGGTTGCAATCAATTTGGGTTAGATCATGATTTGATCGATTTGGTTCTTTAGGCCAATTTGGGTCAATTTGGATCAAATGGCCAATTGGGCTTGGTTTGGCCCAATTGATTGATTGATCATCCTAGGTGATCAAAATCATCTTTGGAAGATTTTGGTGAGCTTGGTTCAATCCAATTTGGGTTGGATTAAGTTGGCTCAAATGGGTCTTTAGGTCACTAAGTAAGTCAATTGGTTTAGTTTTGATTTGATTTGATGATTGTAGGTTTCATTTATATTTGGGTAGATAATTGAATAAATGATTGATTCAAGATAAATTCGTTGGACTTGATCGGATAGAATTTATGTCAAAATTGGCATAAAGGGTTTAATTGAGTTTGGATTTAATTTTCAATATGGTTTGGTCATTTGAATTTGGATTTCATTTATATTTGTGAATATAAATGAAGGAATAATTGATCTATGAGATCAATTGAGTTTGATTTGATTTAAGGAAATATTTGTTATGAATATGGTTCATATGGCCAGGAAGGGTTTTAGGATTTTGATTTTGGGTTTCAATCATTTGGAGTCAAATTTTGAAATTAGATTTAGAATTTGAATTTGAATTTGAATTTGAGATTTGATTTGAGAATTGAGTCTAGGTTTGATTTGAGAAAGTGTATCTAGATTATGTTTAGGCTAGAGGATAAGTAATTTCCTTAAACCAAGGCATAGCAATCTTATGATTAACACTTCTAAGTCTCAAGGCAGGTTGGGTGTTCACCTAATCAGATGTTTCTTGACTAAGAAAATCTTAGTGTCTAAAGATTCTATGTCTAAGAGGATGTTAAGGGCTCACTCCAAAGTGAGGTCACAAAAGGACCCCCTAGGTGTGGTGTAACTGAGGCACACGATTAGCGTTGACCAAAAGATCAACAATATTCAGAAGGTTGCAACAAACAATGTAAGTGATATCTACCTAGACCTGAAAGGTAGATAAAATAATGATCTTAGTGCAATGAAGCTCTCTTTATGCCAAGGCCATAAGAGAGTACATGAACCTTCCTCTAGGGGAACAGTTAAGTTATCAAGGATATGGATCGAGTTTGATTATGAATATGATTTATTTGGGTGTGTATCGCTGGGAAATTTAATTAGATTTCATTGATTTATTTGATGACTCCACCAGGTTGGCTTAATTTATTATGGCTCCATTGGGAGAAGGGTTCTAGATTGAGGGCATATCCACTAGGGATGTACACTTAGTGAAATTTGTTTGATTTAGAACTAGGTTCCACTAGGGAGGCCAATTTGATTTGCGCCTTGCTGGAGAGAAACTTTGTTTGTTTGATATGTTTAATTTGACTCCACAGGAGGTTGGTTTTAAATTTATTTTATTATGGACCTATCGGTTTGTGATGGACTAAGAAGAAACGGGCTTCTGTCTTAGATTTATAAGTCAAAGGGGTAGTCACGCCGGTAGACTATCCACCAAGCTGTCATTTCAATGGTCAAATTAGGAAGAAAAGCAGGGGACTCACATCCTCCAACAAATGACCATTGGGGTGATCGGTTGCTTTGGACAACAAATTGAACCCGACTAGAGCAGCTAATGAGTGAGTGCCACAGGGGGCTTGCTCCCACATCAAAATAGCAGAAATATATATATATATATATATATGTGTGTGTGTGTGTGTGTGTGTGTGTGTGTGTGTGTGTGTGTTTGTTTCTATTTGATATGAAGGAATAGGATGCCACTAGGGACTCTTACACTTAAACCTCAGGAAAACTCGACCTAGTTAGAGTATGGTGGCTAGTTCATAAAGAAAGGTTTAGGACCCGCATCTTCTTAAACAAAGCCAACACAAGGTAGTTCACTAGCAGGGCAGTGAAGCCTTCCAAACTAACAAGACGCTCATTGGTTTGCAATGGTCAAATTAGGAAGAAACTGCAGGGACTCACATCCTCTAACAAATGACCACTGGGGTGATCGGTTGCTTTGGACAACAAATCTAACCCGACCTAGAGCAGCTAATGAGTGAGTGCCACATGGGGCTTGCTCCCACATCAAAGTAGCCCGTGATAAAGATATGTGTGCTTTGTGTTTGATATGAAGGAATTGGATGCCACTAGGGGACCCTAAACATATCATGGTGAATTCACAAGCAAAAGATATTTCTAAAATAGAAGAAATAAAATTTGAGATGAAAAGAGATTTTATTGATAATTTTTTTCAAACAAGATTTTTGGATAATATTTCTTTAAGTAGAGCCCATTGATTGGAAGCATGAGCTCTCCTTTCAATTTATGAGTTGGTAAGACCCTCCTTGGTAGCCTTCTATGGCATAGGGCCTTCCCAAGTGGGTTCAAACTTTCTCCTATCTTTATGAGCAACAATTGGTCTCCTTAGAACTAAAACAAGCTCTCTACTTGAAAAGCTCTAGACGGAACCAACTTATTATGAGCTTGAACCATCTTGGCTTTGTATAACTCGAGGGTTTTGGCAGTGCATCTCTCCTCCAAACCTTTGAGTTATTCCAACCATAACTTGGCATTCTGGTTGTGATTTTGCTTTGCCCTATCCTTAGTGATGGGAGTTGGACTTTCAATGGTAGAATGGCTTCGGACCCATACACTAAGGAGAAAGGGGTAGATTGAGTTGGAGTTCTATATGTGGTACAGTAGGCCCATAAAACTTCAACCAAATGTTCATTCCATCATCGTTTGTTGTCATTTAGTGTCTTCTTCAATATTTGAATGAGGGTTTTATTGAAAGCTTCTGCTAACCCATTCGCTCTTGGATAGTAGATGGTAGAATATCTCCAATCTATGCTGTGTCTTCAAGCAAACCTATTGATTTTAGTGCTCTTGAATGCAGTACCATTATATATAATTCAAGGCACCCCAACCTATACAATATGGTTCCTAAAAATTAGAGCACATGTTGAGGTGACCTCTAAGTGGGATTGCCCTCGCATTTGGAAAAGTAATTCGATGCTAGAATGAATCGATGGCCTTCAGAAGAAGGAGGATCGATCGGACCCACAATGTTAGTACCCCAACACTCGAATGGCCATGAGGCCAATGTAGGATATAGAATGTTGGGAGGTTGATGTAGGACCACACCATGTACCTGACATTGATGGCATCTTCTAGCTACGTCCATGCAGTCTGTGATCATCGAAGGCCAGTAGTATCCTAGTCTCTTGATCTTAGCTTTCATCTTGGGGATTGATGTGCCCCACATAAGTGTACCTCATGATTCTATGGGCTTCATGTTTGTCCAGACAATGTAACCGCATATAATCGAAAGACTTTCGGTACAAGGTGTCGCCTACAAGAGTATAAGAAAAGGGCTCTCTGCTTCACCTGGTGTGCCAGTGATTTGAGGTAGTTTGCCTACATTTAAATAATCTATGAATGGTTACCTCCAATCTGGCTCCTCGTCCTTACTGGTAATGGCAACCTCCCATTCAAGAGAGAATCTTCGATGATTTCAACATCAATAAGGGATAAGACTTGTCTATTTTAGACTCTTATTGGAATGGACTCATCTTCTGGACATGCCAACTATTTGGCAAGCTTGGCTAATGTGTCTGCTATTGCGTTCTCTCCTCGGGGAATCTTGTAGATGGTAACCTCAGATTTTGGCCAACAACTCCATAGTGTACTTGTGGTAATGATGGAGCTTAGGCTTTAGAGCTTGTAGGACCCTGATTTGGTTGATGACTACGAGAATAAAGATGTTGACTCGGATGCATAGTGTAATGACTAACTCAAGACGACAATCAGAGCCTCATATTCAGCCTCATTATTTGTGCATGGATTGGACAAATGATATGAGAATCTCATCACATCGCGGTTTGGAGTTAGAATAACTATTACCCGCCTTCCGGGATAGTAAGTTGTGGTTCTCCTCCTCTTTGAGAGGAAGCTGCACCATCAAAGTACATCTCCCAATGGCGAGCACTAGTATCCCCTAAGTTCATGATTTGTTCATTGGGAGATCATCGTTAAGCGGAGAATCAGCAGGGAGTGGATGTGCTACTAAGAAATTAGCAAGTGCTTGTCCTTTTAGGACATGGAGAGCACGAATGTTATATCAAACTGAGATAAAATCATGGACCAACATGCCAACCGTTAAGATAAGGTCGGCCATGTCATGAGATATTGTAGTGGATTGACTCTGGAGATCAAGTTCACCTTATGAGAAAGCATGTAGTGCCGTAGATTTTGTGATGCAAAGATTAAAGCTAGGCAGTGCTTTTCAATAGGTGGATAGTTTGCCTCAGCAGGGATTAGATGATGATTGAGATAATAAAGAGAGTTCTCCTTCCCTTCGTCATTGGTTTGAGCCAACAAAGCGCCAAGGGAGTCGTCTAATGCTGTAGTATATAATATGAGCGGCTTGCTCGGGATAGGGGCCACTAGGACTAGAGGTATCATCAAAATTGTTTGATGTCTTCGAAAGCATGCTGGCACTTGTCATCCCATTTGAACTTGGCATCCTTTTGATAAGTGCTGAGAATGGTTGGCATCTTCCTGATAAGTTGGAAATGAAGCATCTTAGATATGCCAACCGCCCTTGGAATGACCTGAGTTATGTTAGGCTTTTAGGGGGTGGCATTTCTAATATCGCTTTGATCTTTTCTAGATTGATTTCAATTCCTCGATGTCGGACAACAAACCCAAGAAATTTTCCTGAAGCTACTCCGAATGCACACTTTAGGGGGTTCATTTTGAGGTTGTATTATCTTAACCATCCGAAAACTACTCTCAAGTCAAAGAGATGGTCTTCCTTTTCTTTGCTTTTAATAACAAGATCATAACGTAGCATTCAACTTGATGATGAATGAGTTCATCGAAGATTTGAGTCATGGTGCAGTATGTGGCAGAGCTTTTTTAAGGCGAAAGGCATGACCTTATAACAATATTATTCCGGGTTTGAAAGGCGGTATCCTTTCATCCTCAGGGCCATCTTAATTTGATTGTAACGGATGACCCATCCATAAAGGAGAATACTACATGAGATGAGGCAATGTCCACCATTAATTCTGGTATAGGAAGTGGAAATTCATCCTTAGGACATGCTTTATTTAGATCCCTAAAATCAACGCATATGCGAATTTGGCCATTCTTTTTCTTAACTGGGATGACACTGGCCAACCAGGTAGGATATTTTTCTTCCCTAATAAAGCCAGCATCGATCAATTTCTTAATTTCAAAAGTGACCTATTGTTCAATGTCTAATTGCATGCGTCTAGGAGCCTATTTGATAGGGTTAGCATTAGGTTCTATTGCTAGTTTATGTACTGCTATGTCACAAGATAAACCGGGCATCTATTCATAACTCCATACAAAGCAATCCTTAAACTCAATCAATAGTTTCACTAAATCATTGGTTTCTTTTTCATTCAATAGAAGCGATATATGTTGGTCATGGATCTTCTTGATTTCTAGGTTGATTTCTTTGAGCTCATCGATAGTTGATCGATATGTTCTTCAAACTCGCGGTGCATCTTTGACTTCAAAGTCATTTGGATCATCAAGTTTCTAAGCACACCTCCTCATGAGTTAGCATGATTTGAAAAGAACCTATCGATTTAAAATGATTGGTGATGAGCGTAATCATCATCATCAATGGACCCATCGAATCCTAGTCCGGTCTTGATTGTGAATATGCATTTGTTGTCCCATAACCTTTCAAAGTAATGACGTGTTTAGACCAAGCATGTGGAATTAATCCTTTCTTTGCTAAATTAAGAACACAAGAATACCAATCAAAAGGTAATTCTATTAAATCTTTATATGAATCATCCTCAAGTTCTACATCAGCTTCTTGACTTGAGGATGATGCTCCAAGAAAGAACTTCTGCACCTTTACATTTGTGGAAGACTTAGTGGCTTCCTTAACTACCAAACCCTCAACTTTTGTGAGGAAAGTGGGGTTAGAGCTAAAGTTCCCAACGATGCTTGTTTCACATATAGACTGGATACACTTATGCTTTGCTTAGAGCTTCATCCTGTCGGCTCAACTGTCACTTGCATGGGGATATGCTTTCTGGAAGTGCTAGATAGTGTACTAATCATATATGACTCATCCTCTAAACTAGATTCTAAGTCTATATAGATAGTAGGTGTAGTCCAAGTAGTAGGGACATAACTTCTATTAGATGGCCAATAAGGAGGTCTTCCATCTCTAGGCATGTCTCTAGATGCTCTTCCTGCCTAGTGGAGGTCAGTCGTCTACCCATATGTTTGAATGGGAGTAGGGTGTGAAATATAATGTTAGGCTCTACTTTCTCCTCCAAGTCTATTTCTCGCTCCCTTTTATTTTCTTTCTCATTTCCTTTTTTCTTTTCTTTTTTCTTTTTTCTTTTTTCTTTTCTTTTTTTTTTTCTTTTTCTTTTTCATTTTCTTTTTCTTTTATTTTTGAACTTTCACCAAGTTCACGAGAATAGACTTGTTAATTTTGAGGAAGATAGTAGGTCGTGTCTACATATATTCTGACCTCATGAACTATGAATGACTTAAGATCTCCTTTGATGCAGTATTCAATCCCACCTCTCTTGAACTTCATGCACTAATGTAGAGAGGATGGAACCACATTATTCTCATGTTTCCACGGTCTCCCAAGTAAAGCATTGAAAGATGTATCTGAGTCTATGATATGAAACTTGACAGTAGTCTTCCAATCATCCACTTCTAATGGCAACACTATAGAGCCTAAAGCCCTCTCGCCTTATTCATTGAATCCTCTCAACATCATCCTCTATTTTGAAAGTTTGGAGATGTCAATCTTTAAGTAAGCGATAGTTTTTAGAATCATAATATTCACCGATGCACCCTGGTCTACAAGAACTCTGGATATCCTGTATCTTCCAACATCCAGTAATGTAAAGAGGCGGTTGTGCTTGGTCATTCTAGAAGCAAGTCTTCATCATGGAATGTAACTCCTAGAGTGTCCTCACGAGCACCTCTCCTCTTGAGCTGCAGCATATCTTCGGATCAAGGAGGGCCTTGATTAGAGATTACCTCATCTCTTTGGATAAGATGAGGGCGCCATATATACTTAACTTAGCTGGAAGCTTTCTAAGATGTGCTAGGACATTGTAGTCAACCTTGGCTTGATCCTCCACAAGCATATCCATGGGTGGAGCATCTTGTGGAGATGCTATCTGCTCTTTAGAACCAATGATTTGCTTACCCTTATCCTGAGGTGCCACCCTAGGAGGTAGAACTTTGCCACTATGAAGGTTAACTTCAATGACCTCTTAGAATGATGAATTTGTAGGAAGTTCTACCTTCTCATCAGGTGTACCTATGAATTCTCCTATGGGATCATCAGAGTGAGATGACTCCAAATCATCTCAATGGGTGAACAGAATGATTCGAGAATGGAAAATCCATTTCTAAATCAAAGGTGGAATGATCAGAATTAGAGTCATCATTATTTAGTAGACTTGAAGAGTTTTCGAGAGGAATAAAATCTAGAGTATGAGAAGTGGACAAGATGTAAGTGAAAGCTTTCTTCATTGATTTCTTCTTAGATAGAGGTACATGATAGAAATCTAATAAAGTAAGCGGAGAAAGGAGTATAGTGCCCTTGTCCACTGATACAACGCACCTATTGGCAGAAGAGGAGCTAGTGGAGGAAGAAGTAGTAGCTATAATAGTGGATGGAGTGCTCGGCTTGGACAGTGGTTGTCTTCTTATGCTATCCCAGCAAGTAAGGTAGCTTCTTCTTTGGTGACACCTTATTCAAGTTGTCTTTTTCAACAAACCTTCCTTGGTGTTGGAGGTTTGAGTTACTTAGACACTTGTAAAGAATGCTTCTTGATCTTAGAGACCACTTTTTTAGAGGTTCAGGATAAGACAATATCCCAACCTTCTTTTTTTTATCTTAAGAGGATATAGTATCCCCAAGAATTACTCTGATAGAACTAGAGGGTTGTTCTAACAAGTATTCTTTGGGGATGACAATAGCTCCTGACTTGTACCTGCAGTCTAGCCAGTCCTTAAAGGTGACACAATCCTCCAAGACATGACTAACCATACGGTGGTAGTGGCAATAGTTAGGATCATCACTCTTGCCGACATCTTCCGGCCTCTTGGGCTCAGTTAACTGAAAGTCAGGTTTCTTCAAAAGATTCTTAAAGATCTTCCTAACTACCTCCCTCTTGAATGAATATGGCTTATTTAATTTATTGACAAGAGTAGGTGGGAAATAGCTACCTAGCGGTGGATATGAGTACCGTTGCTGAGTATCTTGTGGCAGAGGCGGTGGTGGCCGCTGTGGAAACTGTGGTGGTCGATATACTGGCTGAGATGGTGGTAGAGGAGGTGGCAATGGAGGCTGCTGTGCATGAGGTCTCTCATATTGATCTGGCGCTGCTTCCCTGTCTACTTCCTACTACCCCTGGCTTCTTCTCGAATGCTTTCGGCTTGGGCTTGAATGATTGGTCTTGAAAAGGTAACTGTTGGCTTCTCCTTGTATGCTAGCCGCCTTGTTGATTAACTTCTTAAAGGTTTTGATCATAAATCCCTTGATCATGAAGGCAACTAGGCCATGAATATTCTTGAGAAGAATTTCTATAGCATATTATTTAGACAACTGTGGTTCACATTTCATACTCAGGTTTCGCCACCTGAGAATATTATCAACAAGGGACTCATTTGGATATTGTTGGGCCACAACGAGGCCACCCACAGTTACCCTTTGCTGGGCTCCAGCAAACCTCTTGATGAAGAGGTGCTCCAACTCAGCAAAAGTCTTCTTGAACCATTGGCTTATACCAATCAAATCGATGCCTATCAAATGGCTAAGGTGGCTCATTTCGATGATATCGGAAAGAATGCGTAATAGACTTATATCTTTCAAAGCCAAGATGGCTGCCATAACTCATTGGTGGAACAACAAGTTGAACCGACCTGCACCTACGAGTGAGTCCCAAGGATTTATCTCAACTCGTAGTCAGCAATTCTTATAGGAGTTTTCGCCCCTAAAATAGGATGCTGCTTGGGAAAAGGCCTTGGGCTTGAATTCTAATCCACAAGCAAATATTTTGTTTGTTAGTTTAATTTATTTTATCATGGACCCTATTAGTTTCGAGGGATCAAACAGAAGGAGCTTATATCACTGGACCTATCTTAGATTCTTGAACAGGAGAATCACGCATCCAGCATTCTCCAACCACGAGGTTACGAAAAGGATTGTCCAATCCAAAAGTAACTCAGGTAGTGTCAAAATGGGGTCTCAAAGGACGTGATCTAATTAGAATGCCCGCAGGGGAAGGGACCGCAAAGGGGCTTCAATCCAACACCCTAGAGAAAATGACATGGCTAATCATATATCACATAGGTATTTGGTGGCCAACTCATGGAGAAAGCACAGGGATTTACATCTTCCAAGAGTGGTGTACCCATCGGGTGAGTCGTTGTCAGCAAAGTAAACATCAACCAACCTATGGTGCCCATCAGTTTGCAATAATCAGACTAGAAAGAAAGCGTGTAGGCTTACATCTCCTTAAAATGGAATTGACTGTTGGGATAGTCTATCTTCGGCTCTATAGGTGCCATCCGACCTAGAGCGAATACTGAGTGAATGCCACTCGGGGCTTATATCGACTCAAACATAGTCAAGAAGAAAGGAGCCTCTGGGGGACTTACCCTAAACCTCAAATATATTCGACCTAGTTAGGTCATGATGATTTGTTCAAGAAGAAAGCACAGGGACTCACATCTTATCAAACAGGATCAATCATGAGGTAGCTTTCTGGCTGGGCAGCAAAGAGTACGAAACTAACAAGGAGCTCATTAGTTTGCAATGGTCAAATTAGGAAGAAAGCATGGGGACTCACATCCTCCAACAAGTGACCACTGGGGTGATCGGTTGCTTTGGGCAATAAATCGAACCCGACATAGAGCAGCTAATGAGTGAGTGTCACGGGGGCTTGCTCCCATATCAAAGTAGCCCAAAAGAAAGATATGTATGTTCGTGTTTGATATGAAGGAATATGATTCCACTGGGGACTCTTACACCTAAACCTCAGGGAAACTCGACCTAATCAGAGTATGGTGGCTAGTTCAAGAAGAAAGTATTGGGACTCACTTCTTCTTAAACAAAGCCAATACAAGGTAGTTCACTGACAGGGCAGTGAAGACTACCAAATCGATAAGGTGCTCATCGATTTGCAATGGTCAAATTAAGAAGAAAGCGCAGGGACTCACATCCTCCAACAAATGACTATTGGGGTTATCGGTTGCTTTGGACAATAAATCTAACCCGACCTAGAGCAGCTAATGAGTGAGTGTCACATGGGGCTTGCTCCCACATCAAAGTAGCCCGAGATAAAGATATGTGTGCTTTGTGTTTGATATGAAGGAATAGGATGCCACTGGGGGACCCTAAATATATCATAGTGAATTCACAAGCAAAAGTTATTTCCAACATAGAAGAAATAAAATTTGAGATGAAAAGAGATTTTATTGATAATTATTTTCTAACAAGATTGGATAATATTTTTTTAAGTAGAGCCCATTGATTGGAAGCATCGGGCTCTCTCCTTTACAATTTATGAGTTGGTAAGACCCTCCTTGGTAGGCCTTCTCTATGGCATAAGGGCCTTCCCAAGTGGGTTCAAATTTTCCTCCTATCTTTCAACGAGCAACAATTGGTCTCCTTAGAACTAAAACAAGCTCTCCAACTTGAAAAGCTGTAGGACGGACCAACATGTTATGAGCTTGAATCATCTTGGCTTTGTATAATTTGAGGTTTTGGCATGCTCGTAGGCATCTCTCCTCTAAACCTTTAAGCTCTTCCAACCGTAACTTGGCATTACGTTGGTTTTTTTCTTGCCATATCCTTAGTGATGGGAGTTGGACTTCCAATGGTAGAATGACTTCAGACCCATACACTAAGAAGAAAGGGGTAAATTGAGTTGGAGTTCTATATGTGGTACGGTAGGCCCATAAAGCTTCAACCAACTGTTCATGCCATCATCATTTGTTATCATCTAGTGTCTTCTTCAGTATTTGAATGAGGGTTTTGTTGAAAGCTTCTGCTAACCCATTTGCTCTTGGATAGTAGATGGTAGGATATCTCCAATCTATGCCTTGTCTTTGAGCAAAGCTATTGATTTTAGTGCTACTGAATGCAGTACCATTATCAGATATAATTTGTCGAGGCACCCCAAACCTATATACGATAAGGTTCCTGAAAAATTAGAGCACATGTTGAGTTGTGACTTCTCTAAGTGGGATTGCCTCTGCCCATTTGGAAAAGTAGTCAGTAGTAGTTAGAATGAATCGATGACCTTTGGAACAAGGAGGATCGATCGAACCCACAATGTCAGTACCCCAACACCCGAATGGCCATGAGGCCAATGTAGGATGTAGAATGTTGGGAGGTTGATGTAGACCACCGTACTTGACACGATGGCATCTCATAGCTACATCCATGCAGTCTATGATCATCGAAGGTCAGTAGTATCCTAGTCTCTTGATCTTGGCTTTCATCTTCAGACCAGATTGATGTGCCCCACATAACCCTGAGTGTATGTCGATCACGATTCTATGGGATTCATTTTTGTCCAAACAACGTAACCACATATGATCGAAAGACTTCCGGTATAAGGTGCCGCCTGCAAGAGTATAGGAAAGGGCTCTCTACTTCTCCTGGTGTGCTAGTGATTTCTCTTGAGGTAGTTTGCCTACCTTTAAATAATTTATGAATGGTTGCCTCCAATCTAACTCCTCGTCCTTGCTGGTAATGGCAACCTCCCCTTCAAGAGAGAATCTCTCAATGAGTTCAGGATCAATAAGGGATAAGACTTGTCTATTTTGGACCATTATTAGAATGGACTCATCTTCTCGACATGCCAACTCTTTGGCAAGCTTGGCTAATGCATCTGCTATTGCATTCTCTCCTCAAGAAATCTTGTAGATGGTAACCTCTGGGATTTGGGCCAACAACTCCATAGTGTACTTATGGTAATGATGGAGCTTATGCTTTAGAACTTTGTAGGACCCAGCAATTTGGTTGATGACTAACTAAGAATACCCAAAGATGTTGATACTCTGGACACACAGTATAATGACTAACTCCAGACTGACAATCAGAGCCTCATATTTGGCCTCATTGTTTGTGCATGGATTGGAAAAATGATATGAGAATCTCATCACATCGCAGTCTGGAGTTAGGAGAACTATTCCTACTCCTACCTTCCCTGGGATAGTAAGTTGTGGTTCTCCTCTTTTTGAGAGGAAGCTGCACCATCAAAGTACATCTCCCAATGGTGAGCACTAGTATCCCCTAAGTCATGATTTGTTCATCAGGGAGATCATCGTTAAGCAGAGAATCAGCAGGGAGTGGATGTGCTGCTAAGAAATCCATAAGTGCTTATCCTTTTACGGCATGGAGCACAAATGTTATATCAAACTGAGACAAAATCATGGACCAATGTGCCAACCACCTAGATAAGGTTGGCGTCATGAGATATTGTAGTGGATTGACTCTAGATATCAAGTTCCCCTTATGAGAAAGCATGTAGTGTCGTAGCTTTTGTGATGCAAAGATTAAGGCTAGACAGTGCTTTTCAATAGGTAGATAATTTGCCTCAGGAATTAGATGATGACTAAGATAATAGAGAGAGTTCTCCTTCCCTTCATCACTGGTTTGAGTTAACAAAGCACCAAGGGAGTCATCTAATGCAGCAGTATATAATATGAGCGGCTTGCCCGGGATAGGGGCCACTAGGACTGGAGGTATCATCAAATATTGCTTGATGTCTTTGAAAACATGCTAGCACTTGTCATCCCATTTAAACTTGGCATCTTTTTTGATAAGTGCTGAGAATGGTTGGCATCTTCCTGATAAGTTGGAAATGAAGCATCTTAGATACGCCAACCACCCTTGGAATGACCTGAGTTGTGTTAGGATTTTAGGGGATGGCATTTATAATATCGCTTTGATCTTTTTTGGATCAATTTCAATTCCCCAGTGTCGGACAACAAAGCCAAAAAAATTTTCTAAACCTACTCCGAATGCACACTTTAGGGGGTTCATTTTAAGGTTGTATTGTCTTAACCGTTCGAAAACTACTCTCAAGTCAAAGAGATGGTCTTCCTTTTCTTTGCTTTTGATAATGAGATCATCGACGTAGCATTCAAGTTGATGATGAATGAGTTCATCGAAGATTCGAGTCATGGCCCGCTAGTATGTGGCACCGGCATTTTTAAGGCCGAAAGGCATGAACTTATAACAATATATTCCTATTGGGGTTCTAAAGGCAGTGTTTCTTTCATCTTCTAGGGCCATCTTTATTTGATTATAGCCAAATGACCCATCCATAAAGGAGAATACTGCATGAGATGAGGCAATGTCCAACATTAATTCTAGTATAGGAAGTGGAAATTCATCCTTAAGACATGCTTTATTTAGATCCCTAAAATCAACGCATATGCAAATTTGGTCATTCTTTTTCTTCGGGACAACAGCCAAGTAGGATATTTTTCTTCCCTAATAAAGAGACATCGCTTTCTTAATTTCAAAAGTAACACATTGTTCAATGTCTAATGCGTGTAGGAACTGTTTGATAGGGTTAGCATTAGGTTCTATTGCTAGTTTATGGACTATTATGTTGAGATAAACCGGTATCTTCATAACTCTATGCAAAGCAATCCTTAAACTCAATCAATAGTTTCACTAAATCAATTCTTTTTTTCATTCAATAAGGAACTGATATATGTTGGTCGTGAATCTTCTTCAGTTCCTAGGTTGATTTCTTTGAGCTCATCTATAGTTGATCTGATCTCCTCTTCAAACTCTAGCGGTGCATCTTTGACTTCAAAGTCATTTGGATCATCTGAAGTTTCTAAGCACACCTCCTCATATGAGTTAGCATGATTTGAAAAGAACCTATCAGATTCCAAATGATTAGTAATGACTAAGCAGTAATCATCGTCATCAACTGGACCCACTATTTTGAATCCTAGTCTCGGTCTTGATTATGAATGTCTGCATTTGTTGGCCCATAACCTTTCAAAGTAATCTGACCTGTGTTTAGACCAAGCATGTGGAATTAATCCTTTCTATGCTAAATTAAGAACACAAGTCGAATACCAATCAAAAGATAATTCTATTAAATCTTTATATGAATCATCCTCAAGTTTTACATACTTCTTGACTTGAGGATGATGCTCCAAGAAAGAACTTTGCACCTTTACATTTGTGGAAGACTTAGCTTCCTTAACTACCAAACCTCAACTTTTGTGAGAAAGTTGGGTTAGAGCTAAAGTTCCCAACTGATGCTTCAATGTTTCACATATAGACTCGAATATACTTATGCTTTGCTTAGGAGCCTAGTCTTCATCGCTCACTGGCTCAACTGTCATTTGCATGGGGATATGTTGTCTGGAACTGCTAGCTAGTGTACTAATCATATATACGATACTACATGCTTTCTCATAAGGTGAACTTATTCTCCAGAGTCAATCCACTACAATATCTCATGACACGGTCGACCTTATCTGGATGGTTGGCACATTGGTCCATGATTTTGTCTCAGTTTGATATAACATTCGAGCCCCTCTGCGCTGTAAGAGGACAAGCACTTATGGATTTCTTAGCAGCACATCCACTCCCTGCTGATTCTCTGCTTAGCGATGATCTCCCTGATAAACAAATCATGAACTTAGGGGATACTAATGCTCGCCATTGGGAGATGTACTTTGATGGTGCAGCTTCCTGTCAAAGAGGAGGAGAACCATAACTTACTATCCTAAGGAAGGCAGGGGTTGGAATAGTTCTCCTAACTCCATATCACGATGTAATGAGATTCTCATATCATTTGCCCAATCCATGCGCAAATAATGAGGCCGAATATGGGCTCTGATTGTCGGTCTGGAGTTAGTCATTACACAATGCGTCCAGAGTATCAACATCTTTGGGGATTCTCAGTTATTCATCAACCAAATTGCTGGGTCCTACAAAGTTCTAAAGCCTAAGCTCCATCATTACCACAAGTACACTATGGAGTTGTTGGCCCAAATCCCAGAGGTTACCATCTATAAGATTCCTCGAGGAAAGAACGCAATAGCAGACGCATTAGCCAAGTTTGTCAAAGAGTTGGTAGGTTTAGAAGATGAGTCCATTCCAATAAGGGTCCAAAATAGACAAGTCTTATCCCTTATTGATGCTAAACTCATCGAGAGATTCTCTCTTGAAGGGGAGGTTACCATTACTAGTAAGGACAAGGAGCTAGATTGGAGGCAACCATTCATAGATTATTTAAATGTAGGCAAACTACCTCAAGAGAAATCAGCGGCCGTGAAGCGAGCCTTTTCCTATACTCTTGTGGGTGGCACCTTATCAAAGTCTTTCGATCATATGTGGTTACGTTGTGGACAAACATGAATCCGTAGAATCATGATCGAGAACACCTCGAGGTTATGTGGGGCACATCAATCGATCGAAGATGAAAGCCAAGATCAGAGACTAGGATACTCGACCTTGATGATCGCGCATGGGGCTAGGAGATGCCATCAATGTCGTACACTGTGGTCTACATCAACCTCCCAACATTCTACATCCTACATTGGCCTCATGGCCATTCAGTGTTGGGGCGACATTGTGTCGATCAATCCTCCTTCTTCTAAAGGCCATCAATTCATTCTATTTACTAACTACTTTTCAAATGGTAGAGAATCCCACTTAAAGAGGTCACAGCTCAACATGTGCTCCAATTTTTCAGGAACCATATCGTATATAAGTTTGGGGTGCCTTGACGAATTATATCCGATAATGGTACTGCATTCAAGAGCACTAAAATTTATAGGTTTGCTCGAAGACACATCATAGATTGGAGATATTCTACCATCTACTATCTAAGAGCGAATGGGTTAGCAGAAGCTTTCAACAACACCCTCATTCAAATACTAAAGAAGACACTAGATGATAACAAACAATGATGGCAGGAATAGTTGGTTGAAGCTTTATGGGCCTACCGTACCACATATAGAACTCCAACTCAATCTGTCCCTTTCTCCTTAGTGTATGGGTCTGAAGCCATTCTACCATTGGAAGTCCAACTCCCATACTAAGGATAGCCGTGGGTAGCAAAATCACAATGGAATAGAATGCCAAGTTATGGTTGGAAGAGCTCGAAGGTTTGGAGGAGAGACGCCTACGAGCCTGCCAAAACCTTGAGTTATACAAAGCCAAGATGACTCATAACAAGTGGTCCCCTAAAGCTTTTCAAGTAGGAGAGCTTGTTTTAGTTCTAAGGAGGCCAATTGTTGCTCGTGAGATGGGAGAAAGTTTGAACCCACTTGGGAAGGCCCTTATGCCATAGAAGGCCTACCAAGGAGGGACTTAACTCATAAATTGTAAAGGAGAGCACCCAATGCTTCCAATCAATGGGCTCTACTTAAAGAAATATTATACATAAATCTTGTTTGAAAATAATTATCAATAAAATCTTTTTTCATCTCAAATTTTATTTTCTGTTAGAAATATCTTTTGCTTGTGAATTCACCATGATATATTTAGGGTCCCCAGTGGCATCCTATTCCTTCATATCAAACACAAACACACATATCTTTGTCTCGACTACTTTGATGTGGAAGCCCCATGTGGCACTCACTCATTAGCTGCTCTAGGTTGGGTTAGATTTGTTGTCCAAAGCAACCGATCACCCCAATAGTCATTTGTTGGAGGATTTGAGTCTCCGCACTTTCTTCCTAATTTGACCATTACAAACCGATGAGCGCCTTATCAGTTTGGTAGTCTTCCTTACCTTGAGCGTTTAGGCTTTGAAGATAAGCCCTATTCTTTGAGCTACTTTGTCAAAAAATACACACTCTTTTCATTGATTTCTCCCAAATTTGATTTAATTTGTGCCCAGTAACGATCACCCGGGTCACTTGTTGGAGGATGTGAGTCCCTGCTTTCTTCTAATTTGACCATTTGCCCGAGCATCTTGTTAGTTTGTAGTCTTCATTTGCCCATCCAGTAAGCTACCTCATGGTTGATCCTGTTTGATAAGATGTGAGTCCCTGTGCTTTCTTCTTGAACTAATCATCATGACCTAACTAGGTCAAATATATTTAAGGATTAGGGTAAGTCCCGAGCTCCTTTCCTCTTGACTTCGTTTGAGTCGATATAAGCCCGAGTTTTCACTCATGAGTGCTCTAGGTCGGATACGTCGAGCAAAGCGACAATCTAATAGTCGGTTCCTTTAGGGAGATGTAGCCTACAGCTTTCTTTACAGGCGATTGTTGCAAACTTATGGGTACCATAGGTTGGTTGATGTTCATTATGCTGACAATGACTCACCCGGTGGGTACACCACTCTTGGAAGATGTAAGTCCCACGCTTTCTCCATGAGTTGGCCACCGAATACCTATGTGATATATGACTAGCCATGTCATTTTCTCCAGGGTGTTGGATTGAAGCCCCTTTGCGGCCCCTTCCCCTGCGGGCATTCTATTTGGATCACGTCCTTTGAGACCCCATTTAGACACTACCGGGTTACTTTTGGATTGGGTCCCCTTTCTGGTAGCCACCACGTGGTTGGAGAATTTGTTGGATGCGATTCTCCCTTGTCATCAAGATAGGTCTAGGCGATATAAGCTCCTTCGGTTTGATCCTCTAAAACGGGGTCCATGATAAAACAAATTAAACAAACAAACAAAATATTTGCTTGTGGATTAGGAATTCAAGCCCCCAGTGGCCCCTTTCCCGAGGCATCCTATCTTTAGAGGCGGTGTCGACAAAACTCCTATAGGAATTGCGACTACGGAGAGATAAATCCTCAGGGTCGATTCTCAGTAGTCACCTTTAGGTCGGGTTCAACTTGTTGTGCCACCAACGAGTTACCCTAGATCTTTGAAAGATATAAGTCTATTACGCATTCTTTCCAAAGACATCAAACCGACGGGCCACCTAGGTCGCCCGATTTGTTGCACAAGTGATCACCCCAGTGTTTAAGAAGATGTGAGTCCCTGTGCTTTCTTCCTAACTTGACCATTGCAAACCGAAAGGCACCCCTTAGGTTGGTTAGTTCTACCTAATGGCTAATAGACTATCCCTTTGGATTTGTAAACCTAAGATAGGTCTAGGCTGATATTAGCTCCTCTTAGTAGATTCATCGCAAACCGAAAATTAAAGTAATTTTGACTATTCTTGAGTCGATATGAGTCCACAAAGATTCTCAAATAGTCACCTATTGATTGATCACACCATCAACATCACCTGATCCCTACTTTGGAAGATGTAAGTCCGCTATGCTTTCTTCCAAGCATAGTCATTGCACACCAAAGGCAACCCTTAGGCCGATAGTCTACCTTGTGGTTGGGTAGACTACCCCTTTGGACTTGTAAATCTGAGATAGGTCAAGGCCGACATAGCTTCTCAGTGGGTCCATCGCACACTCGACGGGGTCCACAATATAACACATAAAATTAAATTAAATTAAATCAAATCAAATTAATCATCATGACTACTCTGAGTTGAGGTAAGACCCCTGTGGTGCTCACTCAAGAGTCGCCTGTAGGGTTCATGTGCTCATCCAATAGATCACCCCAATGACTTTTCCATGCTTTGAAGATGTAAGTCTACTACGCTTTCTTCCTAGCATAGTCTTGACACCAAAAGGCAACCCTTAGGTTGGATAGTCCTACCTTATGGTGTAGACTACCTTTAGACTTATAAATCTAAGAGTCAGGCCCGTGGCTCCTTCTGTAGTCCATCAAACCGATAGGGTCCATAACAAAATAAATTTGAAACCAACCTCCCCAGTGGAGTCAAATTAAACATATCAAACAAACCAAATTTCTCTCCAATGAGGCACAAATCAAATTAGCCTCCCTAGTGGAACTTAAATCAAACAAATTTCACGAGTGTACATCCCGATATGCCCTCAATAGATCCCTTCTCCCCAATGCCATAAATTAAGCCAACCTCCCTAGTGGAGTCTGATCAAATCAAAGAAATCTAAAATTCTTATCCTAGTGGATACACACCCAAATAAATCATATTCACAATCAAACTCATCCATATCCCACGGATAACTTGAACCTATTCCTGAGGAAGGTTCATGTACTCAATCAAGTGATTCTTCTTGCTCTCTTATGCCCTTGGCATAAAGAGAGTTGCATTGCACTAAGATCGTGATTCTATCTACCTTTCAGGTCTAGGTATAGATCACTTACATTGTTTGTTGCAACCTTCTGAATGTTGTTGATCTTTCGGCCACGCCAATACGTGTGTGCCTTGTGCCACACCACACCTAGGGGTCCTTTGTTGACCTCACTTTGGAGTGAGCTCTTAACCTCCTCTTAGACTTAGAATCTTCTAGACACTAAGATTTTCTTAGTCATAAGACACATCTAGTGATTAGGTGAACACATAACCTAAGCCTAGAGACTTAGAAGTGTTAATCATAAGATTAGGCTATGCCTTAGGGTTTAAGGAAATTACTTATCCCATAGCCTAAACATAATCTAGATACACTTTCTCAAATCAAACCCAAACTCAACTCTCAAATCAAATCTCAAATTCAAATTCAAATTCAAATTCCAAATCTAATTTCAAAATTTGACTCCAAATAATTGAAACCCAAAAAATCAAAATCCTAAAACCCCTTCCTAAGCCATATGAACCATATTCATAAGCTTAGCCAAATCTTTCCTTAAATCAAATCAAACTCAATTGATCTCTTCAAAAATCAATTATTCCTTCATTTATATTCACAAATATAAATGAAATCCAAATTCAAATGACCAAAACCATATTGAAAATTAAATCCAAACTCAATTTAAACCTTTTAAGCCAATTCTTTGGACTTAGCCAAATTCTATCGGATCAAGTCAAAACCAACGAATTTTTTCTTGAATCAATCATTTATTCAATTATCAAATATAAATGAAACCTACAATCATCAAATCAAATCAAAACTAAACCAATTGACTTAGGTGCACTTGACTAAGTGACCTAAGGACCCATTTGAGCCAACTCTAATCCAACCCAAATTGGATTGAACCAAGCTCACCAAAATCTTCCACCATGATTTCTGATCACCCTAGGATGATCAATTGCAATCAATTGAGCCAAACCAAGCCCAATTGGCCATTTGATCCAAATTGACCCAAATTGGCCTAAAAGAACCAAATCGGGTCAAATCATGATCTAACCCAAATTGATTGCAATGGCTCTCATTCCAAATTGATTATTGAACTTGACTAAACAAATAATTGAACTCAATTTGATCAATCGCCCAATCGATCAACTTAGCCCAAAATTGGCCTAAAGGGTCAATTTAGCCTAAATCAAAATTAAATCCAAATTAATTCAAAATAAAGACACATTCATCTTCAATTAGCTAATTGAACATGAATCAACTCATTCCAAGTTAATTGGCCAATTTGGTCAAATGGGTCAATTTGACCCATATATGACCTAAATTGGGCCAAATCCCTTGAAACCAAGCCAAAACCCATTGGGGCTGATCAAACCGACCCAAACCAATTTAGGGTCAGCCCAAAATAAACTCAACCCATTTAAATCCCTCATAGATCCTCCCCACATAGGATTCCACCCAACTTTTAATTCCCCACATCACGCACTTAACCCCCCTCACATGGCCCAATATTTCAATTAAATAAATCTCATCATATGGCAAGAGAGGACTTTGGAGCAAAATACAAAGTCCTCAATCAATATCTAGCCCCAACAAGATGGCATTCAATTTGGAGCCAAAATAATTCAAAAATGTATTTTCATCCATTATAAAAGGAGGAGATGAGACTTGAGCTCTCTTGCTCCCATCATCACTCAGCCCCCAAATCTCTCCAAAGCCAAAATTAACCCATCCCCCACTTTATTTAGCCACTTTGAGCTCAAATAATACAAGAATTTGCTCTTCCAGTGAGGCGGTGCTAAACATCGGAGAAGGAGGCATTCCGAAGAGAAGAAAGGGCTAAAGAGTACTCTGAAGCATCCTCACACACATAGGAGCTCCCTCGGATCTTCACCACCGCCGGAAATCATCCTCGGTGAGGTAACTTTCATTAAACCGTAGCCGGCCTTAGGATTTTGCATATTTTGTATAAAATTTCCCATGATTCTAAGAATTTCCTTTAGAAAATTGAGCACTTTTATTTTGAATCATCCCAAATAGGAAATATAATTTTTTGGTGCAGTGCAGTCCATTTGGACAAGTTTTGGCTTAAAACTTTTATTTTTTTAATACCTTGAAAACACTTCGTACTCACTGACACCATTATCCATTGGCGGATCGGACGGCTCGGATCGTCGCGATTGGGCGTGATGATGCAATGGACCGTCCGATCACGGTTCACGTCGGATGGCTCCGCAATAATCAAGCGAAAAGCGATCTTAGCTTCGAGGGAAATGATCGGACCATCCGTCCGTGTTTGATCCAACGGCTTTCTCTCGATCCGCGATCCGCCTCACGGATCACGCGATCACTCGTCGATCTGATACGTCAGAAAGCGGGTCATTGTCTTTCCCAAAGCTGCATTATATATATATATATAATAAAAATAATTCAAATCATCTGAAACTTCAAAACTTCATAGAAAATAAAATACTTAACCAAAAATTGTAAGCCTCTCATTGGATTTGTCTATCAGAGAGGAATCCAACAAACCAAAAATACACAAAATTTACTGAGTATAATGAGCGTAATTTAGGATTTAGTGAAAACCATATTTCATTAATTAAGCCAAAAATATAGGTCAGATTAAGGTTATATTTTCAGATATTAAAATAAATATTAAAATACACCTACAATAAAAATTTCAAGTTAAAACAACTTGTATTGGTAGATTAAATTTTAAATTTAGATTATCAATTTTAAAATAAATTAAATAAAAATTCAGAAATTTATAAAAATCTTCAAGATGACCTAAATCACTTCAATTGACATCCGGACTCTTAAGAAAATTATTTGATCTTAATCTTAAGAAACCCAAATAAATAAGATTAGAGTTTAACCAATTAAAAAGTTAATTAAAATAGAATCTAAAATAACTCAAATATTAAATCAAAAATCAGAAATTGAATAGCATTCATTAAATCATTAATCAAACTTTAAATCAAAAAAATATCATCTTTAAAAGAAATTAAATTAAATATGATTAAATCTTCTCAAGTTAATAAAACTCAATTAAATGATTAAATCTTAAATCAAACTCAAAATCAATAAACTTAGAAAACTTTAATAATTTGATACTAATCAATTAAACTAAATAAAATTAAAGCAAACTTAATTAACCTATGATTAAATCACATCTATTTGGAATGAGATAATTATATAAGCATCAAATATTTCAACCTAATAACTAAATTGAACATGTTGAAATCAAACAAACATAATAAATAAATCAAATCAAGTAAAACCCAATCATAAATAAACTCAATTAGTCAAACATTTAATTAATGAAAATTTAATTAATTAATCCATCATCTTGATTAATCAAATTAATTAAATAAGTTACATTAAAGCTCTAAAATTAAGCTTAAATCAAACCCATAATTAAATAATCACACTTAGATAAATTAATTAAGTTAATTAAATTAATCATGAAACCTAAACTTAATCAAACATAATTAAGATGCAATTAAAACACTAATCAAAACGTAAATTATACCTAAATCATTAAGTCATTAATCTAATCAAAAACCTTTAATTAATCTAATAATTTTAATTGACCCTTAATCAAACTTAATTAATAACATCTAATTAATGCAAACTTAATAAATTAATCCATTATCTTAATAAACCAAATTTAACTTTATAAATCGATTAAGTTAATTCAAATTAAATACTTAATAAATCTACTAATTAATATAATCTATTAAATAAATTAATTAAGTAAATTACATTAATCATATTAAACTTAAGCTTAATCAAACATAAAAATGCAATTTGATAATCAAACCCTAATTTAAACTTTAATCATTAATTCATGTACATCATTAACTCAAATAAACGAAATCAAATTAAAAGTTAAACCAATCTTTATTTAATTTAATCATACCTCTTCAAATTAATTAAAATCAAATTAATTACATTAAACTTAATTAATCAAAATGTAATTAAATATTAATCAAAAACATAAATTAAACCTAAACTATTAAGTCATTAATTACATCATTTGTCAACAAATATGAAACCAAATAAAAAAATTAAACAAACCTTTATAATTAGCATAAATACAATTAATTAAAAATCACATAATCACATTGAACCTAAAACCCATAGACCAATAAAGCTAATTAAATAAAATTGAATCAAATTAAGTTAAATCAGATTCTCATCAATTTAATATAGAATCAAATAAAATTTCATTCAACTTACTTAAATAAATAAATGAAATCAAAATGCAAACCAAACTTTGATGAACTGACAAATTATGTGATTAAAAAAAATCTCAATTACAAAGAATCAAACCCAAAATGAATCAAAATAAAATCTTAATTAATCTAATCCATCAAACTACAAATAAATGAACCACAATGAATTAAATAAACATAAAGTTAAATCATATATGATGAGAAAAGAATTAAATATTTAAAGGATATTGAATTATCAAGATTCAATTAAATGAACACGTCTAAAATTAATCAACCAAAACACATGAACTTAAACAAACTTAAACTCCATTTAGACATTGGGATATTGAATTATCAAGATGCAATTAAACAAAAAACATATAATCCAAAATCAATTAATCAAATACTTAAATAAACTCAAATTCTAAATTCCAAATCGATGGATTACACACATTCAAATGGGCTAATCAAGATACTTAAGGACTTTAGTTAGATTCCTTAGGAATTGGGATGTAGAATAGTGAGTGTCTATATGGAATTCATCCTACTCTTCAATCTTGAGAACCTAAATATCATTTCAAATGAAATTGAAATAAAATGAAAATCAAATCATTAAATCATTGAAATCACCCAAAAGGTAAAATTTAAATTCAAACTCCAAATTGAGACATAAACTAAATAATCCTAGTAAAGTCTTGCTACACAAGCCTTAAAGCACACACATTAGAATACTAAGTCACTACTTCTAGTGCTAAGTTAGGGCGTTGTATGTATGATGTTGTATTTTGTTTTGTGATGTAATGTTTTAGATTGGATGTTAAGGTGTATGTTTCATAGGATGTTAGGCGTTATTAGTCTAATCATATTTTCTGAGGTTTGTGCTTAAAGGCCTATAATAAAATATATAAATACTTTTTGTTTATGCGTTGCTTAGCCCTTAAGTAACCCATGTTAGACAGTGGACTTGTTTCCCATGTGTGGGTGCTAAGTCCAAATTATTCATATAACTGCTTGGGTTATATGGTGTATTTAGCAAACATTTGTTTTGTTGGTGCAGCTAGGTTTTAGGACCTCACTCCATGTAGGTCTTAAATGTATGGGTTTATGGTGAAAATTAAAATTATCAAGCGAAGAGATGACCAAAATTAAAAAATCTCTTCACCATTGATGGTGAGGCAAGGTTCATCCATGAACAATAAGAGAATAAAACTCTTACAAAATATGTCTTTCCAAAAGCACTTTTCAAAATCCACATAATAAGTTGTACACAAAAGTTTATAGGAAATTTTCTCAAACACATATAACCAAACCTCATTTAACAAATTGACATTATTACAAGGAGGTTCTTTAAAAAAAATCAATCAAAATCAAAATCAATAATTTTTTAATTTTCAAAAAACATTTTCTTTGGAAATCCCCATCCACACCTCAAATTCTTGGATGGAGATTCTACAAATAAAACTATGATATAAAAAATTGAAACTCCACTTAGCATACTTCACATGTCAGGTTAAAATTTTCTTTTCATAAACCATACACACACATAAAAGAGAAGTGACATTGAACCTCAATTGACACCAAATTTGTCAAATGGGAGTTCCCCGAAGAAGGAAGAGCAAATTGAATCTATTGCATTTGTCGATATAATTCTTCCATGCCAAAGTCTTGAACTTCAAAACACATTGCTCATTTGACATGTCAAGTATTTCTAATGAGAACCCCTTTTTGAAAATCATAAATTTACAAAGTGAACTTTTAACATACCTAGGTCTATTAAATAAGTTCATTTTCTCAAAAAAAAATCATAACACATTTGACTTTCATAATTAAATTTCTTAGAGAGTTTCATCTTCAAAAAAAAATCATAACACATTTGACTTTCATAATATACCAAATTTGTTAAGTGAGTTATTATTTTCAAAACCGAAATATTTGGACTTTCTTAACATACCAAATTTGTTAAGGGAGTTTCATTTTCAAAATCAACACACTTGAACTTGCAACATACCAAATTGTTAGTAGTCTCTTCTCAAAGGAAAAAAAACATATCTCAAATAAATTTGGCTTTCACTTAACATATCAAAGTTAAGTATGACTCATCTTCAAATAAAAGCAAATTTATCTCCATCACATTTAACTTTCCCTTAACATACCAAATTTGTTAAGTGAAAGCCTCCTAAACACAAATCACACATGTGGCCTCTACTTAATATACCAAATTTGTTAAGAAATTAAAGCCCCATTTTCAAATCAAAATATCACTAATCAAATCTTCACAAGCAAAATATTTCAAACACATCATAACCTCTTCTTAGCATACCCAAATTTCTAAGTAGAGTTCTTTCAAACTATCAATATTTTTTAAATAAGATACAAACACAAATATCTCCAACAAAATCTCTCCTCAAATTTTAGAACCCCTTGACATACCAAATCGGTTGAGTATGTGCTTTCAAAAATCAAATGGCAAAGACTCTCCTCAATTTCCAAAATCTCTAAAATTTTGATGAACCCACTTAACATCCTTAAGATTGTTTTAGTGGGTTCAAAAAAAATCAAATCTTGAAATCAATGATTGAAAGTGAATATCAGCAAGTCATTCCTCACATTTCATAATGTAGATTTGATCTTCAATGTTTGATCCTCATGATCTATGGCTCCCAACAAGCTGTGTTTTCCTTCCCACTAGCTAAACCTAGCCTTGATCAAGCTAGTCTTTCTAGCTCCCAAGGTCATCTACTTTGGCCATGGTTTTGAGGAATGAGGATTTTATGGACATCCTCACATTAACAAGGAGGAGGTGGCAGATGCCATTCATTGATTCCTATGCCATGATTGTTTCTTCACTAAAGAGAGAAGTTCATTTTCAGATGGGTTTATGCCCGTCTTTCGGGTTTAGTTACTCTACTAGGTACTACTCCTTGGATTCCCCAAAGGGAATATGCTTACGAAATAGTCTCATCCACATTCAAGGTGGGTGCTAGCTCTCACTGCCATGCCTACATATTTGAGACAACAAGAATGTGATCAAGCAACATCACAAGAGGCAGAGATGGATGTCACTTCCCATATGGCCAGAGGATCTCCTGTGAATCTCTCCACAGTGGTAGTGGGTTTCACCCCTCTGACTCATGGAGAGGAGGAATATAGGAGGATTGCTACACTACCTCCTCCACAAACATATTTTTAGACCAGGGAGGATGGAAGCCCAATCTTTGGGCTTCGTCTTATGCTAGGTTGAGCTTCTTCAGTGCAGTACAATTTTTGATCGATAGTTATCCCTAGAGAGTTAAGTCGATGGAGGAGAGAGCCTTGGAGGTTCAACAATCATGAGTAGGGAATGAGGTTTGTCTTGGCACCTCGCTGATGGATTTTCCGATCATCACTAGTGATCATTCAGACATCATCATCCTTCGTCTTGTCATGGGAGGTAGGCATAATAAAGCATAGTCTTGCCTCCCGCTCCACTCATAGCCCACCATCTTTATCCAACTCATGACATCCCCATTCCAAGATCCGAGCCCCATCCAAAAGACACCATTGGTGATCTGGGAGATCCACCATCTACTCTAGTTGATGTGAGGTTGAGCTCTCTCCTTGCCTCAAATAGAAGGAATGGCGACCCAACAAAAGTTGAGTCACCGAAGTAGTGGATAGTCTCCTCCCGGACATCGGTGGCAAAGGGATGAGATATAGATGTAGTGTCCTTGATCCTTCCGTTAGTGTTGACTTGGCGTAATCAACATATATTAGTGAGCGGTCCTCTCAAGATAGTAGTGCTGACAATGTATTTGATTGTATGTATAGCCCTCGAAGTGAGTGTTTGTCCACGCAGTAGAGCGATGAGATGGTTTCTCTTTTGAAGAGAACTCTATGGGGATGATTGCTCTGATGAAGAGGATGTTAGGGTCAATTTTGATCAGATGGGGATGATCTCTTGAGGACTCAGTCCATATGACATAGATTCCCTCTGAGATCAACATAGCCAAGAGGGTGTTGTAGTTGAGAAAGAAGACACAACTCATTCAACCCAACACCTTTGTCAGCAGCTGAGGCAGAGAGATGAGCATATTAGGAAGATGGAGAAAATAGTTGAATATTTATTAGCAAAAGTTTTAGCACTTCAAGGCTAAGCTCCATCTACTTTTACTCCCTTGAGGCCCACCACCAGGTTGTTGCATGTTTGGATCACAGAGTACATCTCACAGACCAGATAGTGGCAGCATTAGGAAGGTATTGGAAAGCACCTCCATGCAAGAAAAGATATCGCGGTTGGTGGAGCAAAAAAAGATGCATTAACAAGCCGGTGGCTCATCATGGTAGATCCTCGAGGAATTTGATGGTGTCCAATATCTAAGGGTTTGTGCCTCCTTCTAAAATTTTTTTGATGGCTGAACCCCTACATACATTTCTAGGGCGGATCGCAATCTTTGGTGATGCCCGGAAGAGGGAATAGAAGCCAGCATCGATCAGTTTCTTAATTTCAAAAGTGACCTTTTGTTCAATGTCTAATCACGTCTAGGGGCCTGTTTGATTGGGTTAGCATTAGGTTCTATTGCTAGTTTATGGACTGCTATGTAAAGAGATAAACCGGGCATCTCTTCATAACTCCATGCAAAGCAATCCTTAAACTCAATCAATAGTTTCACTAAATCATTGGTTTCTTTTTCATTCAATGGAAAACTAATATATGTTGGTCGTGGATCTTCTTCAGTTCCTAGGTTGATTTCTTTGAGCTCATCGATAGTTGATCTGATCTCCTCTTCGAACTCTGGTGGTGCATCTTTGACTTCAAGTCATTTGGATCATCTAAAGTTTCTAAGCACACATCCTCATATGAGTTAGCATGATTTGAAAAGAACCTATCAGATTCCAAATGATTGGTGATGAATAAGCAATAATCATCATCATCAACTGGACCCACTGTACCAAATCCTAGTCGGTCTTGATTGTGAATGCATTTGTTGTCCCATAACCTTTCAAAGTAATCGACTGTTTAGACCAAGCATGTGGAATTAATCCTTTCTTTGCTAAATTAAGAACACAAGGCAATACAATCAAAAGGTAATTCTATTAAATCTTTATATGAATCATCCTCGTTCTACATCGCTTCTTGACTTGAGGATGATGCTCCAAGAAAGAACTCACCTTTACATTTTGTGGAAGACTTAGGGCTTCCTTAACTACCAAACCCTTAACTTTTGTGAGGAAAGTGGGGTTAGAGCTAAAGTTCTCAATGATGATTCCTTGTTTCACATATGACTTGGATACACTTATGCTTTGCTTAGGAGCAGTCTTCATTATCACTCACTATCATTGCATGGGGACATCTATGGAAGTGTTAGAGTACTAATCATATGACTCATCATAGATTCTAAGTCTATATAGATAGTAGGTGTAGTCCAGTAGCAGGACATAACTCCATTGGATGGCCAATAAGGTCTTCCATCTCTAGGTCTCATCTACCTCTTCTCTTCCCGGTGGTCGAGTCATCCTACCCATATGTTGAATGTGGTGGAATATAATGTTAGGCTCTACTTTCTCCTCCAAGTCTATTTCGCTCCCTTTTATTTTCTTTCTCATTTCTTTTTTTTCTTTTCTTTTTCTTTTCTTTTTCTTTTCCTTTTCTTTTTTCTTTTATTTTTGAACTTTCACCAAGTTCACGAGAATAGACTTGTTGATTTTGAGAGATAGTAGGTCACATCTTATATTCCGACCTCATGAACTGAATGGCTTAAGATCTCCTTTGATGCGTATTCAATCCCACCTCTTATGAACTTCATGCACTGATGTAGAGAGGATGGAACCACATTGTTCTCATGTATCCATAGTCTCCCAAGTAAAGCATTTAAAGATGATCTGAGTCTATAATATAAAACTTAGCAGTAGTCTTCCAATCATCCACTTCTAATGGTAACACTATAGAGCCTAAAGCCCTCTTGCCTTGTTCATTGAATCCTCTCAACATCATCCTATCTTTTGAAAGTTTGGAGATGTCAATCTTTAAGTAAACAAGGGATTTTAGACTCATAATATTCATCGATGTACCCTGGTCAACAAGAACTCACGGATATCTGTATCTTCCAACATCCACTAATGTAAAGAGGGGTTGTGCTTGGTCATTCCTAGAAAGGTCTTCATTGATGTAACTCCTAGAGTTTCCTTTGAACTGCAAGCCTCCTCTTCAATAGCAGTCAGCTGGGCTAAGCATCTGCGGATCAAGGAGGGCATTGATTAGAGATTCCCTCATCTCTTTGGATAAGATGAGGGCATCATATATACTTAACTTAGCTGGCAGCTTTCTAATATGTGCTAGGACATTGTAGTCAACCTTTCTTGATCCTCCACAAGCATATCCATGGGTGGAATCTTGTGGAGCTATCATCTTTAGAACCAATGATTTGCTTACCCTTATCAGGTGCCACCTTAGGAGGTAGAACTTTGCTATGCAAGGTTAACTTGATGACCTCTTGAATGATGAATTTGTAAGTTCTACCTTCTCATCTACTACTTCTCCTATGGGATCATCGAGTTAGATGACTCAAATCAATCTCAATGGGTGAACGAATGATTGAGAATGGAAAATCCATTTCTAAATCAAAGGTGGAATGATCGAACTAGAGCCATCATTATTTTGTAGACTTGAAGAGTTTTTTGAGGAATAAAATCTAGAGTATCAGAAGTGGACAAGATGTAAGTGAAAACTTTCTTCTTTGATTTCTTCTTAGATGGAGGTACATGATATAAATCTAATAAAGTGAGCGGCGAAAGGGGTATAGTGCCCTTGTCCTGATACGCTCTATTGGCGGAAGAGCTAGTGGAGGAAGAAGTAGTGCATAGTGGATGGAGTGTTGGGAGGACGGTTGTTACTATGCTATCCCGCAAGTAAGGGTTGGCTTGGTGACACCTTCTTCAAGTTATCTTTGGCAACTTGCAAACCTTCCTTGGTGTTGGAGGTTTGAGTTACTTGGAAGAAAGCTTCTTGATCTTAGAGACCACTTTTTTTAGAGGTTGGGATAAGAATATCCCAACCTTCTTTTATCTTAAGAGGATCAAGTATCCCCAAGAATTACTCGATAGAACTAGAGGGTTGTTCTAACAAGTATTCCTTGGGATGACAATAGCTCGACTTATAGCTCAAGCCTCTTAAAGGTGACACAATCCTCCAAGACATGAACCATGGTGGTAGGGGCAATAGTTAGGATCATCACTCTTGCCCACATCTTCGGCCTCTTGGGCTCAGGTAACTGAAAGTTAGGTTTCTTTAAGAGATTCTTAAAGATCTTCCTAACTACCTCCCTCTTGAATGAATATGGCTTATTCAATTTATCGATAAGAGTAGGTGGGTAATAAATTTTGCAGTGGATATGAGTGCTAAGTATATTATGGCGTGGCGGTATGGATCTCATTAAGCTCATCTACTTCTACCACACAACTATGATGCTTTCATGCTTGAATGATTGGTCTTGAAAGGTAACTATTTGGCTTCCCTTGTAAAGCTTGTTGATTAACTTCTCAAAGTTTTGATTGTAAATCCTTGAGCATGAAGGCAATTGAATATTCTTGAGAAGAATTTCTATAGCATCTTATTTAAAATGGTTCACATTTCATACTCGTTTCACCAAGAATATAATCAACAAGGGACTCATTTGGATTTTGTTGGGCCATAAGGTCACCTCTACAGCTCCAAAACCTCTTGAAAGAGAGGTACTCCAACTCAAAAAGTCTTCTTGAACCATTGGGTAGTTCAATACCAATCAAATACGATGCCTATCAAACTACTGATGAAGAGACAAAATAAGTGCATCGCACAAATTAGACTCGAAAGAAATGTCTATGTCTTTGTCGGGGTTCTCACTGCCATTGAAAATTTTAAAGGAAGGAGGTACAAAACCCTTAGGATATTGGACACCATCAAATTCCTCTGGGTAGGGTCTACCCTTTGAACGATGAGCCACTCGCTTGTGCCAATGCATCCTTCACTTGCTTCTCCACTAATGCATATCTTTTCTTGCATGGAGGTGTTGTCCACCACCTTCCATACATCACCACTATCACATCTAGAGATGTACTCTTGGTGATCCAAAACATGCAACAACCCCGGTGGCCTCTAAGAGTAGGTATTGATGGAGCTTGGCCTTGAAGTGCTAAAACTACTAATAAATCTTCAACTCTTTTTCCATCTTAATATATCATCTCTCTCATCTGATGAAGGTGTTGGGTTGAATGAGTGTGTCTTCTTCCTCAACTACAACACCCTCTTGGTATGATCCCTAAGGAGGGAACCCCCCAGTGTCGACCATATGGACTTGAGTCCTCCAAGAGATCATCCCCATCGGATCAAAGCGACCTAGCATCCTCTTCATAGCAATCATCCCCATAGGTTCCCACTTCTCGGAAATCTTGAGCAACGATCTCTCTCATCAGAGCGGTCTAAGTGTGGACAAACACTCATTCGACCGGTGAGGGGTCTCACGGCAATACATGGGCATTGCTTGCCACTGTACTACTATCTCTAATAGGATTGTGCTCACTGGTAGGTATATGTTGATCACTGCCCACTGGCTGAACACTGATTATGGAAGAATCTACTGCCATGGACACTACATCTATATCTTCCTCTTTTACCATCTTTGCGTAAATGGAGCGCAGTGGCTTATGCGGTGGTGACTCAACTGGCCTTGGGTGGCCATTCCTTCTTCTCTAGTTGAGGTGGAGGTCGAATGAGCTCGACCTCACCTCATGGGTGGAATAGATGGAGTGGGATCCTGGGTTGGCCGGATCACCAATGGTGGGTCTTTCCCGGATGGCTTCACGGATCTTGGTTGGAATGGGGATGCGAGTTGGATGAGGCGATGGTGGGTGATGAGGAGCGGAGGTAGCACCGGCTCGATCTACTCCTCTATGGAGTAGCAAGATGGGATGATGTTATGCGAATGATCGACCAGTAGGGCGATCGAAAATCCATCATGAGCGGGAGCCACGACAAACCTCATCTCCCTCCTAGTCTAAGGCGATGCTTGAACCTCCAAGGCTCTCCTCTCACTCTCCTAGGGATAACGTCCTCGGATCAAAAAATTGTACCCGGACTCAGCATCCATATGCTCGACCAACTGGTGTAAAGGCGTCAAGCAGCATGATCATGCTCCCAGCGGTGTCAAAATATCTGGTGGAGTGTAGCAATCCTCCCCATAGTCTCCTCTCCATCCGAGGGTGAGAGGGGTGAAACCTACTACCACTCAAATGTGAGAGGTCTCACTGGGGAGATCCCTCCTGCCACATGAGGCGACATCCATCTCTCTCTACCCTCTTGTGGTGTCGCTTCATCTTTTCTTGTTGCGCAGTGATGTGTAGGTATGGTGGCGAGAGCCATCCACCTCGAATGTGGAAGAGACTATTTTGAAGAGCTTCTTCCTTTGGGAATCCAAGGAGGGGGTAGTAGTAGTAGAGTGCCCACCCTAGAATGATTGGCACAAAACCTTGTAGGGGTAGCGGTGGCCTTCCTCTTTAGTGGAGGAAACTCAAAAGATGGCATATCAATCAAATGAGTGGCGTCACGCCACCACCTCCTCCTTGTTAACTGTGGTGAGGGCTGTCCCTTCGCAAGAAATCTTCACTCCCTCAAAACCACGACCAAAGTAGATGACCTCGGTGGAGCCAGTGGTAGAAATACTAGCTTGATCCAATAGGTTTAGGCCAGTGGGAAGGAAAACATGAGCTTGTTGAACCATAGATCTTGGCGGGGCTACAATTGATTACCGAAATCTACATTATTGAAACATAACTGAGTCAAACACTTGCCTTTATATTCACTTTCAATCATTGATTTCAAGATTTGATTTTGAATTTGAACCCACACTAAATAATCTTAAGGATGTTAAGTGTGGTTCATCAAAATTTGAGAGAGATTTTGGATATTGAGGAGAGTCTTTGCCATTTGATTTTGATTTAGAACCCATGCTCAACTGATTTAGGTATGTTGGGTGAGGTTCTAAAATTTGAGGAGAGATTTTCTTGGATATATTTGTGTTTTGTGCATCTTGTTTGAAAATATTGATAGTTTGAAAGACCTCTGCTTAGAAAATTTGGGTATGCTAAGAAGAGGTTGTGATTGTGTGTTTGAAATATTTTTGCTTGTGAAGATTTGATTGTGTGATATTTTGATTTGAAAATAGGCTTCTTACTTAACAAATTTGGTATGTTAAGTAGAGGCCAAATGTGTTTGTGTTTGGTTTTGAGGCTTTCACTTAACAAATTTGGTATGTTAAGTGAAAGTTAAATGTGATCGTGAGATAAATTTGCTTTTCTTTGAAGTTGGGAGTCATACTTAACAAGTTTGATATGTTAAGTGAAAGCCCCAAATTTGTTTGAGATATGTTTTTTTTTCTTCGAGAATGAGACTCTCACTTAACAAATTTAGTATGTTAAGTGGAAGTTCAAGTGTGTTTCTGATTTTTGAAAATGAAACTCTCACTTAACAAATTTGATATGTTAAGTGAAAGTCAAATGTGTGATTTTGAAAATAAAACTCTCACTTAACAAATTTGGTATATTAAGTGAAAGTCAAATGTGTTTATGATTTTGAAGATGAAACTCTCACTTAACAAATTTGGTATGTTAAGTGAAAGTCAAATGTGTTTATGATTTTTTTTTGAAATAAAATGAACTTATTTAACAATTATTTATGTTAAATGGAGTTCACTTAACTTATAATTTTCAAAAAAAGAGTTCTCATTGATATACTTGGGCATGTCAAATGAGCCCCAATGTGTTTTGAAGTTCAAGACTTTGGCATGAAGAATTCTAGATAAATGCAAGGAACTCCCATTTGACAAATTTGGTTATGTCGGGTTTTCAAATATGTCTTGACTTCTCTTTTGTGTATGTATGGTTTATTGCTTTTCGAAAAGAGGGGAAACTTCAACTCTAGCACATGTGTATGGTTTATATCATAGTTTTATTTGAAAATAGAATCTCCATCCAACGAATTTGAGTGTGTGGGACGGGGATAGCCATTTCCAAAGAAAATGTGCTTTTGAAAATTTAAAATTGTTGATTTTGATTTTAATTTTGATTTTTTTTAAGAACCTCCTTAATAATCATCAGTTATTAAATGAGGTTTGGTTATATGTGTTTTGAAAATTTCTTATAAACTTTTGTGTACATCCCTTATTATGTGGATTTTGAAAAAGTGCTTTGGAAAGATGTTATTTTGTAGAAGAGTTTTATTCTCTTATTGTTCATGGGATGAACCTTGCCTCACCATCAATGGTGAAGAGATTTTTTAATTTTGGTCATCTCCTGTTTGATTAATTTTAATTTTCACCTATTGGGGAACCCAATAGGATTTTAAGACACTGGAGTGAGGTCCTAAAACTAAAGGATGTTGGCGAGCTTTGCTTAAGGATGAAATAAGCTAAGTCCCAATGAAAAGAAGATAGTCTGGGCTATATAAACATAAGTCACTATGTCGATGGAGACAATAATTGTCTACTAAAGATGGAGAGAGGAACCTTCCCATTGTAAAAATCAGGTGTTTATTTTTTGGGTGTGACACCACAGATCTTAGGGGTACTTATTGAAGTGATGGTATGACATTAAGGAATGATGTACTATCTCAAAGATAGAAATCACCACCCTATAATGGACCTAATCACTAATAAGGACTCCTAAGGCATGATGGGTCTTCAAATATACCAGAGATCTTTCTACTTTACATGGAAAAGTAAAGTAGGGTTTATTTTAATCGGGTTCATTAAGTTCCCTATGGAGGCAAGCCCCATAGTTAATTACATCTAAGGAATGAGAATTCTTAAGAATACTCTCGATTAAAGTAGATAATTAGGGTCTCCAAAGATTTCAAGGTTAAGACTATCAAGGATGTATTTTAGAAAATCAAATGGGATAGATCAAGGAGAAGACTTATTTTGGAATCCAAAGGAGAAAGTAGGAAATGCTCATGATACTAGGAAGCCTAGTGAGCATTCCAATCTACCTATAGTTGGGCTTTATATTTTGAAATTGAAGAGAGTTGATTATTTGAGTTGACATTTTATTAGATTGCTTTGCTTATAATTCCACATATAAGATTGTGAAAATGCCTAGAGGTGAGGATTTATGCTTGTAGCCCAAAGGAAAAACCTCAGATTTTCAAACTAAGGAGCCTTGGTGCAAAATGAAGGCACTAAATCTAAGGCAAAAAATGGGTATATGGTTTACCTATAAGAGAATAAATCACCATTCTGGACTTATTACTTTGGAGTGGCATCTAACTCTCCTACACTTTAAATCCATGTAGGCAAGTCTTATGATTTGCAAGATGGCTAGTTGTTCATTTAGAGGAAACTAAGTCCTTAGACTCACTCCCTAAGAGACTAGAGCATGAGTGGTATGAATCCATGACTTAATCTAATGCAAATTTTATCAAATTTATTTGATTCTTTTGACTTTTTTTTATTTTGACATGAGGCTATGGGATTTTGTATGCCTAAATGCATGAGAATTTATTAGGCCAAATCAGAGAGAAAGGGTGTCTTCCACCAAAGGCTCTCATGGGTTAAGCCTTGATTCTCGCAGATGGAAGCTCCCTCTTAACAAGAGTGAAAGAATATGACATGCATGATATTATACATTCATCCATACTAAGGGTTACTAAAAATTTTATTATCTTAATTTAATTCTTAGGCTTTTATGTGAGGTTATGAGTTGTTTTAAAATTTTAGTTATGAGTTGTTAATTGGGGTAGAAAAATTAATTTTTATCCTAAGAGCCTACCGCATCCAGGCCACACATTCAAGCATCAATCATAAATAAACTATGAAAAGCATGTTGTTCTAATGCAATCTAAACACAACATCAAACAATTTTATAGACTACCATAAAAGAATAAAAGGCGGTCTTAATGGTTTTGTACACCCCAAAGAAAAGAAAAAGATGGGTAGCGCTCTATACAACCGGATTACAAAAAAATATATCTATGGGGTCTTCTTTTCTTCATTTCTTCATTTCTCTTCTTTTGATTTGATTTGTTCCAAAGGCATCCTGGGCACCCAACTTAGCCATCTCCCACATCACATAGCAATCCTAATTCTAATGCAAAATTACATCAAAATAGGAAAAGTAAATCTAGCTACACACACAAAATGTTAGCTAAACACACCATACCAAGCGGTTATATGAATAATTTGGACTTAGCTCCCACGGGTAACCAAAGTCCACAACATGGGTTACACTTAGGGCTAAGCAACCTGCTAAAAGCATTTATATATTTTTATTATAGCGACCCTTTAAGCACAACCCCAGAGAAAATATGATTAGGCTAATAACTAACATCCATCTCTGAAATATACACCCTAACATCAGTCTAAAACATTACATCATAAAACAAACACATCATATATAATGCCTAACTTAGCACTATAAGTAGTGACTTAGTATTCTAATGTGTGTGCAAGGCTTGTAGCAAGACTTTACTAGGCTTCTTTAGTTTAAGTTCAATTTGAAGTTTGAATTTAAATTTTACCTTTGGGTGATTTCAATCTAAATGATTTAATGATTTGATTTTCATTTTTATTTTAATTTATTTGGTTGAAATGATATTTAGGTTCTCAAGAATGAAGAGTAGGATGAATTCCATCTTAGAGACTTACCCTATTACATCCTAATTCTAAGAATCTAACTAAAGTCCTTAAGTATCTTGATTAGCCCATTTGAATTTGTGTAATTCATTTGATTTAGAATTTAGAATTTGAGTTTATTTAAGTATTTGATTTAATTGATTTTTGGATTATATGTTTTAGTTTAATTGCATCTTGATCAATATCCTTAATGTCTAATGGAGTTTAAGTTTGTTTAAGTTCATGTGTTTTGGTTGATTAATTTTTTAGATTAGGTGTTTTGATTTAATTGAATCTTGATAATTCAATATCCTTTTAAATATTTAATTCTTTTCTTTGATCATGGTTATGTGATTTAACTTTATGTTTATTTAATTGATTGTGGTTCATTTATTTGTAGTTTGATCATTAGATTAATTAAATTTTATTTTGATTCTAATTGGGTTTGATTCTTTGTAATTGAGATTTTATTTTTAATCACATCCATTTGTCATGTTCATCAAAGTTTGGTTTGCATTTTGATTTCATTTATTTTATTTAGAAAGTTGAATGAGATTTGATTTGATTATATTAAATTGATGAGAATCTTTAACTTAATTTGATTCAATTTGATTTAATTAGCTTTATTGGTCTATGGGTTTGCTTAGGTTCAATGTGATTATGTGATTTGTTTAATTAAAGTGTATTTATGTTAATTAATTATAAAGGTTTGTTTAATTTTTTTTTATTTGGTTTCATATTTGTTTAGAATAAATGATTAATGACTTAATGGTTTAGGTTTAATTTATGTTTTGATTAATATTTAATTGCATTTTGATTAATTAATTTTAATGTAATTAATTTGATTAACTTAATTAGTTTGTTAAGAGGTATGATTAAATTAAATAAAGATTTGTTTAACTTTTAATTTGATTTCATGTTTATTTGAGTTAATGATGTAATTGATGAATTAATGATTAAGTTTAAATTAGGGTTTGATTATCATTTAATTGCATTTTATGTTTGATTAAGCTTAAGTTTAATATGATTAATGTAATTTACTTAATTAATTTATTTAATGTGATTAAATTAATTAGTAGATTTATTAAGTATTTAATTTGAATTAACTTTAATCGATTTATAAAGTTAAATTTGGTTTATTAAGATAATGGATTAATTTATTAAGTTTGCATTAATTAGATGTTTGATTAATTAAGTTTGATTGAGGGTCAATTAAAATTATTAGACTAATTAAAGGTTTGTTTGATTAGAGATTAATGACATAATGATTTAGGTTTAATTTTAAGTTTTGATTAGTGTTTAATTACATCTTAATTATGTTTGATTAAGTTTAGGTTTCATATGATTAATTTAATTAACTTAATTAATTTATCTAAGGGGTGTGATTATTTAATTATGGGTTTGATTTAAGCTTAATTTTAGAGTTAGCTTTAATGTAACTTATTTAAATTAATTTGATTAATTAAGATGATGGATTAATTCATTAAATTTTCATTAATTAAATGTTTGACTAATTGAGTTTGATTATTTATGATTGGGTTTTACTTGATTTGCTTTTTATTTATTATGTTTGTTTGATTTCATTAACATGTTCAATTTGGTTAAGGTTTGAAATATTTGATGGTTATTAATTATCTCATTCCAAATGGATGTGATTTAATCATGGTTAATTAAGTTTGCTTTAATTTTATTTAGTTTAATTGATTAGTATCAAATTATAAAGTTTTCTAAGTTTATTATATTTTGAGTTTGATTTAAGATTTAATCATTTAATTGAGTTTTATTAACTTGAATAAATTTAATCATATTTAATTTAATTCTTTTAAAGATGATATTTTTTGATTTAAAGTTTGATTAATGATTTAATGAATGCTATTCAATTTTAATTTTGATTTAATATTTGAGTTATTTTTTGATTATATTTTAATTAACTTTTTTTTTGGTTAAACTCTAATCTTAAGTATTTATTTGGGTTTCTTAAGATTAAAGATCAAATCATTTTTCTTAAGAGTCCTGATGTCAATTGAAGTGATTTAGGTCATCTTGAAGATTTTTTATAAATTTGAATTTAATTTATTTTATTAAAATTTCTAATCTGAATTTAAAAATTTAATTTCTCCCAATCCCGAAGTTTTTTTAACTTGAAATTTTTATTGTAGGTGTATTTTAACATATTTTTTAATATCTAAAAATGTATACTTAATCTGACCTATATTTTTGGCTTAATTAATGAAATATTTTCACTAAATCTAAATTACTCAATACTGAAATTTTGAGTATTTTTGGGTTTGTTAGATTCCTCTGAGATAAAATGATCAATGGCTTGTTTATATTTTTGTTAAGTATTTTCTTTTCTATGAATTTTGCATTTTTAAATGATTTAAATTATTATTTTTATTTTATTATTATATATATATATATATATATATATATATATATATATATATATATATATATATATATATATATATACATATATCGCGTTTGGGCGGGAAGACGGCGACCCATTTCCTGGGCCGTCAATCCCAGTCGGATGGTCGATTAGGTCGCAATCGGCCGGGATGCCGTCATCGCATGAATCACCGATGGACAATCAAATCATATCCGGTGATCAAAGCTGGATCGCTTGCTCGCTAAGATTATCGATCGAACCCATCGTCGGCGAAACGCGATCGGATGGTCGCATCCGCGATAGCGGATCAGCCGATCCACGCGCATGTCGATCACGGCTGCGGGATCGGATGGTGGATGCCTCCGTGATGGCAATGTTTTGAGGTATTTTGGAAAAATGAAAGTTTCTAAGCCAAAACTTGTCCAAATGGACATTTTTGTCCGATTTCAGAAAAATTTTATTTCCTATTTGGGATGATTTAAGATAAAAATGCTAGATTTTCTAAAGAAAATTCCTAGAATTGTGAGAAATTTAATACAAAATATACAAAATCTAGGACTCGGTTTGGAAGTTACCTCACTAGGGATGATTTCGGCGAAGATCGAGAGATAGTATGTGTGAGGAAGCTTGAGTAATCTTTAGCCTTCTCTCTTGAGGATGCCTCCTTCTCCGATGTTTATCCTGTGGAAGAGCAAATTCTTGTATTATTTGAGCTCAAAGTGGCTAAATGAAGTGGGGGATGGGTTCCCTTTTGCTTTGGGGAGTTTTTGGGAGCTGAATAGTGGTGATGGGACCAAGAGAGCTCAAGTCTCATCTCCCCCTCCATTTATAATGGATGAAAATACAAATTTTTTTGAATTATTTTGGCTCCAAATTGAATGCCATCTTATTGTGGTGGTTAGGGCTAGATCTAGATTGATTGAGGACTTTGGATTTTTGCTCCAAAGTCCTATGATGAGATTTGATTTGAAATATTGGGATGTGATGGGTTAAGTGCATGTGATGGGATTAAATGAGGTTGGGTGGAATCTTATGTGGGGAGGCTCATGAGGGATTTAAATGGGTTGAGTTTATTTTGGGCTGACCCAAATGATTTGGGTCTTTGATCAGCCAATGGGTTTTGGCTTGGTTTCAAGGGTTTGGCCCAATTTGGGTCATATGGGTCATTTTGGGTCAAATTGACCCATTTGATCAAACCAAAAGCTTTGAAATGAGTTGATTCATGTTCAATTAGCTAATTGAAGATGAATGTGGTCTTTATTTCAAATTAATTTGGATTTAATTTTGATTTAGGCTAAACTAACCCTTTAGGCTAATTTGGGCTAGGTTGGGTCAAGTTGATCGATTGGGCTTGATTGATCAAATTGAGTTCAATTATTGCTTTGGTCAAGTTCAATAATCAATTTGGAATGAGATTGAGCCATTGGTTGCAATCAATTTGGGTTAGATCATGATTTGACCTGATTTGGTTCTTTAGGCCAATTTGGTATCTATTTGTCTTGGGAAGAAAGCGTGTGACTTACATCTTTCAAAGTAGGGATCATCCGTTGGTGATCGGTTGATACACAAATCAATTTGGGTATTTTGAGTGAATGTCATTTGTGGACTCATATCTCTCAGAATAGTCAGTACTTTAATTTTAGATGGACATGATTTGTGAGGAATGTAAGAAGGAGCTATCATTTATATCTTAGGTTTTACAAATCCAAAGGGATAGTCTGATTAGTAGAGCTAACCAATGGGTGCCTTTGGGTTTGCAATGGTCAAGTTGGAAGAAAGCACAGGACTCGCATCTTCCAAATAAGAATTTGGTGATCACTTGGCTTTATACAAATCATGACCTAAGGTGGGTGGTTTTGTGATCATTTGGAAAGAATTTAATAGACTTATATTTCAAAGCAAAGATGAGGATAACTCTTGGTGGCACAAGTTGAACCCGAGATGTGAGTAGGGATTTATCTCAACTTAGGTAGTCGAAATTTATAGGGAGTTTTCTTTCTAAAATAGGGCTTGGGAAATTGGGCTTGAATTCTAATCCACATGCAAATATTTGTTTGTTTATTTAATTTGTTTTTTATTGTGGACCTATTAGTTTGAGGGATCTAGAAGGAGCTTATATCGGCTAGACTATCTAAAATTTTGAACCAAGGGAGAATTTGCATCATGATTCTCCAACCACAGGGGTGGCTACCAGAAAAGGGGGACTATGCAATCAAAAAGTAACCTAGGTAGTGTCTAAATGGGGTCTCAAAGGACATGATCCAATTAGAATGCTCGCAGGGGAAGGGGCTGCAAAGGGGCTTTAATCCAACACCCTGGAGAAAATGACATGGCTAGTCATATGTCACATAGGTATTGTGCCTCATGGAACACAGGATTTACATCTTCCAAGAGTGTATACAGGGTGAGTCCAGAAAAATCAACCAACCTATGGTGCCCATCGATTTTAACAATCAATCTAGAAAAGCGTGTGACATCTCTCTAAGTAAAACTAAGGGATAGTGTCTTCAGACAAGTGCCATCCGACTAGCGAGTGAATGCTGGGGCTTATATCACTCAAACATAGTCAAGAGGAAAGGAGCCTGGGACTTACCAAACCTCAAATATATTCACCTAGTTAGATCATGATGATTAGATCAAGAAGAAAGCATAGGGACTCACATCTTATCAAGCGATCAACCATGAGGTAGCACTAGCGGGCAGCGACTACGAACAACAAATCGGGGTTTACAATGGTCAAATTAGGAAGAAAGTATGGGAACTCACATCCTCCAACAAGTGACCACTGGGGTGATCGGTTGCTTTGGCAACAAATTGAACCCGACCTAGAGTAGCTAATGAGTGAGTGCCACGGGGGCTTGCTCCCACATCAAACCAGAAAGAATGATATGTAAGTTTATGTTTGATATGAAGGAATAGGATGCCACTGGGGACTCTTACACCTAAACCTCGAGGAAACTCGACCTAGTCAGAGTATGGTGGCTAGTTCAAGAAGAAAGAGTTGGGACTCACATCTTCTTAAACAAAGCCAAGACAAGATAGTTCCGATAGAGGGTTAAGACTACGATGGTCAATGGTTTGCAATGGAATTAGTAGGAAGAAAGCACGGTGACTCACATCCTCCAACAAATGACTATTGGGGTGATCAGTTGCTTTGGACAACAAATCTAACCTGACCTAGAGCAGCCAATGAGTGAGTGTCACATGGGGCTTACTCCCACATCAAAGTAGCCTGAGATAAAGATATGTGTGTTTTGTGTTTGATATGTAGGAATAGGATGCCACTGGGGGACCATAAATATATCATGGGGAATTTATAAGCAAAAGATATTTCTAACACAGAAGAAATAAAATTTGAGATGAAAAGAGATTTTATTGATATTTATTTTCAAACAAGATTTATGGATAATATTTCCTTAAGTAGAGCCCATTGATTGGAAAGCCAGGCTCTCCTTACAATTTATGAGTTGGTAAGACCCTCCTTGGTAGGCCTTCTCTATGGCATAAGGCCTTCCCAAGTGGGTTCAAACTTTCCTCCTATCTTCGATGAGCAATATTGGTCTCCTTAGAACTAAAATAAGCTCTCTACTTGAAAAGCTCTGGAGGACCAACTTGTTATGAGCTTGAATCATCTTGGCTTTGTATAACTCGAGGTTTTGGCATGCTGTAGGCATCTCTCCCAAACCTTGAGTCTTCCAACCGTAACTTGGCATTTACATTTGTGATTTTGCTACCCACTATCCTTAGTGATGGGAGTTGGACTTCTAATGGTAGAACTACTTGGACCCATACACTAAGGAGAAAGGGGTAGATTGAGTTGGAGTTCTATATATGGTATGGTAGGCCCATAAAGCTTCAACCAACTGTTCATGCCATCATCGGTTGTATCATAGTGTCTTCTTCAATATTTGAATGAGGGTTTTGTTGAAAGCTTCTGCAAACCCATTTGCTCTTGGATAATAAATGGTAGAATATCTCCAATCTATGATGTGTCTTTGAGCAAAGCTATTGATTTTAGTTCTCTTGAATGTAGTACCATTATTGGATATAATTTGTCGAGGCACCAGAACCTATATGATATGGTTCACAAAAATTGGAGTACATGTTGGTATGACCTCTCTAAGTGGGATTGCCTACGCCCATTTGGAAAAGTCGATAGCTAGAATGAATCAATGACCTTTGGAAGAAGGAGGATGATCGGACCCACAATGTACCCCAACACTCATGGCCATGAGGCCAATGTAGGATGTAGAATGTTGGAGTTGATGTAGGACCACATCATGTACGACATTGATGGCATCTCCTAGCTTCGTCCATGCGATCTGATCATCGAGGCGGTAGTATCCTAGTCTCTTGATCTTGGCTTTCATCTTGGACCATTGATGTGCCCCAAACCACGAGTGTACCTGGTCATAATTCTATGGGATTTGTGTTTGTCCAGACAATGTAACCACATATGATCGAAAGACTTCCGGTACAAGGTGCCGCCTACAAGAGTATAGGAAAGGGCTCTCTGCTTCACCTGGTGAGCTAGTGATTTCTCTTGAGGTTGTTTGCCTACATTTAAATAATCTATGAATGGTTGCCTCCAATCGGCTCCTCATCCTTGGGTAAGCAACCTCCCTTCAAGAGAGAATCTCTCGATGAGTTCAATCAATAAGGGATAAGACTTGTCTATTTTGGACCCTTATTGGAATGGACTCATCTTGGACATGCCAACTCTTTGGCAAGCTTGGCTAATGTCTATTGCATTCTCTCCTTGAAGAATCTTGTAGATGGTAACCTCTGGGATTTGGGCCAATAACTCCATAGTGTACTTATGATAATGATGGAGCTTAGGCTTTAGAACTTTGTAGACCTAGCTTATTTGTTGATGACTCAACCGAGAATCCCAAAGATGTTGATACTCTAGACACATAGTATAATGACTAACTCCAGGCCGACAATCAGAGCCTCATATTTGGCCTCATTATTTGTGCATGGATTGGACAAATGATATGATAATCTCATCACATCGTGGTCTGGAGTTAGGAGAACTATTCCTATTCCTGCCTTCCCTGGGATAGTAAGTTGTGGTTCTCCTCCTCTTTGAGAGGAAGTTGCACCATCAAAGTACATCTCCCAATGGCGAGCACTAGTATCCCCTAAGTTCATGATTTGTTCATCAGGGAGATCATCGTTAAGCGAAGAATCAGCAGGGAGTGGATGTGCTGCTAAGAAATCCGCAAGTGCTTGTCCTTTTACGGCACGGAGGGGCATAAATGTTATATCAAACTGAGACAAAATTATGGACCAACGTGTCAACTGTCTAGATAAGGTCGATCGTGTCATGAGATATTGTAGTGGATTGACTGAGATCAAGTTCACCTTATGAGAAAGCATGTAGTCGTAGCTTTTGGGATGCAAAGATTAAAGTAGGCTTTTCAATAGGTGGATAGTTTGCCGGATTAGATGACCAGAGATAATAGAGAGATTCTCCTTCCCTTCATTGGTTTGAGCCAACAAAGCCAAGGGAGTCATCTAATGCAAAGATATATAATATGAGCGCTTGCCCGAGATCGGAGGTGTCATCGATATTGCTTGATGTCTTGAAAGCATGCGCACTTGTCATCCCATTTGAACTTGGCATCCTTTTGATAAGTGAGAATGGTTGGCATCTTCCGATAAGTTGGAAATGAAGCATCTTAGATATGCCAACCCCTTGGAATGACCGAGTTGTGTTAGGCTTTTAGTGGCATTTCTATCGCTTTGATCTCGATTGATTTCAATTCCTGTCGGACAACAAACCCAAGAAATTTTCCTGCTACTCAATGCACACTTCGGGGTTCATTTTGAGGTTGTATTATCTTAACCGTTCAAAAACTACTCTCAAGTCAAAGAGATGGTCTTCCTTTTCTTTGCTTTTGACAACGAGATCATCAACGTAGCATTCAACTTGATGATGAATGAGTTCATCAAAGATTCGAGTCATGGCCCGCTAGTATGTGGCACCGACATTTTTAAGGCTAAAAGGCATGACCTTATAATAATATATTCGATCGGGTTCAAAGGCGTTTCTTTCATCCTCTGGGCCATCTTAATTTATTGTAGCTGATGACCCATCCATAAAGGAGAATACTGCATGAGATGAGGCAATGTCCACCATTAATTCTGGCATAGGAAGTGGAAATTCATCCTTAGGACATGCTTTATTTAGATCCCTAAAATCAACGCATATGTGAATTTGGCCATTCTTTTTCTTAACTAGTATGACACTGGCCAACCAGGTAGGATATTTCTCTTCCCTAATAAAGCCATCATCGATTAGTTTCTTAATTTCAAAAGTGACCTATTGTTCAATGTCTAATCGCATGCGTCTAGGAGCCTATTTGATAGGGTTAGCATTAGGTTCTATTGCTAGTTTATGGACTGCTATGTCAGGAGATAAACCAACATCTCTTCATAACTCCATGCAAAGCAATCCTTAAACTCAATCAATAGTTTCACTAAATCATTGGTTTATTTTTCATTCAATAGAACTGATATATGTTGTGTGGATCTTCTTCGCCTAGGTTGATTTCTTTGAGCTCATCGATTGATGTGATCTCCTCTTTGAACTCGTGGTGCATCTTTGACTTCAAAGTCATTTGGATCATCTGAAGTTTCTAAGCACCTCCTCATATGAGTTAGCATGATTTGAAAAGAACCTATCAGATTCCAAATGATTGGTGATGACTAAGCAGTAATCATCATCATCAACTGGACCCACTGTACCGAATCCTAGTCCCAATCTTGATTGTGAATGTCTGCATTTGTTGTCCCATAACCTTTCAAAGTAATCCGACCTGTGTTTAGACCAAGCATGTGGAATTAATCCTTTCTTTGCTAAATTAAGAACACAAGGCGAATACCAATCAAAAGGTAATTATTAAATCTTTATATGAATCATCCTCAAGTTCTACATCGCTTCTTGACTTGAGGATGATGCTCCAAGAAAGAACTTCTACCTTTACATTTATGGAAGACTTAGGGGCTTTAACTACTAAACCAACTTTTGTGTTTGAGGAAAGTGGGGTTGAAAAGTTCCCAGTGATGCTTCACCGCTTTCACATATAGACTTGGATACACTTATGCTTTGCTTAGAGCCCTGGTCTTCATCATTGCTCAACTATCACTTGCATGGGGATCTCGAAGTGCTAGCTAGTGTACTAATCATATATGACTCATCAACTAGATTCTAAGTCTATATAGATAGTAGGTGTAGTCTAGTAGGACATAACTCTATTGGATGGCCAATAAGGAGGTCTTCCATCTCAGGCATCTGATCGCCTCTCTTCCTCTGGTGGAGGTCAAGTCATCCTACCCATATGTTCGAATGGTGGTAATATAATGTGCTCTACTTTCTCCTCCAAGTCTATTTCTCGCCTTTTATTTTCTTTCTCATTTCCTTTTTTCTTTTCTTTTTTCTTTTCTTTTCTTTTTTTCTTTCCTTTCTTTTCTTTTATTTTTTTGAACTTTCACCAAGTTCATGAGAATAGACTTGTTGATTTTGAGGGAGATAGTAGGTCTTGTATATTTCACCTCATGAACTGTGAATGGCTTAAGATCTCCTTTGATGCGATTCAATCCCACCTCTCATGAACTTCATGCACGATAGAGAGGATGGAACCACATTGTTCTCATGTATCCACGGTCTCCCAAGTAAAGCATTGAAAGATGTATCTCTGAGTCTATGATATGAAACTTGACAGTAGCCTTCCAATCATCCACTTCTAATGGAAACACTATAGAGCCTAAAGCCCTCTCGCCTTGTTCATTGAATCCTCTCAACATCATCCTCTCTTTTGAAAGTTTGGAGATGTCAATCTTCAAGAGTTTTTTAGACTCATAATATTCACCGATGCACCCGTCAACAAGAACTAGATATCATCTTCCAACATCCACTATAATGTAAAGAGGGCGGTTATGCTTGGTCATTCCTAGAAGAAAGTCTTCATCACTGAATATAACTCCTAGAGTGTCCCTAACCGCAGCCTCCTCTTGAAGCGACCGGGCTAAGCATATCTCTGGATCAAGAAGAGCCTTGATTAGAGATTCCTCATCTCTTTGGATAAGATGAGGCATCATATACTTAACTTAGCTTTCTAAGATGTGCTAGACTTTGTAGTCAACCTTGGCTTGATCCTCCACAAGCATATCCATGGGTGGAGCATCTTGTGGAGAGGTTATCTTCTCTTTAGAACCAATGATTTGCTTACCCTTATCCTAAGGTGCCACCCTAGGAGGTAGAACTTTGCCACTACGAAGGTTAACTTCAATGACCTCTTGGAATGATGAATTTGTTGGAAGTTCTACCTTCTCATGTGTACCTACAACTTCTCTATGGGATCATCGAGTCGATGACTCCAAATCAATCTCAATGGGTGAACCCAAATGATTTAGAATGGAAAATCCATTTCTAAATCAAAGGTGAATGATCGAACTAGTCATCATTATTTTGTAGACTTGAAGAGTTTTTGAGAGGAATAAAATCTAGAGTATGAGAAGTGGATAAGATGTAAGTGAAAGCTTTCTTCATTGATTTCTTCTTAGATGGAGGTACATGATAGAAATCTAATAAAGTAAGCAGAGAAAAGGGTATAATGCCCTTGTACGCTGATATAACACTCCTATTGGCATAAGAGGAACTAATGGAGGAAGAAGTAGTAGCTGCAATAGTGGATGGAGGCCGGGCTGACGGTGATGGTGTGCTACTATGCTATCCCGCAAGTAAGGTCAGCCGCCTGGTACACCTTCTTCAAGTTGTCTTGGCAACTTGCAAACCTTCCTTGGTGTTGAGGTTTGAGTTACTTGCACACAGTAAAGAAAGCTTCTTGATCTTAGAGACCACTTTTTAGAGGTTCTGGATAAGACAATATCCCAACCTTCTTTGTCTTAAGAGGATCGTAAGTATCCCCAAGAATTACAATGATAGAACTAGAGGGTTGTTCTAACAAGTATTCCTTGGGATAACAATAGCTCGACTTGTAGTCACTCAAGCCCCCTTAAAGGTGACACAATCCTCCAAGACATGACCATCATGCTAGTGGCAAATAGGATCATCACTCTTGCCCACATCTTCCGGCCTCTTGGGCTCAGGTAACTGAAAGTCAGGTTTCTTTAAGAGATTCTTAAAGATCTTCCTAACTACCTCCCTCTTGAATGAATATGGCTTATTCAATTTATCGACAAGAGTAGGTGGGTAATAGCTTACGTGGATATGAGTACTGTTGAGTATATTGTATGGAGGCGGGTGGCCGGAAACCGGTGGTATATACGCCGAGGTGGTGGTAGAGGTGGCAATGGAGGTGCGTGCATGAGGTCTCTCATATGAGCTCGGCTAGTTTTTTCCCTCATCACTACTACTACGGCTTCTTCTCAATGCTTTTTATGGCTTGGGCTTGAATGATTGGTCTTGAAAAGGTAACTATTTGGCTTCCCTTGTAGGCTAGCCACCTTGTTGATTAACTTCTCAAAGGTTTTGATTATAAATCCCTTGAGCATGAAAGCAACCGGGCCATGAATATTCTTGAGAAGAATTTCTATAGATGCTATATTCGATATGGTTTCACATTTCATACTGTGTTTCACACCGAGAATATAATCAACAAGGACTCATTTGGATTTTGTTGGGCCACAATGAGGTCACCTACCCTTTGGGCTCCAAAGAAACCTCTTGATGAAGAGGTGCTCCAACTCAAGAAAAGTCTTCACCAACCATTGGGTAGTTCAAGATACCAATCAAATGCGCCTCAAACCATCGACAAAGAGAGATGGAATAGAAGTGCATCGCCACCACATTGCAAAGATCCGGCTCTAAAATGTGCTATGTGCTGCTGGGGGTTCCCACTGCCATCAAAAATTTTGAAGGAAGGAAGCACAAAACCCTTAGGATATTGGACACCATCAAATTCCTCCGGTAGGGTCTACCCTTTGGAACAGATGAGCCACCTCAGGCTTGCGCCAATGCATCCTTCACTTTCACCCACTAACCGCTAATATCTTTGCATGGAGGTGTGTCCACCTTCCATGCATCGCCACTATCCCGGTCCATGGGAGATGTACTTTGGGTCGATCCAAACATGCAACAACCGTGGTGGTCGCCTCTAAGGGAGTAGGTCAGATCGATGGAGCTTGGCCTTGAAGTGCTAAAACTGCTAATAAATCTTCAACTCTTTTCCATCTTAATATGCTCATCTCTCCACGATGTTGGGGTTGAATGAGTCGTGTCTTCTTCCTCAACTACAACCCTTTATATTTGATCCCTAAGGAGGGAACCCTAGTACCATATGGACTTCAGAAGTCCTCCAAGAGATCATCCCCATCCGATCAAACCGACCCTAGCATCCTCTTCATCGAGCAATCTCATAGAGTTCCTCTTTCTCAAAGTAATCGAGCAATGATCTCATCTGAAGAGCGGTCTAATCGCGGGACAAACACTCACCACCAGGGGCTATACTCACTGACAGAAATACATCGGGCATTGCTTGCCACTGTATTACTATCTCTAAGAGGACTGTGCTCAGAGGTATATGTTGATCACGCCACCGAACAATGAATGGAAGGATCTACCGCCGGACACTACATCTATCCTCTATCCCTTGCCATCCGCCGGTGGAGACCGCAGTGGTCCAGGATGGTGACTCGACCATAGTGGCCTTGGGTCGCCATTCTTTCTTCTTCGAAGTTGAGGCAGAAGGTCAAATAGGAGAGCTTGACCTCACCTCAACGGGTGGAGTAGATGGAGTGGGATCCTTGCCATCGATCACCAATGGTCATCTTTCCTGATGGGGCTTCGGATCTTTGGAATGGGGATGCCGTGAGTTGGATAGGGGAGTGGAGGGCGAGGCACCACTTCCACTGACTATGCCTACCTCCCATGATGTAGCACCTAAGGATGATGTTGTCAATGATCGACCCCGTAGGCAATGATCGGAAAATCCATTGAGAGGCCACGCCTACAAACCACATCTCCTACTCATCCTTGATGCTTGAGCCTCCAAGGCTCTCTCCTCCCCTCAGATCTCTAACTCTCCTAGGGATAACTATCCATCAAAAATACAGACTCTCAGCATCCTGTAGCTCTACCAACCCGGCATAAGAGTGTCCCGAGCCCCATAGGCTTCCTATGCTCCTGCAGCAAAATATGCTGGTGGTGGAGGTAGTGTAGCAATCCTCCTGTAGTCCTCCTCTCCATCTGAGGCTGAGAGGGGGTGAAACCTACTACCACTCAAATGTGGAGAGGTCTCACAGGGAGATCCCTCCTCAGCCACATGGGAAGCGACATCCATCTCTCTCTCTACCCTCTTGTGATGTACTCTTGATCTGTTCTTGTGGTGAAATGTAGGTATGGCAGAGCGAGAGCTAGCACCCACCTCGAATGTGGAGGAGACTATTTCAGAAAGCAAGATAGCCTTCCCTTTTGGGGAATCCGAGGGGGGTAGGTAGAGTAACCTGACTGAACGAATCACCGTAAACTGACACTGTGGGTAGCAGAACAATAGTGGCCTTCCTCTTTAGTGGAGGAAACTCAATCGATGGCATATCAATGAGTGGCGCCTCACCCACCTCCTCCTCCTTGTTAATAGGTTATCCCCTCACAAGAAATCCTCACCCTCAAAACCATGGCCAAAGTAGATGACCTGGAGCCAAGTGGAAAAGACTAGCATCCAAGGCTAGTTTAGGCCAGAGGGAAGGAAAACACGAGCTTGTTGGGAGCCAATAAAAGAGACTAAAATAAGATTGATCAGACCGCATTGTTGAAATGTAAAATGTCGATTAATTTTGCCTTGATATTCACTTTCAATCATTGATTTCAAGATTTGATTTGAATTTGAACCCACACTAAACAATCTTAAGGATGTTAAGGTTCATAAAAAATTTTATAAAGAGATTTGGATATTGAGGAGAGTCTTTTCCATTTGATAATTAGAACCCATACTCAACCGATTTAGGTTTGTTGGGTTCTAAAATTTGAGGAGAGATTTTCTTGAGATATTTGTGTTTTGTGCATCTTATTTGAAAATATTGTTTGAAAGACCTCTACTTAGCAAATTTGGGTAGGCTAAGAAGAGGTTGTGATTGTGTGTTTGAAATATTTTTTGCTTGTGAATATTTGATTGTGTGATATTTTGATTTGAAAATGGTCTTCTTACTTAACAAATTTGGTATGTTAAGTAGAGGCCACAATGTGATTTGTTGAGTGAGGCTTTCACTTAACAAATTTGGTATGTTAAGTGAAAGTTAAATGTGATGAGATAAATTTGTTTTTCTTTAAAGATGGGAGTCATACTTAAGTTTGATATGTTATGAAAGCCCAAATTTGTTTGAGATATGTTTTTTTTTTTTTTGAGAATGAGACTCTCACTTAACAAATTTGGTATGTTAAGTGAAGTTCAAGTGTGTTTGATTTTGAAAATGAAACTCTCACTTAACAAATTTGGTATGTTAAGTGAAAGTCAAAGTATTTTATGATTTTGAAAATAAAACTCACTTAACAAATTTGGTATGTTAAGTGAAAGTCAAATGTGTTTATGATTTTTGAAATTGAAACTCTCACTTAACAAATTTGGTATGCTAAGTGAAAGTCAAATGTGTTTATGATTTTTTGAAAGAAAATGAACTTATTTAAACTTAGGTATGTTAAATGGAGTTCACTTTGTTCTTATGATTTTCAAAAGGGAGTTCTCATTATATACTTGGCATGTCAAATGAGCTCCCAATGTGTTTTGAAGTTCAAGACTTTATGAAGAATTTATCGATAAATGCAAATAGAATTCAATTTGCTCTACCTTCTCCAAAGGGGAACTCCCATTTGACAAATTTGGTATGTCAAGTGGGGTTCAAATATGTCTTGACTTCTTTTTTGTGTGTGTATGGTTTATTGCTTTTTGAAAAGAGGGGAAACTTCAACTCTAGCACATGTGAAGTATGCTAAGTGGAGTTTCAATTTTTTATATCATGATTTTATTTGAAAATAGAATCTCCATCCAACGAATTTGAGTGTGTGGGATGGGGATAGCCATTTCCAAAGAAAATGTGCTTTTGAAAATTAAAAATTGTTGATTTTGATTTTAATTTTAATTTTTTTTAAAGAACCTCCTTATAACAATCATCGAATTTGTTAAATGAGGTTTGGTTATATGTGTTTTGAGAAAATTTCTTATAAACTTTTGTGTAACCCTTATTATGTGGATTTTGAAAAGTGCTTTGGAAAGACATGTTATTTTGTAGAAGAGTTTTATTCTTATTGTTCATGGATGAACCTTGCTCACCATCAATGGTGAAGAGATTCTTAATTTTGGTCATCTCCTTGTTTGATTAATTTTAATTTTCACCTATTGGGGAACAATAGGGATTTTAAGACCTACATGAGTGAGGTCCTAAAACCTAAAGGATGTCAAGCTTTTAAGGATGTGAAGCTGCGCCAATGAAAGAATGATAGTCTCGCCTATATAAAATATAAGTCCATCGATACTTGGAGATAATTGTCTACTAAAGATGGAGAGAGGAACCTTCCCACGAGTCGCAAAAAATCTGGTGTTTATTTTGGATGTGGACACCACGCAGATCTTAGGTACTTATTGAAGTGATGGGATGACATTAAGGAATGATGTACTATCTCAAAAGATAGAAATCACCCCTATAATGGACCTAATCACCTAATAAGGACTCCTAAGGCATGATGGGTCTTAATATATAGAGATCTTTCCCCACTTACATGGAAAAGTAAAGTAGGTTTATTTTAAGTCATTAAGTTCCTAAGGCAAGCCCCATAGTTAATTACATCCTAAGGAATGAGAATTCTTAAGAATACTCGATTAAAGTAGATAATTAGGGTCTCCAAACATTTCAAGGTTAAGACTATCAAAGGATTGGCTATTTTAGAAAATCAAATGGGATAGATCAAGGAGAAGACTTATTTTTGAAATCCATAGGGAAAAAGTAGGAAATGCTCATGATACTAGGAAGCCTAGTGAGCATTCCAATCCCTATAGTTGGGCTTTATATTTTTGAATTAAAGAGAGTTAATTATTTGAGTTGACATTTTATTAGATTGCTAGGGCTTATAATTCCACAACATATTATGAAATGCCTAAGAGGTGAGGATTTATGCTTGTAGCCTAAAGGAAACAACCAAATTCCTAAACTAAGGAGCCTTGGTACAAAATGAAGGCAAATCTAAATCTAAGGTGAAAATGGGTATATGGTTTACCTCAAAGAGAGAATAAACCACCACTGGACTTATTACCGCCTGGAGTGGCAGCTAACTAAATCCTCCTACGCTATAAATCCATGTAGGAAAGTCTTATGATTTGCAAGATGGCTAGTTCATTGTTCATTTAGAAAGGAAACTAATCAGACTCACCTAAGAGACTAGAGCATGAGTGGTATGAATCCATGACTTAATCTAATGCAAATTTTATCAAATTTATTTGATTCTTTTGACTTTTTATTTTGAAAGCTATGGATTTTGTATGCCTAAATGCATGAGAATTTGATTATGGGCCAAATCAAGAGAGAAAGGGGTGTCTTCCACCAAAGGCTCTCATAGGTTAAGCCTTGATTCTCCTGCAAAGATGGAAGCTCCTCTTAACAAGAGTGAAGAATATGACATGCATGATATTATACATTCATCCATCCAAGGGGTTACTAAAAATTTTATTATCTTGATTTAATTCCTAGGCTTTTATGTGAGGTTATGAGTTGTTTTAAAATTTTAGTTATGAGTTGTTAATTGGGGTAGAAAATTAATTTTATCCTAAGACATCCGCATCCAACACACAATCAATCATAAACTATGAAAGCACATATGTTCTATAATCTAAACACAACATCAAATAATTTTATAGACTAATGGCTTGTTTCACCGCATACCAAAAGAGAAAAAAGAAAAGATGGGTAGCCGAGCTCTACCCTTATACAAGATTACAAAATAATATATATTATGGGGTCTTCTTTCTTCATTTCTTCATTCTTTCCTTTTGATTTGATTTGCTCAAAGGCATCACTGTGGCACCCAGTGGACTAAGCCTGCCACTACTCATCCTAATCCCCCATAACTAATCTAATTCCTAATGCAAAATTACATCAAAAATAGAAAAGTAAATCTAGCAATACACGCAAAAATAAATGTTAGCTAAACACACATACAACCCAAGCTTATATGAATAATTTGGACTTAGCACCCACACATGGGTAACCAAGCCCACTGTCTAACATGGGTTATAGCTTAGGCTAAGCAACTGCAGAAAAGCATTTATATTTTTTATTATAGCCCCTTAACAAGCACAACCCTCCAGAAAATGATTAGAATAATACATCCTATTATGAAACATACACCCTAACATCCAAAAATATTACATCATAAAAAAAACATCATACATACAATCCCTAACTTAGCACTAGAAGTAGTGACTTAGTATTCTAATGTGTGTGCTTAAGGCTTGTGTGCAAGACTTTAAAGCTTCTTTAGTTTAAGTTTCAATTTGGAGTTTGAATTTAAATTTTGATTTCAATTTAAATGATTTAATGAATTTTCATTTTATTTCAATTTATTTGGTTGAAATGATATTTAGGTTCTCAAGAATGAAGAGTAGATGAATTCCATATATGTAGAACTCTATTCTACATCCTAATTCCTAAAGAATCTAACCAAAGTATCTTGATTGGCCCATTTGAATTTGTGTATGATTTAGAATTTAGAATTGTTTATTTAAGTATTTGATTAATTGATTTTTGGATTATATGTTTTAGTTTAATTTCATCTGATAATCATCCAATGTCAATGGAGTTTAAGTGTTTAAGTTCATGTGTTTTGGTTGATTAATTTTAGATTAGTGTTTTGATTTAATTGAATCTTGAATTCAATATCTTTAAATATTTAATTCTTCTTGATCATGGTTATGTGATTTAACTTTATGTTTATTTAATTTGATATGGTTCATTTATTTGTAGTTGATGATTAGATTAATTAAGATTTTATTTTGATTCTAATTGAGTTTGAATTTGTAATTGAGATTTTATTTTAATCACATCCATTTGTAAGTTCATCAAAGTTTGGTTTGCATTTTGATTTCATTTATTTTATTTAAGTAAGTTGAATGAGATTTGATTTGATTCTATATTAAATTGATGAGAATCTTTCTTGATTTAACTTAATTTGATTCAATTTGATTTAATTAGCTTTATTGGTCTATGGGTTTGCTTAGGTTCAATGTAATTATGTGATTTTAAATTAATAAGTGTATTTATGTTAATAGGTTTGTTTTAATTTTTTTATTTAGTTTCATATTTGTTTAGATAAATGATGTAATTAATGACTTAATGGTTTATGTTTAATTTATGTTTTAATTAACTAAGTTTAATGTATTTAATTTGATTAACTTAATTAGTTTGTTTTAAGAGGATTTAATTAAATAAAGATTTGTTTAACTTTAATTTGATTTCATGTTTATTTGAGTTAATGATGTAATTGATGAATTAATGAAAAGTTTAAATTAGGTTTGATTATCATTTAATTACATTTTTGTTTGATTAAGCTTAATTTTATATGATTAATGTAATTTACTTAATTAATTTATTTAATAGTGTGATTAAATTAAATATTTAATTTGTGATTAAATTAAACAAAGTAAAGCATTTGATTCCTTCATATCAAACACAAACATACATATCTTTCTCTCGAGCTACTTTGATGTGGGAGCAAGCCCCCTATGGCACTCACTCATTAGCTGCTCTAGGTCAGGTTTGATTTGTTTCCCAAAGCAACTTATCACCCCAATAGTCATTTGTTGGAGGATGTGAGTCCCTGCGCTTTGTTCCTAATTTGACCATTGCAAACCGATGAGCTCTTTATCAATTTGGTAGTCTTCACTACCCTGTCAGTGAACTACCTTGTGTTGGCTTTGTTTAAGAAGATGTGAGACCTAGTGCTTTCTTCTTAAACTAGCCACCATACTCTAACTAGGTCGAGTTTCTCCGAGGTTTAGGTGTAAGAGTCCCCAGTGGCATCCTATTCCTTCATACCAAATACAAACAAACATATATTTTTTTCTCTATTTTGATGTGAGCAAGCCCTGGCACTCATCATTCATTTGCTCTAGGTCGAGTTTTATTTGTTGTCCAAAGCAACCGATCACCCCAGTGGTCATTTGTTTGAGGATATGAGTCCCCATGCTTTCTTGCTAATTTGACCTTTGCAAACCGATGACCGTGTTGTTAGTTTCATAGTCTTTGCTGCCTAGCTAGTAAGCTACCTCATAGTTGATCCCATTTGAGAAGCTATGAGTCCCTATGCTTTCTTCTTGAACTAATCATCATGACCTACCTAGGTCGAATTTATTTGAGATTTAGGGTAAGTCCCCCAGAGGCACCTTTCCTCTTGACTACGTTTGAGTCGATATAAGCCCCGAGTGGCATTCACTCAGTAGTCACTCTAGGTCGGATGGCACCTGTCAAGCCAAAGACAGACTATCCCAACAGTCAGTTCCGCTTTAAGGAGATGAAAGCCTACACTCTTTCTTTCTAGACTGATTGTTGCAAACCGATGGGCACCATAGGTTGGTTGATGTTGTTATCTTGACTGAATCACCCGTGGGTACACCACTCTTGGAAGATGTAAGTCCCCGCGCTTTCTCCATGAGTTGGCCACCGAATACCTATGTGATATATGACTAGCCATGTCATTTTCTCCAGGGTGTTGGATCAAAGCCCCTTTGCGGCCCCTTCCCCTGCGGGCATTCTAATTGGATCACATCCTTTGAGATCCCATTTAGACACTACCCGGGTTACTTTTGGATTGGGTCCCCTTTCACGGTAGCCACCTGTGGTTGGAGAATGTTATGGATATGCAATTCTCCATTGTCATGCGAGATAGGTCTAGGCTGATATAAGCTCCTTCTCAGTTTGATCCCTCGCAAACTAACATGGTCCACGATAAAACAAATTAAATAAACAAATAAAATATGTGCTTGTGGATTAGGAATTCAAGCCCCCAGTGGCCCCTTTCCCAAGCAGGCATCCTATTTTTAGGGCAGTGTCAGCAAAACTCCCTATAGAATTGCCTGACTACCTGAGTTGATATAAATCCCCGAGTCGGTACTCACTCCATAGTCGCCCTTAGGTCGGGTTCAACTTGTTGTGCCACCAATGAGTTACCCCGGCATTCATCTTTGTTTTGAAAGATATAAGTCTATTACATATTCTTTCCGACGATCATTTGCCCGATAGGCGACCAGGTCGAGCCGATTTATTATGTGGCCGATCACCTGGTCTTGTTTAGAAGATGTGATTCCGCTTTCTTCTTAACTTGACCATTGCAAACCGAAAGGCACCCCTTAGGTTGGTTAGTTCTAACGGGCGGTCTATCCCTTTGGATTTGTAAACTAAGATAGGTCTAGTGATAGCTCCTTCTTAGTAGATTCATCACAAACCAGGTCCATCTAAAATTAAAGTAATATTATTCTTGAGTCGATATGAGTCCACAGCGGCATTCGCTCAAATAGTCACCCTAGGTCGGGATTGATCTATTGTGCCATCAACAAATCACCCCAACTATTGATCCCTACTTTGAAAGATGTAAGTCCGCTATGCTTTCCTCCTAGTACAGTTGTTGCACACCGAAAGGCAACCCTTAGGCCAGATAGTCCTACCTTGTGGTTGGTAGACTACCCCTTTGGACTTGTAAATCTGAGATAGGTCAAGGCCGACGTAGCTCCTTCTTAGTGGATCCATCGCACGCTGATGGGGTCCACAACATAACACATAAAATTAAATTAAATTAAATCAAATCAAATTAATCATTAGGACTACTCTTGAGTTGAGGTAAGACCCCCAGCGGCACTCACTCAGTAGTCCCCAAAGGTAGGGTTCGATGTGTTGCTCATCCAATAGATCACCCAGGCGGCTTTTCCTTGCTTTGGAAGGTATAAGTCTACTACGCTTTCTTCCTAGCATAGTCATTGCACACCAAAAGGCAACCCCTTCGGTTGGATAGTCTTACCTTATGGCAGGTAGACTACCCCTTTAGACTTATAAATTTAAGATAGGCCAAGGTCCCTGTGGCTCCTTCTTAGTATAGTTCATCGCACAAGGTAACAAAATAAATTGAAACCAACCATGGAGTTAAATTAAACATCTCAAATAAACTAATTTCTCTCCTACGAGGCGCAAATCAAATTGGCCTCCCTAGTGGAACCTAGTTCTAAATCAAACAAATTTCACCGAGGGTACATCCCTAGTGGATATGCTCTCAATCTAGAACCCTTCTCCCCAATGGAGCCATAATAAATTAAGCCAACCTCCCTGGTGGAGTCTAATCAAATAAATCAAAGAAATCCAATTAAATTCTTATCCTAGCGGATACACACCCAAATAAATTAAAATAAATGTTAAAATACACCTACAATAAAAATTTCAAGTTAAAACAACTTCGGGATTGGGAAAAATTAAATTTTTAAATTCAGATTAGCAATTTTAATAAAATAAATTAGATAAAAATTCAAAAATTTATAAAAATCTTCAAGATGACCTAAATCACTTCAATTGACATCCAGGACTCTTAAAAAATAATTTGATCTTATCTTAAGAAACCCAAATAAATACTTAAGATTAGAGTTTAACCAATTAAAAGTTAATTAAAATATAATCTAAAATAACTCAAATATTAAATCAAAATCAAAAATTGAATAGCATTCATTAAATCATTAATCAAACTTTAAATCAGAAAAGTATCATCTTTAAAAGAAATTAAATTAAATATGATTAAATATATTCAAGTTAATAAAACTCAATTAAATGATTAAATCTTAAATCAAACTCAAAATCTAAAATACTTAGAAAACTTTAATAATTTGATACTAATCGAATTAAACTAAATAAAATTAAAGCAAACTTAATTAACATATGATTAAATCACATCCATTTGGAATGAGATAATTATATAACCATCGAATATTTCAACCTAATAACTAAATTGAACATGTTAATGAAATCAAACAAACATAATAAATAAATCAAATCAAGTAAAACCCTAATCATAAATAATCAAACTCAATTAGTCAAACATTTAATTAATGAAAATTTAATGAATTAATCCATCATCTTAATTAATCAAATTAATTTAAATAAGTTATATTAAAGCTAACTCTAAAATTAAGCTTAAATCAAACCTATAATTAAATAATCACACCCCTTAGATAAATTAATTAAGTAAATTAAATTAATCATATGAAACCTAAACTTAATCAAACATAATTAAGATGAAATTAAACCCTAATCAAAACTTAAATTAAACCAAAATTAATAAGTCATTAATCTCAATCAAACAAACCTTTAATTCTAATAATTTTAATTGACTTAATCAAACTTAATTATATCTAATTTAACTTAATAAATTAATCCATTATCTTAATAAACCAAATTTAACTTTATAAATCATTAAAGTTAATTCAAATTAAATACTTAATTAATCTACTAATTAATTTAATCACACTATTAAATAAATTAATTAAGTAAATTACATTAATCATATTAAAAACTTATCAAACATAAAATGCAATTAAATGATAATCAAACCCTAATATAAACTTTTCATTAATTCATCAATTACATTAACTCAAATAAACATGAAATCAAATTAAAAGTTAAACAAATCTTTATTTAATTTAATCATACATCTTAAACAAACTAATTAAGTTAATCAATTTAATTACATTAAACTTAATTAATCAAAATGTAATTAAATATTAATCAAAACATAAATTAAACCTAAACCATTAAGTCATTAATTACACCATTTGTCTAAACAAATATGAAACTAAATAAAAAAACAAACCTTTATAATTAACATAAATACACTTATTAATTAAACAAATCACATAATCACATTGAACCTAAGCAAACCCATAAACCAATAAAGCTAATTAAATCAAATAGAATCAAATTAAGTTAAATCAAAAAAGATTCTCATCAATTTAATATAGAATTAAATCAAATCTCATTCAACTTACTTAAATAAAATAAATAAAATCAAAATGCAAACCAAACTTTGATGAACATGACAAATGGATGTGATTAAAAATAAAATCTCAATTACAAAGAATCAAACCCAATTAGAATCAAAAATAAAATCTTAATTAATCTAATCTGATCAAATTATAAATAAATGAACCACAATCTAATTAAATAAACCTAAATTTAAATCACATAACCATGATCAAAGAAAAGAATTAAATATTTAAAATGATATTGAATTATCAAGATTCAATTAAATCAAAACACCTAATCTAAAATTAATCAACCAAAACACATGAACTTAAATAAACTTAAACTCCATTAGACATTAAGGATATTGAATTATCAAGATGCAATTAAACTAAAACATATAATCCAAAAAATTAATTAATCAAATACTTAAATAAACTCAAATTCTAAATTCTAAATCAGATGAAATACACAAATTCAAATGGGCTAATCAAGATACTTAAGGACTTTAGTTAGATTCTTTAGGAATTAGGATGTAGAATAGGGTGAGTCCTGTCTACAGATGAAATTCATCCTATTCTTCATTCTTGAGAACCTAAATATCATTTCAACCAAATTAAATTGAAATAAAAATGAAAATCAAATCATTAAATCATTTGTATTGAAATCACCCTAAAGGTAAAATTTAAATTCAAACTCCAAATTGAGACTTAAACTAAAGAAGCCTAGTAAAGTCTTGCTACACAAGCCTTAAGCACACACATTAGAATACTAAGTCACTACTTCTAGTGCTAAGTTAAGGCGTTGTATGTATGATGTTGTGTTTTATTTTATGATGTAATATTTTAGATTGGATATTAGGGTGTATGTTTTGTAGACTGGATGTTAGTAGATTAGCTAATGATATTTTTTTGCAGGGGTTGTGCTTAAAGGGTATAATAAAAAATATAAATTTTTTTTGCTCTGTTGCTTAGCCCCTAAGTGTAACCCATGTTATTAGGGGCTTGGTTACCCATGTGGGTGCTAAGTCCAAATTATTCATATAACTGCTTGGGTTGTATGGTGTGTTTAGCTAACATTTGTTTTGCAGGTGTAGCTAGATTTACTTTTCCTATTTTTGATATAATTTTGCATTAGGAACTAGAATTAGTGCTATGGTGGATTAGGATGAGCAGTGGCCAGAAGGCTTAGTCCCTGGGGTGCCCTGTGATACCTTTGGAACAAATCAAATCAAAAGATAGAGAATGAAGAAATGAAGAAAAGAAGACCCCCCCCCATAGCATATATATTATTTTTTGTAATCCTGGTTGTATAAGGGTAGAGCTCGACTACCCATCTTTTCTTTTCTCTTTTTGAGGTGTAACCAGACGACCTGGCCTTTTATTCTTTTATGGTAGTCTATAAAATTATTTGATGTTGTGTTTAGATTGCACATTAGAACAACATGCTTTTTATAGTTTATTTATGATTGATGCTTGAATGTGTGGCACGGATGTAGGCTCTTAGGATAAAATTAATTTTCTACCCCAATTAACAACTCATAACTAAGATTTTAAAACAAGTCATAACCTTAAAAGCCTAAGAATTAAATCAAGATAATAAAATTTTTAGTAACCCCTTAATTTGGATGGATGAATGTATAATATCATGCATGTCATATTCTTTCACTCTTGTTAAGAGGGAGCTTCCATCTTTGCCAGAGAATTAAGGCTTAACCTATGAGAGCCTTTAGTGGAAGACACCCCTTTCTCTCTTGATTTGGCCTATAATCAAATTCTCATGCATTTAGGCATACAAAATCACATAGCCTCTGTCAAAACAAAAAGTCCAAAAGAATCAAATAAATTTGATAAAATTTACATTAGATTAAGTCATGGATTCATACCACTCATGCTCTAGTCTCTTAGGGAGTGAGTCTAAGGACTTAGTTTCCTTTCTAAATGAACAACCCTAGCCATCTTGCAAATCATAAGACTTGCCTACATGGATTTAAAGCGTAGGAGGAGTTAGCTGGCTGCCACTCCAGGTGGTAATAAGTCCAACAGTCGGGTGGTTTATTCTCTCTTGTGGAGGTAAACCATATACCCATTTTTTGCCTTAGATTTAAGTTGTGCCTTCATTTTGTACCAAGGCACCTTAGTTTTGGAATCTAAGGTAGCTGTTTCCTTTGGGCTACAAGCATAAATCCTCACCTCTTAGGCATTTCACAATCTTATGTTGTGGAATTATAAGCCCTAGCAATCTAATAAAATGTCAACTCAAATAATCAACTCTCTTCAATTTCAAAAATATAAAGCCCAACTATAGGGTAGATTGGAATGCTCACTAGGCTTCCTAGTATCATGAGCATTTCCTACTTTCTCACTTTGGATTCCAAAAATAAATCTTCTCCTTGATCTATCCCATTTGATTTTCTAAAATAGTCAATCCTTTGATAGTCTTAACCTTGAAATCTTTGGAGACCCTAATTATCTACTTTAATCGAGTATTCTTAAAATTCTCATTCCTTAGATGTAATTAACTATGCTTGAGAACTTAACTTCGACTTAAAATAAACCTACTTTACTTTTCATGTAAAGTAGGGAAAGATCTCAGTATATTGAAGACCCATCATGCCTTAGGAGCCCTTATTAGGTGATTAGGTCCATTATAGGGTGGTGATTTCTATCTTTTAAGATAGTACATCATTCTTTAATGTCTTATTCGATCACTTCAATAAATATCCCCTAAGATTTGCGTGGTGTCCCAAAAATAAACACCATAGATTTTTCTGGCATTCACGGGAAGGTTCCTCTCTCCATCTTTAGTAGACAATTATTGTCTCCAAGTATCGATAGTGGACTTATGTTTTATAGGCGAGGCTATCATTTTTTTTTAGTTGGCACTTAGCTTATTTCATCCTTAAGTAAAGCTCGCCAACATCCTTTGGTTTTAGGACCTCACTCGTGTAGGTCTTAAAATCCTATTAGTTCCCCAATAGGTGAAAATTAAAATTAATCAACAGAGGAGATGACCAAAATTAAAAAATCTCTTCACCATTAGATGGTGAGGCAAGGTTCATCCATGAACAATAAGAGAATAAAACTCTTCTACAAAATAACATGTCTTTCCAAAAGCACTTTTTCAAAATCCACATAATAAGGGATGTAGACAAAAGTTTATAAGAAATTTTCTCAAAACACATATAACCAAACCTCATTTAACAAATCTGATGATTGTTACAAGGAGGTTCTTTAAAAAAAATCAAAATCAAAATCAAAATCAATAATTTTTAATTTTCAAAAGCACATTTTCTTTGGAAATGGCTATCCCCATCCCACACACTCAAATTCGTTGGATGGAGATTCTATTTTCAAATAAAACTATGATATAAAAATTGAAACTCCACTTAGCATACTTCACATGTGCTAGAGTTGAAGTTTCCCCTCTTTTGAAAACCAATAAACTATACACACACAAAGAGAAGTCAAGACATATTTGAAACATAACCAAATTTGTCAAATGGGGTTCCCCTTTGAAGAAGGTAGAGCAAATTGAATTCTATTTGCATTTATCTGATAGAATTCCTTCATGCCAAAGTCTTGAACTTCAAAACACATTGGGAGCTCATTTGACATGCCCAATCGAATGAGAACTCTCTTTTTTGAAAATCATAAGTACAAAGTGAACTCCATTTAACATACTTAAGTCTGTTAAATAAGTTCATTTTCTTTCAAAAAAATCATAAACACATTTGACTTTCACTTAACATACCAAATTTGTTAAGTGAGTTTCATCTTCAAAAAAAAATCATAAACACATTTGACTTTCACTTAATATACCAAATTTGTTAAATGAGAGTTTTATTTTTAAAATCACACATGGACTTTCACTTAACATACCAAATTTGTTAAGTGAGTTTCATTTTCAAAATCAAACACACTTGAACTTCCATAACATACCAAATTTGTTAAGTGAGAGTCTCATTCTCAAAAAAAACATATCTCAAACAAATTTGGGGCTTTCTTAACATATCAAACTTGTTAAGTATGACTCCCATCTTCAAAGAAAAGTAAATTTATCTCAATCACATTTAACTTTCACTTAACATACCAAATTTGTTAAGTGAAAGCCTCAAACATAAACACAAATCGGACACATGTGGCCTCTAACATACCAAATTTGTTAAGTAAAAAGCCCCATTTTCAAATCAAAATATCACACAATCAAATCTTCATAAGCAAAAATATTTCAAATACACAATCACAACCTCTTCTTAGCATACCCAAATTTTCTAAGTAGAGGTCTTTCAAACTATCAATATTTTCAAACAAGATGCACAAAACACAAATATCTCCAAGAAAATCTCTCCTCAAATTTTAGAACCCCACCTAACCTACCTAAATTGGTTGATGGGTTCTAAATTGAAATCAAATGGTAAAGACTCTCCTCAATATCCAAAATCTCTCTAAAATTTTGATGAACCCTGCTTAACATCCTAAAGATTGTTCAGTGTGGGTTCAAATTCAAAATCAAATCTTGAAATCAATGATTGAAAGTGAATATCAAGGTAAGTGTCGACTGTTTACATTTCAACAATGCATATTTGGTCAATCAAATTATCCTCGGTTAGTATCTATGGCTCCCATAAGCTGTGTTTTCCTTCCCCGGCTAAACCTAGCCTTGGATCAAGCTAGTCTTTCTACTGGCTCCACAAGGTCATCTACTTTGGCCATGGTTTTGAGAGTGAGGATTTCTTGCGAGGGACCCTCACCAAAGTTAATAGGAGGTGGTATACTTATTTGATTGATATGCCATCGATTTTGAGTTTCCTCCACTAAGAGGAAGGCCCTTGTTGTTCACTACCTAGTATCATTTCTGTGCCGGTCGTTCCACCAGGTCATTCTTACTCTACTACTACCCCTCCTTGGATTCCCAAAGGGAAGGCCTTACGAAATAGTCTCCTCCACATTGAGGTGGATGCTAGCTCTACGCCATACCTACACGTTCACATGCAAGAATCACAAGATCAGCGACACCACAAGAGGCGAGAGAGAGATGGATGTCGCTTCCCATGTGGTGAGGAGAGGATCTCACAGACCTCTCCACATTTGAGTGGTAGTAGGTTTCACCCTCTCGACCTCGGATGGAGGGAGGACTACGGAGGATTGCTACACTCATCCACCACCATATTTGACTGCAGGAGCATAGGAATCCCTATCGGGCTGGGATAATCTTACGGTTGGCAGAAGCCTGGGGCCTCAGTGCAGGCATAGTTTTGATCCGAGGGCAGTTATCCCAGAGGTGAGAGTCGTCTGGGAGAGAGCCTTGGAGGTTGCATCCTCAGATGAGTAGGAGGGAATGACGAGGTTTGTCGAGTTGGCTCACTCGATGGATTTTCACGATCATTACCCTGCGTCGTTGAAGACATCATCCTTACTATCTTTACTGTCAGGAGGAGGCTATAGTCAGCGGCGATTGGTGCTACCTCGCGCTCCACTCACCGCACCATCATCTATCCAACTCATGACATCCCCATTCGACCAAGATTTGAAGCCCCCATCAGGAAAGACCACTCCATTGGTGATCACTGACCCAAGGATCACTCCATCTACTCCCGTTGAGGTGGTCGAGCTCTCTATTGACCTCAACTATGGAGAAGAAGGAATGGCGACCCAAGGCCATCAGGGAGTCACCACGCGGCGTACCCTTGCGGTCTCCACTGGCCTCGGTGGCAAGGGTGAGGATATAGATGTAGTGCCCATGGCAATAGATCCTTCCACAGTCAGTGTTCAGCCAGTGGTAGTGATCAACATATACCTACCAGTGAGCACAGTCCTCTTAGAGATAGTGAAATGCGGTGGCAAATGCATGTATTTTGGGTGAGTATAGCCCTCCGGTGGGTTAGTGTTTTCCTGCGTGAAGCTCTTGATGAGATCATTGCTCGACTGGAGAGAGGGAACTCTATGGGGATGATTGCTCGATGAAGAGGATGCTGGTCAATTTTGATCCGGATGGATGATCTCTTGGAGGATTCAGAAGTCCATATGGTCGACACTTGGGGTTCCCTCCTTATGGATCAACATAGAGAGGTGTTGTAGTTGAGGAAAGAAGACACAGCTCATTCAACCCAACCTTCATCGGCGGTGAGAGATGAGCATATTTGGAAGATGGAGAAAAGAGTTGAAGATTTATTAGCGATAGTTTTAGCACTTCAAGGCCAAGCTCCATCAGTACAGCCTACTCCCTTAGAGGCTGACCACCCTGGGTTGTTGCATGTTTTGGATCAGCCCAAGAGTACATCTCTCGTAGACCAGGATAGTGGCAGCATGCATAGGAAGGTGGTGGACAACACCTCCATGCAAGAAAAATATATTAAGCAGTTAGTGGAGCAGCAAGTGAAGGATGCATTGGCACAAGCCCGAGGTGGCTCATCTATTCCAAAGGGTAGACCCTACGGAGGAATTTGATGGTGTCCAATATCTAAGGGTTTTGTCCTTCCTTCAAAATGATGGTGGGAACCCCGCGACACATAGCATTTAGGGGATCTTTGCAATCTTTGGTGGCAATGATGCACTTCTTTTAGTCTCTTCATTAGTAGTTTGATAGGCATCGCATTTTATTGGTACATGAACTACCCAATGTTTCAGTGAAGACTTTCGAGTTGGAGCACCTCTTCATCAAGAGGTTTGAGCCAAATAAAAGGGTAATAGGTGACCTCATTGTGGGCCCAACAAAATCAAATGAGTCCCTTGTTGATTATATTCTCGGTGGCAAACGAGTATGAAATGTGAACCACATGTCACGACATGCTTAGAAATTCTTCCCAAGAATATTCATGGCGGTTGCATGCTCAAATTTATGATCAAAACCTTTGAGAAATTAATCAACAAGCCTACAAGGGAAGCGCAGTTACCTTTACCAATCATTCAAGACCATAGAAAGCAAGAAGAAGCAGAGGGGGGAGTAGTGTGTGGGTGATGAGAGGAAGCGACCGACGAGCTCAATATGAGAGACCTCATGAATGGTAGCCATTCTCTCACTCACCACCTACGATATATCACCACGTTGCCAAATAGTACCGCCTCACGCCTGTATACTCGACTGGTACTCATATCCACCGGGAAGCTATTACCCACCTACTCATAAATTGATATTATATTCATTCAAGAGGGAGGTAGTTAGGAAGATCTTTAAGAATCTCTTAAAGAAGCGACTTTGTTACGCCCGAGAGAAAGATGTGGGCAAGAGTGATGATCCTAACTATTTCCCCTACCACCGTATATGGTCATGTCTTGGAGGATTGTGTCACTTTTGGGGCGGCTTGTGCTACAAGTCGAGGATTATTATCCCCAAGGAATACTTGTTAGAACAACCCTCTAGTTTATCAGTAATTCTTGGGGATACGATCCTCTTAAAAGAAGGTTGGGATATTGTCCAAATCTCTCTAAAAAAGTGGTCTCTAAGATCAAGAAGCTTTCTTTACAGGTGTTTGAAGTAACTCAAACCTCCAACACCAAGGAAGGTTTGCAAGTTGCCAAAGACAACTTGAAGAAGGTGTCGACTAGCGGCGTGACTACCTTACTTGCAGGATAGCATAGCACCCACCCATCAAGCACTCCATCCACTATTGCATTTTACTTCTTCCTCCACTAGCTCCTCTTCTGCCAATAGGAGCATTGTATCAGTGGACAAGAGAACTATACCCCTTTCTCCACTTACTTTATTAGATTTCTGTCATGTACCTCCATCAGAAGAAATCAATGAAGAAAGCTTTCACTTACATCTTGTCCACTTCGATACTCTAGATTTTATTCCTCTGAAAACTCTTCAAGTCTACAAAATAATGATGACTCTAGTTTGATCATTCCACCTTTGATTTAGAAATGGATTTTCCATTCCTGAATCATTCGGGTTCACCCATTGAGATTGATTTGGAGTCATCTGACTCTGATGATCCCATAGGAGAAGTCATAGGTACACCTGATGAGAAGGTAGAACTTCCTACAAATTCATCATTCCAAGAGGTCACTGAAGTTAACCTTCGTAGTGGCAAAGTTCTACCTCCTAGGGTGGCACCTCAGGATAAGGGCAAAACATTGGTTCTAAAGAAGCGGATAGCATATCCACAAGATGCTCCACCCATGGATATGCTTGTGGAGGATCAAGCCAAGGTTGACTACAATGTCACACATCTTAGAAAGTCCACTAAGTTAAGTATATATGACACCCTCATCTTATCCAAAGAGATGAGGGAATCTTCAATCAAGGCCCTGATCGGAGATATCTTGTAGTGCGAAGAGGAGGCTTGCGTTCAGAGGACACTCTAGAGTTACATTCGATGATGAAGACTTGCTTTAGAATGACCAATCACCGCCCTCTTTACATTACAGTGGATGTTGGAAGATACAGGATATCCAGAGTTCTTGTTGAGGTGCATGTGAATATTATGAGTCTAAAACCCTGCACTTACTTAAGATTGACATCTCCAAACTTTCAAGAGAGGATGATGTTGAGAGGATTCAATGAACAAGGCGAGAGGGCTTTAGGCTCTATAGTGTTGCCATTAGAAGTGGATGATTGGAAGACTACTGCCAAGTTTCATATTATAGACTCAGATACATCTTTCAATGCTTTACTTGGGAGACCATGGATACATGAGAACAATGTGGTTCCATCCTCTCTACATCAGTGCATGAAGTTCATGAGAGGTGGGATTGAATACTGCATCAAAGGAGATCTTAAGCCATTCACAGTTCATGAGGTCAAAATATATGAAGATGCGACCTACTATCTCCCTCAAAATCAACAAGTCTATTCTCATGAACTTGGTGAAAGTTCAAAATAAAAGAAAAGAAAAGAAAAAGAAAAGAAAAGAAAAAGAAAAAAGAAAAGAAAAAAGAAAGAAAAGAAAAAGAGATAGAAAATAAAAGGGAGCGAGAAATAGACTTGGAGGAGAAAGTAGAGCCTAACATTATATTCCACCCACAGTTCGTTACTCCATTCGAACATATGGGTAGGATGACTCGACCTCCACCAGGCAGAGGAAGAGGTAGATCCAGAGACATGCCTAGAGATGAAAGACCTCCTTATTGGCCATCCAATAGGGTTATGTCTCTACGGGACTACACTACTATCATATATAGACTTAGAATCTAGTTTAGATGATGAGTCATATATGATTAGTACACTAGTAGCACTTCAGAGCATATCCCCATGCAAGTGGTTGAGCGGGGCGATGAAGAGGGCTCTAAGCAAAGCATAAGTGTATCCAGTCTATATGTGAAACATTGAAGCATCGTTGGGAACTTTAGCTCCCCACTTTTCTCACAAAAGTTGAGGGTTTGGTAGTTAAGGAAGCCCTAAGTCTTCCACAAATGTAAAGGTGCAGTTCTTTCTTGGAGCATCATCCTCAAGTCAAGAAGGCGATGTAGAACTTGAGGATGATTCATATAAAGATTTAATAGAATTACCTTTTGATTGGTATTAGCCTTGTGTTCTTAATTTAGCAAAGAAAGGATTAATTCCACATGCTTGGTCTAAACACGAGATTACTTTGAAAGGTTATGGGACAACAAATGTGACATTCACAATCAAGACTAGGATTGATTATAATTGTTAGTTGATGATGATGATTACTTAGTCATCACCAATCATTTGGAATCGATAGGTTCTTTTCAAATCATGCTAACTCATATGAGGAGGTGTGCTTAGAAACTTTAGATGATCCAAATGACTTTGAAGTCAAAGATGCACGCAGTTTGAAGAGATTAGATCAACTATCGATGAGCTCAAAAAAATCAACCTAGGAACTGAAGATCCACAACCAACATATATCAGTTCTCTACTGAATCAAAAAGAAACTAATGATTTAGTGAAACTATTGATTGAGTTTAAGGATTGCTTTGCATGGAGTTATGAAGAGATGCGGTTTATCTCGACATAGCGATAAATAAATAGAACCTAATGCTAACCCTATCAAATAGGCTCCTAGACGCATGCGATTAGACATTGAACAACAGGTCACTTTTGAAATTAAGCGATCGATCGGCTTTATTAGGGAAGAAAAATATCTACTTGGTTGGCTGTCATCTAGTTAAGAAAAGAATGGCCAAATTTGCATATGTGTTGATTTTAGGGATCTAAATAAAGCATGTCCTAAGGATGAATTTCACTTATACCGAATTAATGGTGGACATTGCATCATCTCATGCGGTATTCTCCTTTATGGATATCGGCTACAATCAAATTAAGATGGCCCCAGAGGATGAAAGAAACACTGCCTTTCGAACCCCGATCAGAATATATTATTATAAGGTCATGCCTTTCGGCCTTAAAAATGTCGGTGCCACATACCAGCGGGCCATGACTCGAATCTTCGATGAACTCATTCATCATCAAGTTGAATGATACATCGATGATCTCGTTGTCAAAAGCAAAGAAAAGGAAGACCATCTCTTTGACTTGAGAGTAGTTTTCGAACAGTTAAGATGATACAACCTCAAAATGAACCCCCTGAAGTGTGCATTCGGAGTAGCTTCAGAAAAATTTCTTGGGTTTGTTGTTCACGGGTGAAATTGATCGAAAAGATCAAAGCGATATTAGAAATGCCACCCCTAAAAGCCTAACACAACTCGAGGTCATTCCAAGGCGGTTGGCATATCTAAGGCGCTTTATTTCCAACTTATCGGGATGCCAACCATTCTCAACACTTATCAAAAGATGCCAAGTTCAAATGGGATGACAAGTGCGACGCTTTCAGACATCAAGCAATATGACACCTCCTCCTAGCGGCCTATCAGGGCAAGCCACTCATATTATATACTACTGCATTAGATGACTCCCTTGGCTCTTTGTTGGCTCAAACCAATGATGATGTGAAGGAGAACTCTCTCTATTATCTCAGTCATCGTCTAATCCCTGTTGAGGCAAACTATCCACCTATTGAAAAGCACTGCCTAGCTTTAATCTTTGCATCACAAAAGCTACGACACTACATGCTTTCTCATAAGGTGAACTTGATCTCCAAAGTCAATCCACTATAATATCTCATGACACGACCGACCTTATCTGGATGGTTGGCACATTGGTCCATGATTTTGTCTCAGTTTGATATAACATTAGGCCCTCAGGTGCCATAAAGGACAAGCACTTGCGGATTTCTTAGCAGCACATCCACTCCCTGCTGATTCTTTGCTTAACAATGATCTCCCTAATGAACAAATCATGAACTTAGGGGATACTAGTGCTCGCCATTGGGAGATGTACTTTGATGGTGTAGCTTCCTCTTAAAGAGGAGGAGAACCACAACTTACTATCCCAGGGAAGGCAGGGGTAGGAATAGTTCTCCTAACTCCAGACCGCGATGTGATGAGATTCTCATATCATTTGTCCAATCCATGCACAAACAATGAGGCCGAATATGAGGCTCTGATTGTTAGTCTAGAGTTAGTCATTACACTATGCATCCAGAGTATCAACATCTTTGGGGATTCTCAGTTAGTCATCAACCAAATCGTTGGGTCCTACAAAGTTCTAAAGCCTAAGCTCCATCATTACCACAAGTACACTATGGAGTTGTTGGCCCAAATCCTAGAGGTTACCATCTTCAAGATTCCTCGAGGAGAGAATGCAATAGCAGATGCATTAGCCAAGCTTGCCAAAGAGTTGGCATGTCAGAAGATGAGTCCATTCCAATAAGGGTCCAAAATAGACAAGTCTTATCCCTTATTGATGCTGAACTCATCGAGAGATTCTCTCTTGAAGGGAGGTTGCCATTACCAGTAAGGATGAGGAGCCAGATTGGAGGCAACCATTCATAGATTATTTAAATGTAGGCTACCTCAAGAGAAATCACTGGCACACCAGGTGAAGCAGAGCCCTTTCTATACTCTTGTTGGCGCACCTTGTACAAAGTCTTTCGATCATATGTGGTTACGTTATGCGGACAAACATGGCGAGAATCATGAGGTACACTCAGGGTTATGTGGGGCACATCAATCTAGTCTAAAGATGAAAGCTAAAATCAAGACATTAGGATACTCTGGCCTTGATGATCACGGGCGCATGGATAGCTAGGAGATGCCATCAATGTCGTACAGTGTGGTCTACATCAACTAACATTCTACATCCTACATTGGCCTCATGGCCATTTGAGTGTTGGTGCGACATTGTATTGTCGATCCTCCTCCTTCTTCCAATCGATTCATTCTAGCTCGACTACTTTTCCAAATGGGCATAGCAATCCCACTTAGAGGTCCGCACTCAACATGTGCTCCAATTTTAGAACCATATCATTTATAGGTTCGGGGTGCCTCGACAAATTATATTTGATAATGATACTGCATTCAAGAGCACTAAAAGCAATAGCTTTGCTCGAAGACCCAACATAGATTGGAGATATTCTACCATCTACTATCCAAGAGAGAATGGATTAGCAGAAGCTTTCAACAAAATCCTCATTCAAATACTGAAGAAGACACTAGATGACAACAAATGATGATGGCATGAAATGGTTGAAGCTTTGCTCTGTACCACATATAGAACTCCAACTCAATCTACCCCTTTCTCCTTAGTGTATGGGTTGATTCTACCATTGAAGTCCAACTCCCATCACTAAGGATAGCATGGTAGCAAAATCATAACAGAATGCCAAGTTACGGTTGGAAGAGCTCAAAGGTTTGGAGGAGAGAGAGCATGCCAAAACCTCAAGTTATACAAAGCCAAGATGATTCAAGCTCATAACAAGTTGATTCATAGAGCTTTTCGTATGAGAGCTTGTTTTAGTTCTAAGGAGACCAATTGTTGCTCGTGAAGATAGGAGGAAAGTTTGAACCCACTTGGGAAGGCCCTTATGCCATAGAAGGCCTACCAAGGAGGTCTTACCAACTAAATTATAAAGGAGAGCGCCTGATGCTTCCAATCAATGGGCTCTACTTAAAGAAATATTATCCATAAATCTTGTTTGAAAATAATTATCAATAAAATCTCTTTTCATCTCAAATTTTATTTCTTCTATGTTAGAAATATCTTTTGCTTGTGAATTCACCATGATATATTTAGGGTCCCCAGTGGCATCCTATTCCTTCATATCAAACACAAAACACATATCTTTCTCTCGGGCTATTTTGATGTGGGAGCAAGTGTGCACTCACTCATTAGCTCTAGGTCGAGTTCAATTTGTGTCCAAAGCAATCACCCAATGGTCATTTATTGGAGGATGTGAGTCCCGCTTTCTTCTAATTTGACCATTGCAACCGACAAGCTTTAGTTTGGTAGTCTTCCTTTGTGAACTACCTTGTGTTGGCTTTGTTTAAGAAGATGTGAGTCCCGCTTTCTTCTTGAACTAGCCACCATACTCTCTAAAGGTCGAGTTTCTCCGAGGTTTAGGCGTAAGAGTCCCCAGTGGAATCCTATTCCTTCATATAAAATATGAACAAACATATATTTTTTTTCTCAGGCTATTTTGATGTGGGAGCAAGCCCCCTGTGGCACTCACTCATTAGCTGCTCTAGGTCGGGTTTGATTTATTTTCCAAAGCAATCGATCACCCTAGTGGTCATTTATTGGAGGATGTGAGTCCCTATGCTTTCTTTCTAATTTGACCCTTGCAAACTGATGAGCTCCTTGTTAGTTTCATAGTCTTCATTGCCTAGCCAGTAAGCTACCTCATGGTTGATCCTGTCTGAAAAGATGTGAGACCCTGTGCTTTCTTCTTGAATTAATCATCATGACCTAACAAGGTCCCCCAGAGGCTCCTTTTCTCTTGGCTATGTTTGAGTCGATATAAGCCTCAAGTGGCATTCACTCATGAGCTCTAGGTCGATGGCACTGTCGGTGAAGATAGACTATCCCAGTCGGTTGCTTTAGAGATGTAAGCCTACACACTTTCTTTCTAGACTAATTGTTGCAAACCGATGGGCACCATAGGTTGGTTGATGTTCTATCTTGCTGACTCACCCTGGTACACCACTCTTGGAAGATGTAAGTCTCACGCTTTCTCCATGAGTTGGCCACCAAATACCTATGTGATATATGACTAGCCATGTCATTTTCTAGGTGTTGGATCAAGCCCCTTGTGGCCCCCCTGCGGCATTCTAATTGGATCACATTCTTTGAGGCCCCATTTAGACACTACACGGGTTACTTTTGGATTGGACAATCCCCCTTTCTTGGTAGCCACCCCTGTGGTCCGTTTGATCCCTCGCAAACTAACAGGGTCCATGATAAAATAAACTAAACAAACAAACAAAATACTTGCTTGTGGATTAGAATTCAAGCCCCGGTTCTTTCCCAAGCAGCATCCTATTTTTAGGGTGTCGTAAAACTCATAGAATTGCGACTACACGAGTTGAGATAAATCCCCGGGTCGGTACTCACTCCATAGTCGCCCTTAGGTTGAGTTCAACTTGTTGTGCCACCAATGAGTTACCCGGTGGTCGTCTTTGCTTTGAAAGATATAAGTCTATTAAGCATTCTTTCTAGCACGATCGTTGCAAACCGATGCGACCCAGGTCGGGCGATTTGTTCATGGCGATCACCCTGTGGATTCTTATTTAGAAGATGTGAGTCCCGTGCTTTCTTAACTTGACCATTAAGCGAAAGGCACCCCTTGGGTTGGTTAGTTCTACCTAATGGTGGTAGACTATCCCTTTGGATTTATAAACCTAAGATAGGTCTAGGCTGATATTAGCTCCTTCTTAGTAGATTCATCACAAACCAGCAGGTCCATCTAAAATTAAAGTAATTACTATTCTTGAGTCGATATGAGTCCACGGCGGCATTTCAAATAGTCTCACTGGTCGGGATTGATCTGTTGTTGCCATCAGATCACCCCAAGTTGATCCCTACTTTGGAAGATGTAAGTGCTATGCTTTCTTCTAGTACGTTGTTGCACCAAAAGGCAACCCTTGTGGATAGTCCTACCTTATGGTTGGTAGACTACCCCTTTGTAAATCTAAGATAGGTCAAGGCTGACATAGCTCCTTCTAAGTGGGTCCATCATGCACTTGGGTCCATAATATAACACATAAAATTAAATTAAATTAAATCAAATCAAATTAATCATCGCTACTCTTGAGTTGAGGTAAGAAGGCTCTCTAAGTCGCCTTAGGTAGGGTTTGATGTGTTGCTCGTCCAATAGATCACCCAATGGCTTTTCCTTACTTTGGAAGGTATAAGTCTACTACGCTTTCTTCCTAGCATAGTCGTTGCACACCAAAAGGCAACCCCTTAGGTTGGATAGTCCTACCTTATGGCAGGTAGACTACCCCTTTAGACTTATAAATCTAAGACAGGTCAAGGCCCATGTGGCTCCTTCTTAGTATAGTCCATCGTACATCGACAGGGTCCATAACAAAATAAATTTGAAACCAACCTCCCCGAGTCAAATTAAACATATCAAAAAACCAATTTCTCTCCAGAGGTTCAAATTGGCCTCCTTGGGAAACAGTTATAAATTAAACAAATTTCGTACATCCCGGATATGCCCTCAATCTAGAACCCTTCTCCCCAATGGAGCCATAATAAATTAAGCCAACCTCCCTGGTGGAGTCTGATCAAATAAATCAAAGAAATCTAATTAAATTCTTATCCCTAGCGGATACACACCCAAATAAATCATATTCACAATCAAACTCAGATCCATATGCATAGATAACTTTGTTCCAGAGGAAGGTTCATGTACTCAATCCCTAGTGGATTCTTGCTCTCTTATGCCCTTGGCATAAAGAGCTGCATTCTAAGATGATTTTCTACCTTTTCTAGGTAGAGATCACTTACATTATTTGTTGCAACCTTCAATGTTGTTGATCTTTTGATACATGTGTGGTGTCCGTTACACCACACCTATTGGGGTCCTTGTTGACCTCACTTTTGGAGTGAGCTCTTAACATCCTCTTAGACTTAGGAATCTTTAGACACTAAGATTTCTTAGTCATAAGACACATCTAGTGATTAGGTGAACACTAACCTAAGCTAGACTTAGAAGTGTTAATCATAAGATTAGGCTATGCCTTGGGTTTAAGAAATTACTTATCCTCTAGCTAAACATAATCTAGATACACTTTCTCAAATCAGACTAAATTCTCAAATCTCAAATTCAAATTCAAATTCAAATTCCAAATCTAATTTCAAAATTTGACTCCAAATGATTGAAACCCAAAATCAAATTCAAATCCTAAAACCCTTCTAAGCCATATGAACCATAATTAAAACTCTCTTTAAATCAAATCAAACTCAATTGATCTCTTCATAAATCAATTATTCCTTCATTTATATTCACAAATATAAATGAAATCCAAATTCAAATGACCAAAACCATATTGAAAATCAAATCCAAACTCAATTTAAACCCTTTAAGCCAATTCTTTGGACTTAGCCAAATTCTATCCAGATCAAGTCAAAATGAATTTTCTCTTGAATCAATCATTTATTCAATTATCTACCCAAATATAAATAAAACCTACAATCATCAAATCAAATCAAATTAAACCAACTTGCACCGACTAAAAACTGGACTCATTTGAGCCAACTTCTAATCCAACCCAATTGGATTGAACTCACCAAAATCTTCCACCATGATTTTTTGATCACCTAGGATGATCAATTGCAATCAATTGGGCCAAACCAAGCCCAATTGGCCATTTGATCCAAATTGACCCAAATTGGCCTAAAGAACCAAATCAGGTCAAATCATGATCTAACCCAAATTGATTGCAACCAATGGCTCAATCTCATTCCAAATTGATTATTGAACTTGTCAAAGCAATAATTGAACTCAATTTGATCAATCGAGCCCAATCGGTCAACTTGACCCAACCTAGCCCAAATTGGCCTAAAGGGTCAATTTAGCCTAAATCAAAATTAAATCCAAATTAATTCAAAACAAAGACCACATTCATCTTCAATTAGCTAATTGAACATGAATCAACTCATTTCAAAGCTAATTTGGCCAATTTGGTCAAATGGGTCAATTTGGACCCATATGACCCAAATTGGGCCAAACCTTGAAACCAAGCCAAAACCCATTGGGTGATCAAACAAACCAATTTGGGTCAGCCAAAATAAACTCAACCCATTTAAATCTCATGATCCTCCCCATAGGATTCCACTTCATTTAATTCCCCATCACATGCACTTAACCCCCACACATGGCCCCAATATTTCAATTAAACAAATCTCATCATATGGCAACAAGAGAGGACTTTGGAGCAAAAATCCAAAGTCCTCAATCAATCTAGATCTAGCCCTAACCACCCCAACAAGATGGCATTCAATTTGGAGCCAAAATAATTCAAAAAAAATTTGTATTTTCATCCATTATAAAAGGAGGGGGAGATGAGACTTGAGCTCTCTTGCTCCCACTTTATTGACTCCCAAAAACTCCAAAGCAAAGGGAACCCATCCCCCATTTAGCCTTTGAGCTCAAATAATACAAGAATTTGCTCTTCTGAGGCGACGGTAAACATCGGAGAAGGAGGTGTGAGAAAGCAAGATAAAGATTACTCGCTTCCTCACATATAGGATCTCCAGATCTTCACGAAAATCATCCCTGAGGTAACTTTTGTCAAACCGTGGGATTTGCATATTTTGTATTAAATTTCCTGCAATTTTAGGAATTTTCTTTAGAAAATCCAGCATTTTATTTTAAATCATCCCAAATAGGAAATAGAATTTTTTTGGTGTGAATCGGCGCAAAAACGGGTCCATTTGGACAAGTTTTGGCTTAGAAACTTTCATTTTTTCCAAAATACCCCACTATGTTCACGCCGGTTCATAATCGATCCGCAATTAGCGGGGTCGGATAGCTGGATCGCGATCGGCCTTCAGATCACGTGATGCGATTTGGACCATCTGATCGCATGGTTTGCATGATCGGACGGCTCTGATCGTGTAATCAAACTTGAGCGGCGTCGAACCGTGCAGAAAATTATCGGACCATTTGATCGCGTGGTTGTGATCGGACTCATCGCATCGATCCGCACGGATCAGCTCGATGACCATCGATCGTGATGGACGGTCAGAATTCACGCCTTTCCCATACATTCATCACACATTTTTAATATATATATATATATAATAAAATAATTTAAATCATCGAAAAAAAAATTCTTAAAATAAAATACTTAACCAAAATTACAACAAGGCTCGTTGGATTTCAGAGGAATCCAACCAAAATACTCAAAATTTAGTATTGTTTAATTTAGATTTTAGTGAAAAATATTTCATTAATTAAGCCAAAATATAAGTTAGATTAAGTTAGATTTTTTTGATATTGAAATTAATGTTAAAATACACCTACAATAAAAATTTCAAGTTAAAGAACTTTTGGATTGGGAAAAATTAAATTTTTAAATTCAGATTATCAATTTTAATAAAATAAATTAAATAAAAATTCAGAAATTTACAAAATCTTCAAGATGACCTAAATCACTTCAATTGACATCAGGACTCTTAAGAAAATGATTTGATCTTAAATCTTAGAAACCCAAATAAACACTTAAGATTAGAGTTTAAATAATTAAAAGTTAATTAAAATATAATCTAAAATAACTCAAATATTAAATCAAAATCAGAAATTGAATAGCATTCATTAAATCATTAATCAAACTTTAAATCAAAATATCATCTTTAAAGGAATTAAATTAAATATGATTAAATCTATTTAAGTTAATAAAACTCAATTAAATGATTAAATCTTAAATCAAACTCAAAATCAATAAACTTAGAAAACTTTAATAATTTGATACTAATCGAATTAAACTAAATAAAATTAAAGCAAACTTAATTAATGATTAAATCACATCCATTTGGAATGAGATAATTATAATCATTGAATATTTCAACCTAATAACTAAATTGAACATGTTAATGAAATCAAACAAACATAATAAATAAATCAAATCAAGTAAAACCCTAATCATAAATAATCAAACTTAATTAGTCAAACATTTAATTAATGAAAATTTAATGAATTAACCCATCATCTTAATTAATCAAATTAATTTAAATAAGTCACATTAAAGCAAACTCAATTAAACTTAAATCCTAATTAAATTTAATAATCACACCTTAAATAAACTAATTAAGTTAATTAAATCATATTAAACCTAAACTTAATACATAATTAAGATGCAATTAAATATTAATCAAAACATAAATTAAACCTAAATTATTAAGTCATTGATCTTTAATTAAACAAATCTTTAATTAATCTAATTACCCTTAATCAACCTCAATTAGTCAAACATTTAATTAATGAGAATTTAATAAATTAATCCATCATCTTAATTAATCAAATTAATTTAAATAAGTTACATTAAAGCTAACTCCAAGATTAAGCTTAAATCAAACCCATAATTAAATTTAATCTACACCCTTAAATAAATAATTAAGTTAATTTTAATCATATGAAACCAAACTTAATCAAACATAATTAAGATTATTAAACACTAATCAAAACTTAAATTAAAATAAATCATTAGTCATTAATCTCAATCAAACAAACCTTTAATTAATCTAATAATTTTAATTGACATATCAAACTTAATTAAACATCTAATTAATGCAAACTTAATAAATTAATCCATTATCTTAATAAACCAAATTTAACTTTATAAATCAGATTAAAGTTAATTTAAATTAAATACTTAATTATTCTACTTAATCACACCTATTAAATAAATTAATTAAGTAATTACATTAATCATATTAAACTTAAGCTTAATCAAACATAAAATGCAATTAAATGATAATCAAACCCTAATTTAAACTTTAATCATTTAATCAATTACATCATTAACTCAAATAAACATGAAATCAAATTAAAAGTTAAACAAATCTTTATTTAATTTTCATACCTCTTAAACAAACTAATTAAGTTAATCAAATTAATTACATTAAACTTAATTAATCAAAATGCATTAGACGACCTAGATCATTTCGGCTCGAGCTTGGATCGCTCGCTCGGCTCAGATTACGCGATCGGAGCCATGCGATCTTCACCGTCGCGATCGGATCGGATAGCATCCACACACGATCTAAAGGCCAGGATCGTGTGATCCGACCCGTCCGATCCCACGAACTGCGGGATCGGACGGTGGCTGTGAGCCTCCAGCAGTGAACAGTATTTTCAAGGGTATTTTTGGAAAAAATAAAAGTTTCTAAGCCAAAACTTATCCAAATGGACCTGTTTTCACGCCGATTCGGACCGAAAAAAATTCTATTTTCTATTTTGGATGATTTAAAATAAAATTGCTAGATTTTCTAAAGGAAATTCCTAGAATTTCTGAAATTTAATACAAAATATGCAAAATCTAAGGCTACGGTTTGGCGAAAGTTACCTCAGGGGATGATTTTGGCGGCGATGAAGATCAGGAGATCTATGTGTGTGAGGAAGCTTCAGAGTAATCTTTAGCTCTTGCTTCTCTTCGGGACACCTCCTTCTCTGATGTTTATCGTCGCCTCGCCGGAAGAGCAAATTCTTGTATTATTTGAGCTCAAAGTGGCTATACGAAGTGGGGGATGGGTTCCCTTTTACTTTGGGAAGTTTTTGGGAGCTAAATAGTGGTGGGAGGAAGAGAGCTCAAGTCTTTTCTCTCCCTCCTTTTATAATGGATGAAAATACAAATTTTTTTTAATTATTTTGGCTCCAAATTGAATGCCATCTTGTTGGGGTGGTTAGGGCTAGATCTAGATTGATTGAGGACTTTGGATTTTTTTTTCCAAAGTCTCTCTTCTATCATATATGATGATTTTTTAATTGAAATATTGGGGCCATGTGATGGGGGTTAAGTGCATGTGATTGGGGAATTAAATGAAGTTGGGTGGAATCCTATGTGGGGAACTATGAGGGATTTAAATGGGTTGAGTTTATTTTGGGCTAACCCTAAATTGGTTTGGGTTGGGTTTGATCAGCCCCCAATGGGTTTTGGCTTGGTTTCAAGGGGTTTGGCCCAATTTGGGTCATATATTTGGGTCAAATTGACCCATTTGACAAACCAAATTAGCTTGGGAAATGAGTTGATTCATGTTCAATTAACTAATTGAAGATGACTGTAGTCTTTTTTTCAATTAATTTTGATTTAATTTTGATTTAAGCTAAATTGACCCTTTATGCCAATTTGGGCTAGGTTGGGTCAAGTTGACCAATTGGGTTTGATTGATCAAATTGAGTTCAATTATTGCTTTGGTCAAGTTCAATTGGTTACAATCAATTTGGGTTAGATCATGATTTGACCCGATTTGGTTCTTTAGGCCATTTTGGGTCAATTTGGATCAAATGGTCAATTGGGCTTGGTTTGGCCCAATTGATTGCAATTAATCATCCTAGGGTGATCAGAAATCATGGTGGAAGATTTTGGTGAGCTTGGTTCAATCCAATTTGGGTTGGATTAGGAGTTGGCTCAAATGGGTCCTTTAGGTCACTTTAGGTCAAATGCACCTACGTAGGTCAATTGATTTAGTTTTGATTTGATTTGATTGTATGTTTCATTTATATTTGGCTAGATAATTGAATAAATGATTGATTCAAAAGAAAATTCGTTGGCTTTGACTTGATCTAGATAGAATTTGGCTAAGTCCAAACAATTGGCTTAAAGGGTTTAAATTGAGTTTGGATTTGATTTTCAATATGGTTTTGGTCATTTGAATTTGGATTTCATTTATATTTGTAAATATAAATGAAGGAATAATTGATTTATGAAGAGATTAATTGAGTTTGATTTGATTTAAGAAAAGATTTGGCTAAGCTTATGAATATGGTTCATATGGCTTAGGAAGGGGTTTTAGGAATTGAATTTGATTTAGGGTTTCAATCATTTGGAGTCAAATTTTGAAATTAGATTTGGAATTTGAATTTGAATTTGAATTTGAATTTGAATTTAAGATTTGATTTGAGAATTGAGTCTGGGTTTGATTTGAGAAACTATATCTAGATTATGTTTAGGCTAGAGGATAAGTAATTTCCTTAAACCCAAGGCATAGCTAATCTTATGATTAACACTTCTAAGTCTCTAGGGTTGGGTTAGGTGTTCACTAATCACTAGATGTGTCTTATGACTAAGAAAATCTTAGTGTCTAAAGATTCCTAAGTCTAAGAGGATGTTAGACTCACTCCAAAGTGAGGTCAACAAAAGGACCCCGGTGTGTAGCGACAAGGCACACGCACATATTGGCGTTGAAAGATCAACAACATTGAAGGTTGCAACAAATAATGTAAGTGATCTACTAGACACGAAGGTAGATAGAATCATGATCTTAGTGCAATGCAGCTCTCTTTATGCCAAGGGCATAAGAGAGCAAGAAGGAATCCAATAGGGATTGAGTACATGAACCTTCCTCTAGGGGAACAGGTTCAAGTTATCCGCTGGGGATATGGATCTAAGTTTGATTGTGAATATAATTTATTTAGGTGTGCATCTGCTAGGGATAAGAATTTAATTGGATTTCTTTGATTTATTTGATAAGACTCCACAACGAAGGTTGGCTTAATTTATTATGGCTCCATTGGGGAGAAGGGTTCTAGATTGAGGGCATATCCGCTAGGGATGTACACTCGGTGAAATTTGTTTAATTTATAATGAGGTTCCACTAGGGAGGCCAATTTGATTTGCCTCATTGGAGAGAAATTTGGTTTGCTTGATATGTTTAATTTGACTCCCTGGGGAGGTTGGTTTCAAATTTATTTTGTTATGAACCCTATCAATTTGCGAGGGACTAAACTAAGAAGGAGCCACTAGGGCCTTGACTTGTCTTAGATTTATAAGTCTAAAGGGGTAGTCTACCTGCCATATGGTGTGACTATCCAACCTAAGGGGTTGCCTTTTGGTGTGCAACGACTATGCTAGGAAGAAAGCGTAGTAGACTTATACCTTCCAAAGCAAGGAAAAGCCGCTGGGGAGATCTATTGGATGAGCAACACATCGAACCCTACCTTAAGGCGACTACTGAGTGAGCGCCGAGTCTTACCTCAACTCAAGATTAGTCATGATGATTAATTTGATTTGATTTAATTTAATTTAATTTAATGTGTTATATTGTGGACCCCGTCAGTGTGCGATGGACCCACTGAGAAGGAGTTATGTCGGCCTTGACCTATCTCAGATTTACAAGTCCAAAGGGGTAGTCTACCAACCACAAGGTAGGACTATCTGGCCTAAGGGTTGCCTTTCGGTGTGCAACAATTGTACTAGGAAGAAAGCATAGCAGACTTACATCTTCCAAAGTAGGGATCAACCGTTGGGGTGATCTATTGATGGCACAATAGATCAATCCTGACCTAGGGTGACTATTTGAGCGAATGTCGCTGTGGACTCATATTGACTCAAGCATAGTCAGAATTACTTTAATTTTAGATGGACCCTATCGGTTTGATGAATCTACTAAGAAGGAGCTAATATCGGCTGGACTATCTTAGGTTTACAAATCCAAAGTTATAGTCTACCAGCCGTTAGGTAGAACTAACCAACCTAAGGGGTGCCTTTCGGTTTGCAATGGTCAAGTTAGAAAGAAAGTACAGGGACTCACATCTTCCTAAACAAGAATCCACTAGGGTGATCGATTAAACGTCAATATGTCGACCTAGAGGTTATTGCAATGATCATGCTAGAAAGAATGCAAAATAGACTTACATCTTTCAATGCAAAGATGACCGCTAGGGTAACTCGTTGGTGGCACAACAAGTTGAACCCGACCTAAGGCGGCTAGGGTATCTTGACACGATTTATCTCCTCGGTGGTCGGGATTCTATAGGGAGTTTTCTTTGTGCACTAAAATAGGGCCTTTGCTTGGGAAAGGGGCCCTTGGGGGATTGAATTCTAATCCACAAGCAAATATTTTATTTGTTTGCTTAATTTGTTTTATCATGGACCACATTAGTTTGAGATCAAACTAAGAAGGAAATATCGACTAGACATGAGTTCTTGAACAAGGGAGAATCGCATCCGGAATAGATTCTCCAACCACAAGGGTGGCTACTAGGAAAGGGGGACCGTCCAATCCAAAAGTAACTCGGGTAGTGTCAAAATGGGGACTCAAAGGACTTGATCCAATTAGAATGCCCAGAGGCAAAGGGGCTTCAATCCAACACCACAGGAGAAAATGACATGGCTAGTCATATATCACATAGGTATTGTGGCCAACTCATGGAGAAAGCGAGGACTTACATCTTAAGAGTGGTGTACACGGGTGAGTCATTGTCGTGAACATCAACCAACCTATGGTGCCCATCGGTTTGCAACAATCAGTCTAGAAAGAAAGCGTGTAGGCTTACATCTCCCTAAAATAGAACTGACTGTAGGGATAGTTTGTCTACGGCTCGATAGGTGTCATCCGACCTAGAATGACTACTGAGTAAATGCCACTCGGGGCTTATATCGACTCAAACATAGTCAAGAGGAAAGGAGCCTCTGGGGGACTTACCCTAAACCTCAAATATTTTTGACCTAGTTAGGTCATGATGATTAGTTCAAGAAGAAAGCAAAGGGACTCACATCTTATCAAACAAGATCAACCATGAGGTAGCTTACTGGCTGGGCAGCGAAGGCTATGAAACTAACAAGGCGCTCGTCAGTTTGCATTGGTCAAATTAGGAAGAAAGTGTGGGGACTCACATCCTCCAATAAGTGATAACTGGGGTGATCGATTGCTTTGGGAAACAATTGAATCCGACCTAGAGCAGCTAATGAGTGAGTGCCACAGTGGCTTGCTCCCACATCAAAGTTGCCTGAAAGAAAGATATGTATGTTTGTGTTTGATATGAAGGAATAGGATGCCAGGGACTCTTACACCTAAACCTCGGGAAACTTCGACCTAGTCAGTATGGTGGCTAGTTCAAGAAGAAAGCATTGGGACTCACATCTTCTTAAGCAAAGCCAACACAAGGTAGTTCCAGCAGGCGGTGAAGACTACCAACGATAAAACTAGTCGGTTGTCAATGGTCAAACTAAGAAGAAAGTGCAGGGACTCACATCCTCCAATAAATGACTATTGGGGTGATCAGTTTCTTTGGACAACAAATCTAACCTGACTAGAGCAGCTAATGAGTGAGTGCCACATGGGGCTTGTTCCCACATCAAAGTAGCTTGAGACAAAGATATGTGTTTTGTATTTGATATGAAAGAATAAGATGCCACTTCGGTTCTCTTACACCTATCCTAATAGCACTGGAGATAAATATTGAGTTTTTGATGTAAGTTTGAAGGAATGTTTAGATTGATGAGGAATTTTGAAGGGTGATAGTAGATTGATTTTTTAAAAAAAAAATTCAACCTCAATCAATATAGATTTGAAAACATAACTTCATTAGGGATTTGATTTTTTTTAACTTTCTTTAGCTGTGTACAAATGGAACAAGAACAACCAAGCATAGTGTTCTTTCTCCAAAATCCTTGGGACCCAGTCAAAGTAATTGATCATCCTTAGTGAAAGAAATTCACCAAGGCTTCTCAAATATTATGCTCTAATTTGTATCTGAATGAAAGAAAATTCTCATTCCAATTATTTGAACTATTCTCCAAATTTAAACTTTGATTTTGAGTGTAATGAATTTTGAAGTAATGTTTGTTGACATAGAAATACAAACACTCTCTTATCATAGTGGTTTAAACTACTTTCCATCCTTCGAATCACCAAAGTAGGCCTTTTAATGATCAAAAACAAAATCTTCATTTGAAGAATTTTGAGATAAACTAACTTTGAAAGAGTTTAAACCATCTATATTCAACGTTAATTGAGATCTCTCTTCCTTCTTCTTTCTTCTTTTTCTTTTTTTTTCTTTTTTTCTTTTCCTTTCTTTTCTTTTCCTTTTTTTTTGCAAGACCTTCAATCTTTTCAATCGATGCATAGAGTTTTGTAATTTGATTATTGATGATAAATTTTAACAAGAAGAGTTGTACCCTAAATGGAGATAGCCTTAAACTAGAGCCTAAGGCAAATGGCCAATAATGGAGGTGTCATGAAATATTGCCTTATGCTTTTGAATGAGTATTTAAACTTATCATCCTTCAGAACTTGATCTACTTTCTTTGTCAAAGTAGTGAATGATTGACACCTACCAAAAAAAATGAGAGATTAAGTATCTTAGACGTGACAACCTTCTTTGAAATGATTTTAATTGTGTTGAGACCCTCCTTTTTTTTCTCTTTTTTTTTTTTTGAGGGTTGCATCTCTAATATCACTCTAATCTATTTTAGATCAATTTTGTTATCCCATGATGCTTTACTACAAGCCTAGAAACTTCCCTAAAGCCATCCTTATTGTATACTTTGGGGATTCATCTTAGGTTGTAGTATCATAATTAATCAAGACAACTACTGCATCATAAAGATAGTCTTCCTTCTCTTTGCTTTAGACCATGAGATCATCAACGTAGCATTCAACTTGGTGATGAATGAGTTCATTGAAGATTCGAGTCATGGCCCGCTAGTATGTGAGGCCGGCATTTTTAAGGCTTAAAGGCATGACCTTATAGCAATAAATTCTGATGGAAATTATAAATGCAAACGACCTCTCATCCTCCAACATCATTTGATCCATCTTTGAATAGGAGACTGCATGCAAAGAGGCTATGTTCGCTATTAAATTTGATATAGGTAATGTGAATTCGTCTTCAAGACATGCCTATCTTGGATCTTCAAAATTGACATATGGATTTGAATGTTTTTCCTTTGAGGAATAATGTTGGGAAATCATGGTAGTATATTCTTCTTCAATAAGATTAACTTCAAACTTTGATCCTCTTCTAGCGTCAAAAGTTTCTAAAATAGAATAGCAATAGGTTCAATTTTGAGTTTATTGACTGCTACCTTTGGAGATGTATTGGGCACTTTATAATGGCCTTAGGTAAAGTAGTCTTTAAACTACAATAAGTAACCTAACCAAGTCATTGGCATTTTCCTTCTAACTTATAATATATGGATGTTGGGAGGGTGGGTAGACTCTCTTTATGTTCTGAGGCTTCTTTTTTCAGGGAGTGCATTCTCTACTTAAAAATCTTTAAAATTGTTTGAGCAAAGTAGGTAGACTAGGCAAAAGATAATTTTATTACCTCATTCGAAGGTCTATCTACAAGCATTGAATCCTCTTTTGAGCTTGAAGAAAGAAAAACGAAGTGGAAATTTGAAATCTCATAATGGCTATATTTTTTGCTAGAGGTTAGGAGAAACTCTTAACTTCCAATCCTATAATAATATCATGAGATAGTAGAATTGTGGTCAATGTGCTCGCATACCTGCTAACTTTCTAGTCATATCATACATGAATCCTCCTTTTAGAACTTTTTTTTTTGCAATCTAACTCTAGAGATTTGTCAAAATTTATCTCATGTATTATTTTCTCTCTTTTTTTTTCTTGAATTTACACTTCATACACATGATTTATTCTTTGGATTCTAAATCAATGTTTATTATTGATGTTTTATATTTTCTCTTTCTCTTCTTCTCGTTCTCCTCTTCTTCTTCTTTTTTTAATTTACACCTTATACATATGATTTATTATTATTATTATTATTTTATTCTAAATCAATATGTATTATTAGTGCTTTACTTTTTCTCTTTTTCTTCTTTTCATTCTCCTTTTTTTTAATTTACACCTTGTACATATGATTTATTTTTTTGGATTTTAAATCAATATGTATTATTGGTGTTTTACTTTTTTTCTCTTTTTCTCATTCTCCTTTTTTTTTGAATTTACACCTCGTACATATGATTTATTTATTTTTTTATTTTAAATCAATATGTATTATTGGTGCTTTACTTTTTTTTTTTTTTTTTTGAGTCTTTGTCTATATTGTGTTCTCTGGAGGAGATTGCTTGTCTTTCTTTTCTGTAGGATTTTCTATGTTGAATATGACTTGAGGAGGTTACCACTAACTGAGCAAGAAAGAATCAAATACTTTTCTATCTCTTTAGAAAATATGAGAGTGCACTTATTACTTAGCTTAGTGGGCAACCTTCCAAGATAGTCTAGGACTTTAAGATTAACCTTGAGAATAGTTTGATGCCCTTATTTTGGATTGTGTGGTGTATCTTAAGAAAGGTTTAGAATTTGATTATTTCTAACAACTGGTTTGCTTCTTCCTATGGTGATCAAAGTGGTAGGACCCTGCCACTGTAATAATTGACTTCTGTTATATCTTCTGAAAGAGAGGTGGAATTGATGTCTACCTACTCTACTCTACTCTCTCTCTCTTTTTCTTTTTCTTTCTTTTTTTTTCTTCTTTTTTTTCAAAGTTTGTCCCATTAGACCTTTGAAATTTGATGATTCTAACTCTTTATCGATAGTGACACCATGAAAGCATAGAATGGGGGAATTTCAACCCGAGTTGGAATCATTAAAGCATAAAGTCCATCAGCACTACTATTTTATGGATTACGATCGATATTTTGAGAGTTATCTTCTTATGGGAATTAGGATTCAAGTCATTTGGGTCATACTTATCTGGAATAAATAAGACATACTCAAAATCCTTGTCAATTTCATTCTTGGCCCGTGAAGGAATCTTTATGGCCTTTCTCCTTAGGATGAAAATCCACATCTTGGTTTTAAGTTGAATTTCATCATAAAAGTTTTATGATTCATAACAGAATAATGAATATTGCATTATCATAAGTCATCTTAAAGTTTTCAAGTTCAATGTCAAATTTGATTTAGATATTCTTGATAAATCTAAAGAATTTGAACCCACACTCATCAAATTTGAATATGATAAAGGGGTTCAAAAAATTAGGTCTCAATTTGGAGAGATTCTGAAGAGAATTTCTCTGGAACCTCACTTGTCAAATGTTGATATGGTTGTAGGTTCAGAGCTCTTTGACTGGGACTTAAGAAATTTTGGAACTTTACTTTCCAAATGATGGTAGGTTCAAAAATTTAGAAATTTTTTTCTTTGGCTTTGTTTGATTTTAATTTTGAAAGAGAATTATTATTTAACAAATTTGAGTATGTTAAATCAATTTGGTTAATTTTGTTTTTTTTAAAATACAGCTTTGATGTTTATTTTTGAAGAAAAGGTTTATTTGATTTATTTCAGTACAGCTCACTCCAAAAGTTATCAGTTGGGAAATTTAGCTCTAACTCCACTTTTCTCACAAAAAGTTGAGGGTTTGGTAGTTAAGGAAGCCCCTAAGTCTTCCACAAATGTAAAGGTGCAGAACTTCTTTCTTGGAGCATCATCCCTAAGTCAAGAAGCTGATGTAGAACTTGAGAATGATTCATATAAAGATTTAATAGAATTACCTTTTGATTGGTATTCGTCTTGTGTTCTTAATTTAGCAAAGAAAGGATTAATTCCACATGCTTGGTCTAAACACGTCGGATTACATTGAAAGGTTATGGGACAACAAATGCGTATATTCACAATCAAGACTGACTAGGATTTACGGTCCAATTGATGATGATGATTAATGCTAGTCATCACCAATCATTTAGAATCTGATAGGTTCTTTTCAAATCATGCTAACTCATATGAGGAGGTGTGCTTAGAAACTTCAGATGATCCAAATGACTTTGAAGTCAAAGATGCACCGCTAGAGTTCGAAGAGGAGATCAGATCAACTATCGATAAGCTCAAAGAAATCAACCTAGGAACTAAAGAAGATCCACGACCAACATATATCAGTTCTCTATTGAATGAAAAAAAACCAATGATTTAGTGAAACTATTGATTGAGTTTAAGGATTACTTTGCATGGAGTTATGAAGAGATGCTTTATCTCGATGTGTAGCCCCATAAACCAAGCAATAGAACCTAATGCTAACCCTATCAAACAGCTCCTAGACGATGCGACATTGAACAACAGGTCACTTTTGAAATTAAGAAATTGATCGATGCTGGCTTTATTAGGGAAGTAAAATATCCTACCTGGTTGGCCAATGTCATCCAGTTAAGAAAAAGAATGGCCAAATTTGTATATGCATTGATTTTAGGGATCTACATAAAGCAAGTCCTAAGGATGAATTTCCACTTCCTATACTAGAATTAATGGTGGACATTTCCTCATCTCATGCAGTATTCTCCTTTATGGATGGGTCATCTGGCTACAATCAAATTAAGATGGCCCTAGAGGATGAAAGAAACACTGCCTTTTGAACCCTGATCAGAATATATTGTTATAAAGTCATGCCTTTCGGCCTTAAAAATGCTGGTGCCACATACCAGTGGGCCATTACTCAAATCTTTGATGAACTAATTCATCATCAAGTTGAATGTTACGTCGATGATCTCATTTCAAAAGTAAAGAAAAGGAAAACCATCTCTTTGACTTGAGAGTTTTGAGCGGTTAAGAAGATAATAGACCTCAAAATGAACCCCTTGAAGTGTGCATTTGGAGTAGCTTCAGGAAAATTTCTTGGATTCCTGTCCGACAACGAGGAATTGAAATCGATCCAAAAAAGATCAAAGCGATATTAGAAATGCCATCCCCTAAAAGCCTAACACAACTTAAGTCATTCCAAGGGTGGTTGGCGTATCTAAGATGCTTCATTTCCAACTTATTAGGAAGATGCCAACCATTCTCAGCACTTATCAATAAATATGCCAAGTTCAAATGGGATGACAAGTGCCACAGCATGCTTTCAAAGACATCAAGCAATATATCGATGACCTCAGCCCTAGCTATCCATAAGTCGCTCATATTATATCTGTATGCATTAATGCACTTTGTTTGGCTCAAACCAATGACGTGGGAAGGAGAACTCTCCTATTATTTCGTCATCATCTAATCCTCTTGAGGTAAACTATCCACCAAAAAAGCATCGCCTAGCTTTAATCTTTGCATCACAAAAGCTACGACACTACATGTTTTCTCATAAGGTGAACTTGATCTCTAGTGTCAATCCACTACAATATCTCATGACACGACTGACCTTATCTGGATGATTGGCACATTGGTCCATAATTTTGTCTCAATTTGATATAACATTCGTGCCCCTCTGTGCCATAAAAGGACAAGCACTTACGAATTTCTTAGCAGCACATCCACTCCCTATTGATTCTCCGCTTAATGATGACCTCCATGATGAACAAATCAAGAACTTAGGGGATACTAGTGCTTGCCATTGGGAGATGTACTTGATGGTGCAGCTTCCTCTCAAAGAGGAGGAGAACCACAACTTACTATCCGTGGGAAGGTAGAATAATTCTCCCAACTCACGCGATGTGATGAGATTCTCATATCATTTTTCCAATCCATGCACAAACAATGAGCCCGAATATGAGGCTTTGATTGTCGATCTGGAGTTAGTCATTACACTATGCATCCAGAGTATCAACATCTTTGTGGATTCTCAGTTAGTAATCAACTAAATCATTGGGTCCTACAAAGTTCTAAAGCCTAAGCTCCATCATTACCACAAGTACACTATAGAGTTATTGGCCCAAATCCAAGAGGTTACCATCTACAAGATTCCTCGAGAGAAGCAATACAGATGCATTTCCAAGCTTGCAAAAGAGTTGGCATGTCTAGAAGATGAGTCCATTCCAATAAGGTTCCAAAATAGACAAGTCTTACCCCTTATTGATGCTAAACTCATCGAGAGATTCTCTCTTGAAGAGGAGGTTGCCATTACCAGTAAGGCTGAGGAGCCAGATTGGAGGCTATCATTCATAGATTATTTAAATGTTGGCAAACTACCTCAAGAGAAATCACTGCACACCAGGTGAAGCAGAGAGCCCTTTCTTATACTCTTGTAGGCACCTTAACCGCGAAAGTATTTCGATCATATGTGGTTACGTTGTCCGGACAAACATGAAGCGTAATCGCGGAGGTACTCGTGGTTATGGGGCACATCAATCCGGTCCAAGATGAAAGCTAAGATCAAGAGACTAATACATGGTCTTCGATGATCATGATCGCATGGACGAGCTAGGAGATGCCATCAATGTCGCACGGTGTGGTCCTACGTCAACCTCCCAACATTCTACATCCAACATTGGCCTCATGGTCATTCGAGTGTTGGGGTACTGACATTGTGGGTCTGATCGATCCTCCTTCTTCCAAAGGTCATCGATTCATTCTAGCTGCTACTGACTACTTTTCCAAATGGGCAGAGGCAATCCCACTTAGAGGTCACAGTCAATATGTGCTCCAATTTTAGAACCATGTCATATAGGTTCGGGTGCCTCAATTATATTCGATAATGGTACCGCATTCAAGAGCACTAAAATCAATAGCTTTGCTTGAAGACACAGCATAGATTGGAGATATTATACCATCTACTATCCAAGAACAAATGGGTTAGCAGAAGATTTCAACAAAATCCTCATTCAAATATTGAAGAAGACACTAGTTGACAACAAACGATGATGACATGAACAGTTGGTTAAAGCTTTATGGGCCTACCGTACCACATATAGAACTCCAACTCAATCTACCCTTTCTCGTATGGGTCCAAGCCATTCTACCATTGGAAGTCCAACTCCCATCACTGATAGCATGGGTAGAAAAATCATAATGAACGAATGCCAATTTACGGGAAGAGCTATTTGGAGGAGAGCGCACGAGCCTACCAAAACCTCAAGTTATACAAAGCCAAGATGATTCAAGCTCATAACAAGTTGGGTCCTAGGTTTTCAAGGAGGAGAGCTTATTTTAGTTCTAAGGAGACCAATTATTGCTCGTCAAAAATAGGAGGAAAGTTTGAACACTTGGGAAGACCCTATGCCATAGAGAAGGCCTAGGAGGGTCTTACCAACTCAAAATTATAAAGGAGAGTGCCCGATGCTTCCAATCAATGGGATCTACATAAAGAAATATTATCCATAAATCTTATTTGAAAATAATTATCAATAAAATCTCTTTTAATCTCAAATTTTATTTCTTCTATGTTAAAAATTTTGCAGGAATTCACCATGATATATTTAAGGTCCCCCAGTGGTAACCTATTCCTTCATATCAAACACAAAACACACATATCTTTGTCTCAGGCTATTTTGATGTGGGAGCAAGCCCCATGTGGCACTCACTCATTAGCTGGTCTAGGTCAGGTTAGATTTGTTGTCCAAAGCAATCGATCACCCCAGTGGTCATTTGTTAGAGGATGTGAATCCCCGCAATTTCTTCCTGATTTGACCATTACAAATCACAATTGTTAGTTTGGTAGTTTCATCCCACAGTGAACTACCTTGTGATGAGTCCTAGTGCTTTCATGAATCCACTTACGACCGAGTTTCCCTGAGGTTTAAGTGTAAGAATCCCCAGTGGCATCCTATTCCATCATATCAAACACAAACATACATATCTTTCTCTCGGGCTACTTTGATGTGGGAGCAAGCCCTATGTGGCACTCACTCATTAGCTGCTCTAGGTTGGGTTAGATTTGTTGTCCGAAGCAACCGATCACCCCAGTGGTCATTTGTTAGAGGATGTGAGTCCCCTCGGTTTCTTTCTAATTTGACCATTGCAAACTGATGAGCGCCTTGTTAGTTTGGTAGGCTTCACTGCCCTGCTAGTGAACTACCTTGTGTTGGCTTTGTTTAAGAAGATGCGAGTCCTAGAGCTTTCTTCATGAACTAGCCACCATACTGACAGTCTAGAGGTTTAGGTGTAAGAGTCCCCTGGCATCCTATTCCTTCATATCAAACACAAACATACATATCTTTCTCTCGGGCGACTTTAATGTGGGGGCAAGCCCCCTGTGGAACTCACTCATTAGCTGCTCTAGGTCGGATTCAATTTGTTGCCCAAAGAAACTGATCACCCCAATAGTCATTTGTTGGAGGATGTGAGTTCCCACGCCTTCTTTCTAATTTGACCATTGCAAACCGACGAGCACCTTATCAGTTTGGTAGTCTTCACCTGCGTGAACTACCTGTGTTGCTTTAAGAAGATGTGAGTCCCAGCACTTCCTTCTTGAACAACACACCATACTCTGACTAGGTCGAGTTTCTCTAAGGTTTAGGTGTAAGAGTCCCCAGTGGCATCCTATTCCTTCATATCAAATACAAACATACATATCTTTCTCTCAGGCTACTTTGATGTGGGAGCAAGCCATCTGTGGCACTCACTCATTAGCTGCTCTAGGTCGGGTTCAATTTGTTGCCCAAAGCAACTGATCACCCCAATAGTCATTTGTTGGAGGATTTGAGTCCTCGCTTTCTTCCTAATCTTACCATTGCAAACCGATGAGCACCTTATCAGTTTAGTAGTCTTCACTGCCCTGTCAGTGAACTACCTTGTGTTGGCTTTGTTTAAGAAGATGTGACTCCTAGCACTTTCTTCTTAAACTAGCCACCATACTCTAACTAGGTCGAGTTTCTCTGAGGTTTAGGTGTAAGAGTCCCCAGTGGCATCCTATTGCATCATATCAAATACAAACAAACATTTTTTTCTAGCTATTCTGATGTGGGAGCAAGCCCCCTTTGGCACTCACTCATTAATTGCTCTAGGCGAGTTTAATTTATTGTCCAAAGCAACCGATCACTTTGAATTATGAAACCCACGAGCTTGTTAGTTTCATATTCTTCACTTCCTACAAGAAGCTACCTCATGGTTGATCTGAGAAGATGTGAGTCCCCGCTCTTCTTGAACTAATCATCATGACCTAACTAGGTCAAATATATTTGAGGTTTAGGGTAAGTCCTCCAGAGGCTCCTTTTCTCTTGACTACGTTTGAGTCGATATAAGCCCCCAATGGCATTCACTCAGTAGTCGCTCTAGGTCAGATGGCACCTATCGTGAGTCAAGAACTATCCCAACGCTTCCGCTTTAGGAGATGTAAGCTTACACACTTTCTTTCTAGACTGATTTTTACAAACCGATGGGCACCATAGGTTGGTTGATGTTCGCTATGCTGACAGTGACTCACCCGGTGGGTACACCACTCTTGGAAGATGTAAGTCCCCATGCTTTCTCCATGAGTTGGCCACCAAATACCTATGTGATATATGACTAGCCATGTCATTTTCTCCAGGGTGTTGGATCGAAGGCCCTTTATGCCCTTCTGGCATTCTAATTGGATCACGTCCTTTGAGAACCCATTTAGACACTACCCAAGTTACTTTTGGATTAGACAATCCCCCTTTCCTGGTAGCCACCCATGTGGTTGGAGAATTTGTCAACGATGATTCTCCTTGGTTCAAGAATGAGACAGTCTAGGCGATATAAGCTCCTTCTCAGTTTGATCCCTCACAACCAAGTGGTCCACGATAAAAAAATTAAACAAACAAACAAAATATGTGCTTGTGGATTAGAATTCAAGCCCCTGTGGCCCTTTCCCAAGCAAGCATCCTATAGGGCGTGTTAGAAAAAACTCCCTATAGGAATTGCCTGACTACCTGAGTTGAGATAAATCCCGGATACTCACTCCGTAGTCGCCCTTAGGTCAGGTTCAACTTGTTGTGCCACCAACGAGTTAGGCCATCTTTGCTTGAAAGATATAAGTCTATTGCATTCTTTCCAACACGATCGTGAAACTAACGCAGCCTAGGTCGGGCCCATTTAGCATGTGATCATCACCCTAGTGGATTCTTAGGAAGATGTGAGTCCCGTGCTTTCTTCCTAACTTGACCATTACAAACCAAAGGCACCACTTAGGTTGGTTGGTTCTACCTAACGGTAGACTATCTTTGGATTTGTAAACCTAAGATAGGTCTAGGCTGATATTAGCTCCTTCTTAGTAGATTCATCGCAAACTGACAGGGTCCATCTAAAATTAAAGTAATTTTGACTATTCTTGAGTCAATATGAGTCCACAGCGGCATTCGCTCAAATAGTCACCCTAGGTCGGGATTGATCTATTGTGCCATCAATAGATCACCCCAACTTGATCCCTACTTTGGAAGATGTAAGTCACGCTTTTCTTCCTAGTACAAGACACCGAAAGGCAACCCTAGCGATAGTCCTACCTTGTGGTTGGTAGACTACCCCTTTGGACTTGTAAATCTAAGATAGGTCAAGGCCGACATAACTCCTTCTCAGTGGGTCCATCGCACTGGGTCCATAATATAACACATTAAATTAAATTAAATTAAATCAAATCAAATTAATCATCAGGACTACTCTTGAGTTGAGGTAAGACCCCATGGCTCACTGTTGCCTTAGGTAGGGTTCGGTGTTGCTCCAATATCACCCAAGCTTTTCCTTGCTTTGGAAGGTATAAGTCTACTACGCTTTCTTCCTAGCATTATCGTTGCACACCAAAAGGCAACCCCTTAGGTTGGATAGTCACACCATATGGTAGGTAGACTGCCCCTTTAGACTTATAAATCTAAGATAAGTCAAGGCCCCAGTGGCTCCTTCTTAGTTTAGTCCATCGCAAACCGATAGGATCCATAACAAAATAAATTTGAAACCAACCTCGCCAGGGAGTCAAATTAAACATATCAAACAAACCAAATTTCTCTCCAATGAGGCGCAAATCAAATTGGCCTCCCTAGTGGAACCTAGTTATAAATTAAACAAATTTCACTGAGTGTACATCCCTAGCGGATATGCCCTAAATCTAGAACCCTACTCCCCAATGGAGCCATAATAAATTAAGCCAACCTCCGTTGGGGAGTCTTATCAAATAAATCAAAGAAATCTAATTAAATTCTTATCCCTAGCAGATACACACCCAAATAAATCATATTCACAATCAAACTCAGATCGATATCCCGAGTGGATAACTTGAACCTGTTCCTGAGAGGAAGGTTCATGTACTCAATCCTAGTGGATTCCTTCTTGCTCTCTTATGCCTTGGCATAAAGAGAGCGCATTGCACTAAGATCATGATTCTATCTACCTTGGTCTGCAGAGATCACTTGTTTTGTTGCAACCTCGATGTTGTTGATCTTTTCTAACGTTAATACGCGGTGTGCCTTGTCGCTACACCACACCTATTGGGGTCCTTTGTTGACCTCACTTTTGGAGTGAGCTCTTAACATCCTCTTAATTAGAATATTTTAGACACTAAGATTTTCTTAGTCATAAGACATATCTAGTGATTAGAACACCCAACTAAGCTGACTTAGAAGTGTTAATCATAAGATTAGCTATGCCTTAGGGTTTAAGGAAATTACTTATCCTATAGCCTAAACATAATCTAGATACACTTTCTCAAATCAAACCCGACTCCTCAAATCAAATCTCAAATAAATTCAAATTCAAATTCCAAATCTAATTTCAAAATTTGACTCCAAATGATTGAAACCCAAAATCAAATTCAAATTAAAACCCTTCCTAAGCCATATGAACCATATTCATAAGCTTAGCCAAATCTTTCCTTAAATCAAATCAAAATCAATTGATCTCTTCATAAATCAATTATTCCTTCATTTATATTTACAAATATAAATGAAATCCAAATTCAAATGACCAAAACCATATTGAAAATCAAATCCAAACTTAATTTAAACCCTTTAAGCCAATTCTTTGGACTTAGCCAAATTCTATCTAGATCAAGTCAAAACCAACGAATTTTCTTTTGAATCAATCATTTATTCAATTATCTACCCAAATATAAATGAAACCTACAATCATCAAATCAAATCAAAACTAAACCAATTGACCCACTTAGGTGCACTTGACCTAAAGTGACCTAAAGGACCCATTTGAGCCAACTTCTAATCCAACCCAAATTGGATTGAACCAAACTCACCAAAATCTTCCACCATGATTTTGATCACCCTAGGATGATCAATTGGGCCAAACCAAGCCCAATTGGCCATTTGATCCAAATTGACCCAAATTGGCCTAAAGAACTAAATCGAGTCAAATCATGATCTAACCCAAATTGATTGCAACCAATGGCTCAATCTCATTTCAAATTGATTATTGAACTCAAAGTAATAATTGAACCAATTTGATCAATCAAGCCCAATCAACTTGACTAACCTAGCCCAAATTGGCCTAAAGGGTCAATTTGCCTAAATCAAAATTAAATCCAAATTAATTCGAAACAAAGACCACATTCATCTTCAATTAGCTAATTGAACATGAATCAACTCATTTCCCAAGCTAATTTAGCCAAATTTGGTCAAATGGGTCAAACCCGACCCAAATTTGGCCAAACCCCTTGAAACCAAGCCAAAACCCATTGGGGGCTGATCAAACCCGACCCAAACCATTTGGGATCATGCCAAATCAACCCAACCCAGTTAAATCTCTCATTGATCCTCCCCCACATAGGATTCCACCTAATCTCATTTAATTCATCACATGCACTTAACCCCCCATCACATGGTCCCAATATTTTAATTAAACAAATCTCATCATATGGCAGCAAGAGAGGACTTTGGAGCAAAAATCCAAAGTCCTCAATCAATCTAGATCTAGCCCTAACCACCCCAACAAGATGGCATTCAATTTGGAACCAAAATAATTCAAAAAAAATTTGTATTTTCTTCCATTATAAAGGAGGGAGAGAGACTGAGCTCTCTTACTCATCACCACTTTTCAGCCCCAAACTCCCAAAGCAAAAGAACCCATCCCCACTTCATTTAGCCACTTTGAGCTCAAATAATACAAGAATTTTCCGGTGAGGCTGAGCAAACATCGGAGAAGGAGGCCGAGAAGTAAGGCTAAAGATCCAAGCTTCCTCACACACATGGGATCTCCTGATCTTCACCCAAATCATCCCCGGTGAGGTAACTTTCAAACCATAGCGGCCTTAGATTTTGCATATTTTGTATTAAATTTCCTCATGATTCTAAGAATTTCTTTAGAAAATCCAGCATTTTTATTTTAAATCATCCCAAATAGAAATAGAATTTTTTCAATATGAAAATGGGTCCATTTGATAAGTTTTGGCTTAAAACTTTCATTTTTTCCAATTATACAAAAACACTGAGGCTCATACATCCGGCCCCACGTCATGGATCATCCCGGATCGCACGATGGCCTTCAAATTATGATGACCGGACCATCCGATCATGCTGAGCTATCGGACGCGATAATCCAAGCCGATGCTATCTAAGCCAGACGCCGAAATGATGATCGTCGATCGCATGGTTTGCACGATCGAGCGACTCAAATCGCCGCCGATCGATCGACGCCTCGATAGCGATCTCGATCGATCATCCGATTGCGGGATCGACCCGTGAAAGGCGTGGTGTCTTTCCCACCCAAACGCGGCATATATATATATATATATATATATATATATATATATATATATATATATATATATATATATATATATATATATATATATATAATAAAATAATAATTTAAATCAAAAATGCAAAAAATTCATAAAAAATAAAATACTTAACCAAAAAATTGCAAACAAAGTCTCGTTGGATCTATCGAGAGAAATCCAATAAAAAAATACTCAAAATTTACTATATTGTTGTTAATTTAGGTTTTAGTGAAAACTATATTTCATTAAATAAGCCAAAAATATTAGTTAAATTAATTTAAAATTTTCAGATATTAAAACTAATGTTAAAATACACCTACAATAAAAATTTCAAGTTAAAAGAGCTTCTGAATTGGGAAAAATTTAATTTTTAAATTCAGATTATCAACTTTAATAAAATAAATTAAATAAAAATTTAGAAATTTACAAAAATCTTCAAGATGACCTAAATCACTTTAATTGACATCCAGGACTCTTAAGAAAAAAATGATTTGATCTTCTGAATCTTAAGAAACCCAAATAAACACTTAAGATTAGAGTTTAAACAATTAAAAAGTTAATTAAAATATAATCTAAAAATAACTCAAATATTAAATCAAAATCAAAATTGAATAGCATTCATTAAATCATTAATCAAACTTTAAATCAAAAAATCATCTTTAAAGGAAATTAAATTAAATATGATTAAATCTATTTAAGTTAATAAAACTCAATTAAATGATTAAATCTTAAATCAAACTCAAAATCCAACAAACTTAGAAAACCTTAATAATTTGATACTAATCGAATTAAACTAAATAAAATTAAAGCAAACTTAATTAACTTATGATTAAGTCACATCCATTTGGAATGAGATAATTAATAACCATTGAATATTTCAACCTAATAACTAAATTGAACATGTTAATGAAATCAAACAAACATAATAAATAAATCAAATCAAGTAAAACCCTAATCATAAATAATCAAACTTAATTATTCGAACATTTAATTAATGAAAATTTAATGAATTAACCCATCATCTTAATTAATCAAATTAATTTAAGTAAGTCACATTAAAGCTAACCCTAAAATTAAGCTTAAATCAAACCCATAATTAAATTTAATAATCACACCCCTCGAATAAACTAATTAAGTTAATTAAGTTAATCATATTAAACCTAAACTTAATTAAATATAATTAAGATGTAATTAAACATAAATTAAAACATAAGTTAAACCTAAATTATTAAGTCATTGATCTTTAATTAAACAAACCAATAATTAATCTAATTACCCTTAATCAACCTCAATTATTCAAACATTTAATTAATGAAATTTTAATAAATTAATCCATCATCTTAATTAATCAAATTAATTTAAATAAGTTATATTAAAGCTAACTCTAAGATTAAGCTTAAATCAAACCCATAATTAAATTTAATAATCACACCCTTAAATAAATTAAGTTAATTAAATTAATCATATGAAACCTAAACTTAATCAAACATAATTAAGATGCAATTAAACACTAATCAAAACTTAAATTAAACCTAAATCATTAAGTCATTAATCTCTAATCAAACAAACCTTTAATTAATCTAATAATTTTAATTGACCCTTAATCAAACTTAATTAATCAAACATCTAATTAATGCAAACTTAATAAATTAATCCATTATCTTAATAAACCAAATTTAACTTTATAAATCAGATTAAAGTTAATTCAAATTAAATACTTAATTAATCTACTAATTAATTTAATCACACTTATTAAATAAATTAATTAAGTAAATTACATTAATCAAATTAAATTTAAGCTTAATCGAACATAAAAATGCAATTAAATGATAATCAAACCCTAATTTAAACTTTAATCATTAATTCATCAACTACATCATTAACTCAAATAAACATGAAATCAAATTAAAATTTAAACAAATCTTTATTTAATTTAATCATTCCTCTTAAACAAACTAATTAAGTTAATCAAATTAATTACGTTAAACTTAATTAATCAAAATGTAATTAAATATTAATCAAAACATAAATTAAACATAAACCATTAAGTCATTAATTACATCATTTGTCTAAACAAATATGAAACCAAATAAAAAAAATTAAACAAACCTTTATAATTAACATAAATACACTTATTAATTAAACAAATCACATAATCACATTGAACCAAGCAAACCCATAGACCAATAAAGCTAATTAAATCAAATTGAATCAAATTAAGTTAAATCAAGAAAGGTTCTCATCAATTTAATATAGAATCAAATCAAATCTCATTCAACTTACTTAAATAAAATAAATGAAATCAAAATGCAAACCAAACTTTGATGAACATGACAAATGGATGTGATTAAAAATAAAATCAATTACAAAGAATCAAACCCAATAGAATCAAAAATCTTAATTAATCTAATCCGATCAAACTACAAATAAATGAACCACAATCAATTAAATAAACATAAAGTTAAATCACATAACCATGATCAAAGAAAAGAATTAAATATTTAAAAGGATATTGAATTATCAAGATTCATTAAATCAAAACACCTAATCTAAAATAAATCAACCAAAACACATGAACTTAAACAAACTTAAACTCCATATTAAAGGATATTGAATTATCAAGATGCAATTAAACTAAAACATATAATCCAAAAAAATCAATTAATCAAATACTTAAATAAACTCAAATTCTAAATTCTAAATCATGAATTACAAGCTCAAATGGGCTAATCAAGATACTTAAGGACTTGATTAATTAGATGTAAAAGGGTGAGTCAAGATGGAATTCATCCTACTCTTCATTTTGAGATCATAAATATCATTTCAACCAAATGAAATTGAAATAAAAATGAAAATCAAATCATTAAATCATTTAGAAAAATCACCCAAAAGGTAAAATTTAAATTCAAACTCCAAATTGAGACTTAAACTAAAGAAGTAGTAAAGTCTGCTACACAAGCCTTAAGCACACACATTAGAATACTAAGTCCACTTATAAGTTAGAAATGTATATGAATTTTTTTGTGATGTAATGTTTTAGACTAAAGGTGTAAGTTTAAATGGATGTTAATCAACCTAATTATATTTTCTCCAAATTGTGAAAGCTATACAACAACAACAACAACAACAACAACAAGAAGCCTTAATCCCACTAGGTGTCACTACATGAATCCTTTGTCTCCATTTTGTCCTATTATGTGTCAAATTCTCATTTAATTCAAGTATACTAAGATCATTTTATACATCTTAACCAAGTCTTTTAGGTCTCTACCTTTTTAACATAAGGCAAATCTAATGTATTTAATCATGGATATAACGCTTTATGTGGCCAAACCATCTAAGGTGACTCTCCCTAATCTTATCTACCACTGGTCGCTATAATAAAAAATATATAAATTCTTTTGTTGTGCTTGTTTAGTGTAACCCATGTTAGACAGTTGGCTTGGTTACCCATGTGTGGTGCTAAGTCCAAATTATTTATATAACGCTTGGGTTATATGGTGTGTTTAGCTAACATTTTTTGCAGGTGTAGCTAGATTTACTTTTCCTATTTTTGATTAGAACTAGGATTAGTGCTATGGGGATTAGGATAAAGGCAAGGCTTAGTCTGGGTGCCTGATACCTTTGGAACAAATCAAATCAAAAGAAAGAGAATGAAGAAATGAAGAAAAGAAGACCCCATAAGATATATATTATTTTTATAATCCGGGTTGTATAAGGGTAGAGCTACTACCCATCTTTCTTTTTTTTCTTTTTGTGTACGAACCCGACCGTGACTGCCTTTTATTCTTTTATGATAGTCTATAAAATTATTTGATGTTGTATTTAGATTGCATTAGAACAACATGCTTTTCATAGTTTATTTATGATTGATGCTTGAATGTGTGGCCTGGATGCGGTAAGCTCTTAGGATAAAAATTAATTTTTTTACCCCAATTAACAACTCATAACTAAGATTTTAAAACAACTCATAACCTCACATAAAATACTAAGAATTAAATCAAGATAATAAAATTTTTAGTAACCCCTTAGCTGGATGGATGAATATATAATATCATGCATGTCATATTCTTTTACTCTTGTTAAGAGGGAGCTTCCATCTTTGCCGAGAATCAAGGCTTAACCTATGAGAGCCTTTGGTGGAAGACACCCCTTTCTCTCTTGATTTGGCCTATAATCAAATTCTCATGCATTTAGGCATACAAATTCCATAGTGTCAAAACAAAGTCCAAAAGAATCAAATAAATTTGATAAAATTTGCATTAGATTTAAGTCATGGATTCATACCACTCATGCTCTAGTCTCTTAGGAGTGAGTCTAAGGACTTAGTTTCCTTTCTAAATGAACAACGCCTAGCCATCTTGCAAATCATAAGACTGCCTACATGGATTTAAAGCATAGGAGGAGTTAGTCGCCACTCCAGGTAATAAGTCCAGAGTTGGGTGGTTTATTCTCTGGAGGTAAACCATATACCCATTTTCGCTTAGATTTATTGTGCCTTCATTTTGTACCAAGGATCCTTAGTTTAGAATGAGGTATGTTTCCTTTGGGCTACAAGCATAAATCCTCACCTCTTAGGCATTTTACAATCTTATGTTATGGAATTATAAGCAATCTAATAAAATGTCAACTCAAATAATCAACTCTCTTCAATTTCAAAAAATATAAAGCCAACTATAGGTAGATTGGAATCTCACTAGGCTTCCTAGTATCATGAGCATTTCTACTTTCTCCCTTTGGATTCCAAAAATAAATCTTCTCCTTGATCTATCCCATTTGATTTTCTAAAATAGCCAATCCTTTGATAGTCTTAACCTTGAAATCTTTGGAGACCCTAATTATCTACTTTAATCGAGAGTATTCTTAAAGAATTCTTATTCCTTAGGATGTAATTAACTATAGGGGCTTGCCTCCATGGGAACTTAACCCTGACTTAAAATAAACCTACTTTACTTTTCATGTAAAGTAGGGGAAAGATCTCGGTATATCAAGACCCATCATGCCTTGGAGTCCTTATTAGGTGATTAGTCTTATAGGTGGTGATTTCTATCTTTTGAGATAGTACATCATTCCTTAATGTCATACATCACTTCAATAAGTCCCCTAAGATCTGTGTCCCACACCAGATTTTTTCTGCAATTCCGGGAAAGGTTCCTCTCTCCATCTTTAGTAAACAATTATTGTCTCCAAGCATCGATAGTGGACTTATGTTTTATATAGGCCCGAGACTATCATTCTTTTCATTGGAACTTAGCTTATTTCATCCTTAAGCAAAGCTCAAACATCCTTTAGGTTTTAGGACCTCACTCAGTAGTCTTAAAATCCCTAGTTCCCCAACAGATGAAAATTAAAATTAATCAAATAGAGGAGATGACCAAAATTAAAACCTCTTCACCATTATGATGGTGAGAAGGTTCATCCATGAACAATAAGAAAATAAAACTCTTCTACAAAATAACATATCTTTCCAAAAGCACTTTTTCAAAATCCACATAATAAGGGTTGTACACAAAAGTTTATAAGAAATTTTCACAAAACACATATAACCAAACCTCATTTAACAAATTCGATGATTGTTACAAGGAGGTTCTTTAAAAAAAATCAAAATTAAAATCAAAATCAATTTTTAATAAAAGCACATTTTCTTTGGAAATGGCTATCCCACACTCAAATTATTGGAGATTCTATTTTCAAATAAAACTATGATATAAAAATTGAAACTCCACTTCGCATACTTCACATGTGTTAGAGTTGAAGTTTTCTCTCTTTTTGAAAAGCAATAAACCATACACACACAAAAGAGAAGTCAAGACATATTTGAACCCTCCCACGTGACATAACCAAATTTGTCAAATGGGAGTTCCCCTTTGAAGAAGGTAGAGCAAATTGAATTCTATTTGCATTTGTCTGATAGAATTCCTTCATGCAAAAGTCTTGAACTTCAAAACACATTGGGAGCTCATTTGACATGCCCAAGTATATCGAATGAGAACTCCCTCTTTTGAAAATCATATGTACAAAGTGAACTCCACATACCTAAGTCTGTTTAATAAGTTCACTTTCTTTCAAAAAAAATCATAAACACATTTGACTTTCACTTAACATACCAAATTTGTTAAGTGACAGTTTCATCTTCAAAAAAAAATCATAAACATTTGACTTTCACTTAATATACCAAATTTGTTAAGTGAGAGTTTTATTTTCAAAAATCAAAAACACACTGGACTTTCACTTAACATACCAAATTTGTTAAGTGAGAGTTTCATTTTCAAAAATCAAAATACACTTGAACTTCTGCTTAACATTCCAAATTTGTTAAGTGAGAGTCTCATTCTCAAAGAAAAAAAAACATATCTCAAACAAACTTGGGGCTTTCACTTAACATATCAAACTTGTTAAGTATGACTCCATCTTCAAAGAAAAGCAAATTTATCTCACGATCACATTTAACTTTCACTTAACATACCAAATTTGTTAAGTGAAAGCCTCCAAAAAAAAATAAATCATACATGTGGCATCTACTTAACATACCAAATTTGTTAAGTAAGACCCCATTTTCAAATCAAAATATCACACAATCAAATCTTCACAAGCAAAAAATATTTCAAACACAATCACAACCTCTTCTTAGCATACCCAAATTTGCTAAGTAGAGGTCTTTCAAACTATCAATATTTTCAAACAAGATGCACAAAACACAAATATCTCCAAGAAAATCTTTCCTCAAATTTTAGAACCCCGCCAACATACCTAAATTGAGGGTTTCTAAATCAAAATCAAATGGCAAAGACTCTCCTCAATATCCAAAATCTCTAAAATTTTGATGAACCCACTTAACATCCTTAAGATTGTTTAGTGTGGTTCAAATTCAAAATCAAATCTTGAAATCAATGATTGAAAGTGAATATCAAGGCAATTTCACCACGCTTTCAACAATGCATTTCTGCAATCAATATCCTCGCCAAGATCTATGGCTCCCAACAAGCTCATGTTTTTCTTCCCCACTGGCCTAAACCTAGCCTTGGATCAAGCTAGTCTTTCTACCACTGGCTCCACTAAGGTCATCTACTTTGGGCTTGGTTTTGAGGGAGTGAGGATTTCTGAGGGACCTCATCACGCTAACAAGGATGAGGCGGGACGCCACTCATTCATTGATATGCCGATTCTAAGTTTCCTCCACTAAAGAGGAAGGCCACATTGTTCTGCTACCGAGTATCTTATGCCACCATTCCACTGGTCAGGGTTACTCCTACTACAGCTACTACCCCCTCCTTGGATTCCCCAAAAAGGAAGGTTGTCTTGCTTTCTTAAATAGTCTCCTCCACATTCGAGGTGGGTGCTAGCTCTCGCTCTGTCATACCTACACGTTCACAGTGCCGCAACAAGAACCGCAAGATCAAGCGACACCACAAGAGGGTAGAGAGAGATGGATGTCGCTTCCCATGTGGCTGAGGAGGGATCTCCCAGTGAGACCTCTCCACATTTGAGTGGTAGTAGGTTTCACCCCTCTCTCGATGGAGAGAGGACGGGAGGATTACACTACCTCCACCACCTGATATTTCAGGCTAGGGAGCATGGAAGCCCTATGTCGCTGGGAGGCCTTACAGGTTGGCCGAGCTCACGGATGCAGTCCGTGCAATTTTGACCGGGACGTTATCCCTGAGTGTAAGTCCGACATGAGGAGAGGGCCTTGGAGGTTCAAGCAGAGTAGAGGGAACGCAGGTTTGTCGCAGGCTGCCTCGCTCAATGGATTTTCCTATCATCTCCCTACCAGGGTCGATCGTTCAGACAACATCATTCTTATCGGTGCTACTCATCATAGGAGGAGTAGGCCTATAGTTGAGCGGTAGTCGGTGCTACCTCCGCACCGCTCCACTCACTACCCACCATCGCCTATCCAACTCATGCCATCCCCCATTTCCACCAAGATCCAGAAGCCCCCATCCGGGGAAAGACCAAAGCACCATTGGTGATCCTGCCACGGGATCCCACTCTCCACTCATTGTGGTGTCGAGCTCTCCTATTTGACCTCTACCTCAACTACGGAGAAGAAGGAATGGTGACCCAAGGCCATGCACGGGTCACAGTTTGTCTCCACCGCAACAACATCGGGCAAAAAGGGATGAGGATATAGATGTAGTGTCCATGGCGTAGATCCTTCCAGTGTTCACCGGGTGATCAACATATACCGGAAATAGTCTTGAGATAGTAAGTAGCGGCCCAAAGTATTTCATCGTGAGTATAGCCCTCAGGTGTGAGTGTTTGTCCCTACGCGACTAGACCGCTCTTCAGATGAGATCATCGCTCAGTACTTTGCTGAGAAGAGGGAACTCTGGGGATGATTGCTCTGATGAAGAGGATGCTAGGGTCAGTTTTGATCCAGATGGGGATGATCTCTTGGAGGACTCAGCAGAAGTCCATATGGTCGACACTAGGGGTTCCCTCCTTAGGGATCAGCATAGCCAAGAGGGTGTTGTAGTTGAGGAAGAAGACACAGCTCATTCAACCCAACACCTTCACGTAGCTGAGGCAGAGAGATGAGCATATTAGGAAGATGGAGAAAAGAGTTGAAGATTTATTACAGCTTTTAGCTTCAAGGCCAAGCTCCATCACCTACTCTTAGAGAGCAGACCACGGGTTGTTGCATATTTTGGATCACCAAGAGTACATCTCCCAGACCGGATAGTGGCGATGCATAGAAGGTGGATAGCACCTCCAAGAAAAAAGATATTAAGCGCTTAGTGGAGCAAGTGAAGGATGCATTGGCATAAGCCGAGGTGGCTCATCTGTTCCAAAGGATAGACCTACCGGGAGGAATTTGATGTCCAATATCCTGGTTTTGTGCCTTCCTTCAAAATTTTGATGGCGGGAACCCTCGCACATAGCACATTTCTTGTGATGTCGCAATGCGGCGAATGCACTTCTATTTCATCTCTTCACAAGAGTTTGAGGCATCGATTTGATTGGTATGCTAAACTACCCAATGGTTCAAGAAGACTTTTCGAGTTGGAGCACCTCTTCATCAAGAGGTTTCTGGAGCCCAAAGGGTAATCAGGGTGACCTCGTTGTGGCCCAACAAAATCCAAATGAGTCCCTTGTTGATTATATTCTCAGGTGGCAAAACTGAGTATGAAATATGAACCACTTGAAAACAACATGCTATAAATTCTTCTCAAGAATATTCATGGCCCGCCTTCATGCTGGGGATTTATGATCAAAACCTTTGAAGTTAATCAACAAGGCTAGCCTACAAGGGGAAGCCAAACAGTTACCTTTTCAAGACCAATAATTCAAGCCTGAAAGCATTCAAGAAAGGTTGGGTAGTAGTGTTAGACAGAGGAAGCACCGAACTCAATGAGAGATCCTCATGCAAACCTCCATTGCCACCTCCTCTACCACCACCTCGCCAAGATATGACACCACCATGGCCACCACCGCCTCCCGCCCATAATATACTCAAGAACGGTACTCATATCCACCGTAGCTATTACCCACCTACTCTTGATAAATTGAATAAGCCATATTCATTCAAGAGGGAGGTAGTTAGGAAGATCTTTAAGAATCTCTTAAAGAAACTCGACTTTCGCACTGAGCCCAAGAGTAAGATGTGGGCAAGAGTGATGATCCTAACTATTGCCCTTACCACCGTATGGTCAATCATGTCTTGGAGGATTGTGTTACCTTTAAGGACTGCTTGAGCTGCAGCCTACAAGTCGTGAGTTGTTATCCCCAAGGAATACTTGTTAGAACAACCCTCTAGTTCTATCAAAGTAATTCTTGGGGATACTTACGATCCTCTTAAGACAAAAGAAGGTTGGGATATTGTCTTGTCCCGAACCTCTAAAAAAGTGGTCTCTAAGATAAAGAAGCTTTCTTTGTAAGTAACTCAAACCTCCAACACCAAGGAAGGTTTGCAAGTTGCCAAAGATAACTTGAAGAAGGTGTCAGCCCAGCAGCAGCAGCAGCCTACCTTACTTGACCGGGATAGCATAGCAGTACAACCACCGTCCTAGCCCAACACTCCATCCACTATTGCAGCTACTACTTCTTCCTCCACTAGCTCCTCTTCGCCAATAGAGGAGACAGGGCACTATACCCCTTTCTCCGCTTACTTTATTAGATTTCTATCATGTACCTCCATCTAAGAAGAAATCAATGAAGAAAGCTTTCACTTACATCTTGTCCACTTTTGATACTCTAGATTTTATTCCTCTCAAAAACTCTTCAAGTCTACAAAATAATGATGACTCTAGTTCTGATCATTCCACCTTTGATTTAGAAATGGATTTTTCATTCCTGAATCATTCGGGTTCACCCATTGAGATTGATTTGGAGTCATCTGACTCGATGATCCCATAGGAGAAGTCATAGTACGATGAGAAGGTAGAACTTCCTACAAATTCATCATTCTAAGAGGTCACTGAAGTTAACCTTCACAGTGGCAAAGTTCTACCTCCTAGGGTGGCACCTCAGGATAAGGGTAAGCAAATCATTGGTTCTAAAGAGCAGATAGCCTCTCCACAAGATGCTCCACCCATGGATATGCTTATGGAGGATCAAGCCAAGGTTGACTACAATGTCCTAGCACATCTTAGAAAGTGCGCCTAAGTTAAGTATATATGACGCCTCATCTTATCCAAAGAGATGAGGGAATCTCTAATCAAGGCCCTCCTTGATCCGGAGATATGCTTAGCCCAGTTGACCGCTATTGAAGATGAGGCTTGCATTTTAGAGGTCACTCTAGGAGTTACATTCAATGATGAAGACTTGCTTCTACAAACGACCAAGCACAACCGCCATCTTTACATTATAGTGGATGTTGGAAGATACAGGATATCCAGAGTTCTTGTGACCGGGGTGCATATGAATATTATGAGTCTAAAACGCTTACTTAAAGATTGACATCTCCAAACTTTCAAAAGAGAGGATGATGTTGAGAGGATTCAATGAACAAGGCGAGAGGCTTTAGGCTCTATAGTGTATTAGAAGTGGATGATTGGAAGACTACCGCCAAGTTTCATATTATAGACTGATACATCTTTCAATGCTTTACTTGGGACATGGGATACATGAGAACAATGTGGTTCCATCCTCTCTACATCGCATGAAGTTCATGAGAGGTGGGATTGAATGCATCAAAGGAGATCTTAAGCCATTCTGTTCATGAATATAATAAGATGCGACCTACTATCTCCCTCAAAATCAACAAGTCTATTCTTGTGAACTTGGTAAAAGTTCAAAAATAAAAGAAAAGAAAAGGAAAAAAAAAAGAAAAAGAAAAAGAAAAAGAAAAGAAAAGAAAAGAAAAAGAAAATGAGAAAGAAAATAAAAGGGAGCGAAATAGACTTGGAGGAGAAAGTAGAGCCTAACATTAGATTCCACCCACAGTTCATTACTCCATTCAAACATATGGGTAGGATGACTCGACCTCCACCAGAGGAAGAGGTAGATCTAGAGACATGCTAGATGGAAGACCTCCTTATTGGCCATCCAATAGGAGTTATGTCCCTGCTACCAGGACTACACCTACTATCTATATAGACTTAGAATCTAGTTTAGATGATGAGTCATATATGATTAGTACACTAGCTAGCACTTCCAGACAGCATATCCCCATGCAAGTGATTGAGCAAATGATGAAGACCGGCTCCCAAGGATAAGTGTATCCAAGTCTATATGTGAAACATTGAAGCATCGTTGGGAACTTTAACCCCACTTTTCTAAAAAAAAAAAGTTGAGGGTTTGGTAGGAAGCCCCTAAGTCTTCCACAAATGTAAAGGTGCGTAAGTTCTTTCTTGGAGCATCATCCTCAAGTCAAGAAGCGATGTAACTTGAGGATGATTCATACAAAGATTTAATAGAATTACCTTTTGATTGGTATTCTCCTTGTGTTCTTAATTTAGAAAAGAAAGGATTGATTCCACATGCTTTGTCCAAACATGGGTCAGATTACTTTGAAAGGCTATGGGACAACAAATGAACATTCACAATCAAGACGACTAGGATTCGATTGGTCCAAATTGATGATGATGATTACGCTTAGTCATCACCAATCATTTGGAATCTGATAGGTTCTTTTCAAATCATGCTAACTCATATAAGGAGGTGTACTTAGAAACTTTAGATGATCCAAATGATTTTGAAGTCAAAGATGTACCGCTAGAGTTCAAAGAGGAGATTAGATCAACTATCGATGAGCTCAAAGAAATCAACCTAGGAACTGAAGAAGATCCACCAACATATATCAGTTCTCTATTGAATGAAAAAGAAACCAATGATTTAGTGAAACTATTGATTGAGTTTAAGGATTGCTTTGCATGGAGTTATGAAGAGATGCCCGTTATATCTCGACATAGTCCATAAACTAGCAATAGAACCTAATGCTAACCCTATCAAATAGGCACCTAAACGCATGCGATTAGACAATGAACAACAAGTCACTTTTGAAATTAAGAAACTGATCGATGCTGGCTTTATTAGGGAAGAAAAATATCCTACCTGGTTGGCCAATGTCATCCCAGTTAAGAAAAGAATGGCCAAATTCGCATATGCATTGATTTTAGGGATCTAAATAAAGCATGTCTTGAGGATGAATTTCCACTTCCTATACCAGAATTAATGGTGGACATTGTCTCATCTCATGCAGTACTCTCCTTTATGGATGGGTCATCTGGCTATAATCAAATTAAGATGGCCCCAGAGGATGAAAGAAACACTTCCTTTTGAACCCCAACCAAAATATATTGTTATAAGGTCATGCCTTTCGGCCTTAAAAATGTCGGTACAACATACCAGTGGGCCATGACTCGAATCTTCGATGAACTCATTCATCATCAAGTTGAATGCTACGTCGATGATCTCATTGTCAAAAGCAAAGAAAAGGAAGACCATCTCTTTGACTTGAGAGTAGTTTTGAACGGTTAAGACAATACAACCTCAAAATGAACCCCCTGAAGTGTGCATTCGGAGTAGCTTCAAGAAAATTTCTTGGGTTTGTTGTCCGACACTGGGGAATTGAAATCGATCCAAAAAAGATCAAAGCGATATTAGAAATGCCACCCCCTAAAAGCCTAACTCAGGTCATTCCAAGGGTGGTTGGCATATCTAAGACACTTCATTTCCAACTTATCAGGAAGATGCCAACCATTCTCAGCACTTATCAAAAAGGATGCTAAGTTCAAATGGGATGACAAGTGCCAGCATGCTTTCAAAGACATAAAGCAATATCTGATGACACCTCCAGTCCTAGCGGCCCCTATCCCGGGAAAGCCGCTCATATTATATACTACTGCATTAAATGACTCCCTTGGCACTTTGTTGGCTCAAACCAATGACGAAGGGAAGGAGAACTCTCTCTATTATCTCAGTCATCATCTAATCCCTGCTGAGGCAAACTATCCACCTATTGAAAAGCACTGCCTAGTTTTAATCTTTGCATCACAAAAGCTACGACTACATGCTTTCTCATAAGGTGAACTTGATCTCCAGAGTCAATCCACTACAATATCTCATGACACGGCCAACCTTATCTGGATGGTTGGCACGTTGGTCCATGATTTTGTCTCAGTTTGATATAACATTTGTGCCCCTCCGTGCCATAAAAGGATAAACACTTACGAATTTCTTTGCATCACATCCACTCTCTACTGATTCTCTGCTTAATGATGATCTCCCTGATGAACAAACCATGAACTTAGGGGATACTAGTGCTTGCCATTAGAAGATGTACTTTGATGGTACAGCTTCCTCTCAAAGAGGAGGAGAACCATAACTTACTATCCGAAGGAAGGCAGGGGTAGGAATAGTTCTCTTAACTCCAGACTGGGATGTGATGAGATTCTCATATCATTTGTCCAATCCATGCACAAACAATGAGGCCGAATATGAGGCTCTGATTGTCGTGAGTTAGTCATTACTATGTCCAGTATCAACTTCTTTGGAGATTCTCGCTAGTCATCAACCAAATGGGTCCTACAAAGTTCTAAAGCCTAAGCTCCATCATTACCACAAGTACAATATGGAGTTGGCCCAAATCCTGAGGTTACCATCTATAAGATTCCTCGAGAGAACGCAATAGATGCATTAGCCAAGCTTGCCAAAGAGTTGGCATGTCTAGAAGATGAGTCCATTCCAATAAGGGTCCAAAATAGACAAGTCTTATCCCTTATTGATGCTGAACTCATCGAGAGATTCTCTCTTGAAGGGGAGGTTGCCATTACTAGTAAGGATGAGGAGCCAGATTGGAGGCAACCATTCATAGATTATTTAAATGCAGGCAAACTACCTCAAGAGAAATCACTGCACACCGAAGTGAGCCCTTTCTTATACTCTTATAGGCACCTTGCATCAAGTCTTTCGTCATATGTTATGTTGCCGGACAAACATGAATCCCGTAGAATTGTGATCGGTACACTGTGTTATGGGAACATCAATCCCAAGATGAAAGCCAAGATCAAGAGACTAGGATACTAGCGGCGATCATGATGCATGGACGTAGCTGGGAGATGCCATCAATGTCGTACACGGTCATCCTACATCAACCTCCCAACATATTTACATCTACATTGGCCTCATGGCCATTCGAGTTGGGGTACCGACAGGGTCCGAATCCTCTTCTTCCAAAGGTCATCGATTCATTCTAGCTACTATTGACTACTTTTCCAAATGGGTAGAGGCAATCCCACTTCGAGAGGTCACAGCTCAACATGTGCTCCAATTTTTTAGAACCATATAGATATATAGGTTGAGGTGCCTCGATGAATTATATCCGATAATGGTACGCATTCAAGAGCACTAAAATCAATAGCTTTCCAAGACACAGATAGATTGAGATATTCTACCATCTACTATCCAAGAGCAAATGGGTTAGCGAAGCTTTCAACAAAACTCTCATTCAAATCAAGAAGACACTGATGATAAAATGATGATGGAATGAACATTTGAAGCTTTATGGGCCTACCATCACATAGAACTCCAACTCAATCTACCCTTTCTCCTGTGTATGGGTCCAAGTCGCTTCTACCATTGGAAGTCCAACTCCCATCACTAAGGATAGCGGGTAGCAAAATCACAATGGAACAGAATACCAAGTTACTTGGAAGAGCTCAAGGTTTGGAGGAGAGACGCACAGCATGCCAAAACCTCGAGTTATACAAAGCCAAGATGATTCAAGCTCATAACAAGTGCCATCCTAGAGCTTTTCAAGTAGGAGAGCTTGTTCTTATTCTAAAGAGACCAATTGTTGCTCGTCGAAAGATAGGAGGAAAGTTTGAACCCACTTGGGAAGGCCCTTATGCCATAGAGAAGGCCTCCCAAGGAGGGTCTTACCAACTCATACATTGTAAAGGAGAGTGTTCGATGCTTCCAATCAATGGGCTCTACTTAAAAAAATATTATCCATAAATCTTGTTTGAAAATAATTATCGATAAAATCTCTTTTCATCTCAAATTTTATTTCTTCTGTGCTAGAAATATCTTTTGCTTGTGAATTCACCATGATATATTTAGTGTCCCCGGGCATCCTATTCCTTCATATCAAACACAAAACACACATATCTTTGTCTCGGGCTACTTTGATGTGGGAGCAACTGTGGCACTCACTCATTAGCTTTAGGTCTAGATTTGTTGTCCAAAGCAACCGATCACCCCAATAGTCATTTGTTGGAGGATGTGAGTCCCCATGCTTTCTTCCTAATTTGACCATTGCAAATCGACGAGCACCTTATCAGTTTGGTAGTCTTCACTGCCCTATCAGTGAACTATTGTGTTGGCTTTATTTAAGAAGGTGTGAGTCCCAACACTTTCTTCTTGAACTAGCCACCATACTCTAACTAAGTCAAATTTCCCCAAGGTTTAGGTGTAAAAGTTTCCAGTGGCATCCTATTCCTTCATATCAAACATAAACATACATATCTTTCCTTCGGGCTACTTTGATGTGGGACCAAGCCTATGGCACTCACTCATTAGCTGCTCTAGGTTTGATTTATTTCCCAAAGAAATAAATCACCCTAGTGATCACTTGTTGGAGGATGTGAGTCCCCACTTTCTTTCTTCTGATTTTCCCATTGCAAACTGACAAGCGCCTTGTTAGTTTCATAGTCTTTGCTGCCCAGCTAGTAAGCTACCTCATGGTCGATCCTGTTTGATATGATGTGAGTCCCTGTGTTTTCTTCTTGAACTAATCATCATGACCTAACTAGGTTGAATATATTTGAGGTTTAGGGTAAGTCCCCCAGAGGCTCCTTTCCTCTTGACTAAGTTTGAGCCGATATAAGCCCTGAGTGGCATTCACTCAATAGCCGCTCTAGGTTGGATGGCACCTATCGAGCCGAAGACAGACTATCCCAATAGTCAGTTCCACTTTAGGGAGATGTAAGAATACACGCTTTCTTTCTAGACATGGTAAATTGATGGCACCATAGGTTGGTTGATATTCTATGCCGACTCACTGGGTACACCACTCTTGGTAGATGTAAGTCCCCGCGCTTTCTCCATGAGTTGGCCACAATACCTGTGATATATGACTAGCCATGTCATTTTCTAGGGTGTTGGATGAAGCCCCTTATGCTTCCCATGGCATTCTAATTGGATAATGTCCTTTGAGACCCCATTTAGACACTACCCGGGTTACTTTTGGATTGATCCCCCCTTTCCTAGTATAACCCTCGTGGTTGGAGAATCTATTCAGGATGCACAGATTCTCCTTGGTTCAAGAACGAGAGTGTCAGTGCATATAAGCTCCTTCTCGGATCCCTCAAAACCAACAGGTCCACGATAAAACAAATTAAACAAACAAATAAAATATTTTCTTGTGGATTAGAATTCAAGCCCCAAGGCCCCTTTCCCAAGGGCTCCTATTTTAGTGTCGCAAAACTCCTATAGGAATAGCGACTACCTAAGTTGAGATAAATCCAGATTTCACTGTAGTCGCCTTAGTCGGTTCAACTTTTGTGCCACCAATGAGTTACCCCGGGTCTTTGCTTTGAAATATATAAGTCTATTATGCATTCTTTCCACAGCGCCCAGGGCCCATTTATTTGCATCATCACCCGTGGATTCTTGTTTAGGAAGATGTGAGTCCAAGCTTTCTTCCTCACTCATTGCAAACCGAGGCACCCCTTAGGTTAGTTCTACCTAACGATTGGTAGACTATCCCTTTGGATTTGTAAACCTAAGATAGGTCTAGTTATATAGCTCCTTCTTAGTAGATTCATCGAAACCATAGGGTCCATCTAAAATTAAAGTAATTGACTATTCAATATGAGTCCACACGATTCGCTCAAATAGTCACCCTAGGGGATGATCTGTTGTGCCATCAAATCACCCCAATGATCCCTACTTTTGAAGATGTAAGTCTATGCTTTCTTTCTAGTACAATTATGCACAATCAAAGGCAACCCAGGGATAGTCCTATCTTGTGGTTGGTAGACTACCCCTTTGGACTTGTAAATCTGAGATAGGTCAAGGCCGACATAACTCCTTCTCAGTGGATCCATCGCATGCTAGGGTCCACAATATAACACATTAAATTAAATTAAATTAAATTAAATCAAATTAATCATCATGACTACTCTTGAGTTGAGGTAAGACCCCCTGTGATGCTCACTCAGTAGTCGCCTTAGGTAGGGTTCGATGTGTTGCTTGTCCAATAGATCACCCCAGCGGCTTTTCCTTGCTTTGGAAGGTATAAGTCTACTATGCTTTCTTCCTAGCATAGTCGTTGCACACCAAAAGACAACCCCTTAGGTTGGATAGTCATACCATATGGCAGGTAGACTACCCCTTTAGACTTATAAATCTAAGACAAGTCAAGGCCCCAGTGGCTCCTTCTTAGTGTAGTCCATCGCAAACCGATAGGGTCCATAACAAAATAAATTTGAAACCAACCTCCCCAGGGAGTCAAATTAAACATATCAAACAAACCAAATTTCTCTCCAACAAGGCGCAAATCAAATTGGCCTCCCTTGTGGAACCTAGTTCTAAATCAAAGAAATTTCACCGAGTGTACATCCCTAGAGGATATGCCCATAATCTAGAACCCTTCTCCCCAATGGAGCCATAATAAATTAAGCCAACCTCCCTGGTGGAGTCTGATCAAATAAATCAAAGAAATCCAATTAAATTCTTATCCCTAGCAGATACACACCCAAATAAATCATATTTACAATCAAACTCAGATCCATATCCCCAGCAGATAACTTGAACCTGTTCCCCTAGAGAAAGGTTCATGTACTCAATCTCTAGTAGATTCCTTCTTGCTCTCTTATGCCCTTGGCATAATGAGAGCAGCATTGCACTAAGATTGTGATTATATCTACCTTTTAGGTCTAGGTAGAGATCACTTACATTTCTTGTTGCAACCTTCTGAATGTAGTTGATTTTCTTAACGCCAATACGCGTGTGCCAGTTACACCATACCTATTGGGGGTCCTTTTGTTGACCTCATTTTTGGAGTGAGCTCTTAACATCCTCTTAGACTTAGGAATCTTTTAGACACTAAGATTTTCTTAGTCATAAGACACATCTAGTGATTAGGTGAACACCTAACCTAAGCCTAAAGACTTAGAAGTGTTAATCATAAGATTAAGCAATGCCTTAGGGTTTAAGGAAATTACTTATCCTCTAGCCTAAACATAATCTAGATACACTTTCTCAAATTAAACCCAGACTCAATCCTCAAATCAAATCTCATTCAAATTCAAATTCAAATTCTAAATTTAATTTCAAAATTTGACTCCAAATGATTGAAACCCAAAATCAAATTCAAATCCTAAAACCCCTTCCTAAGCCATATGAACCATATTCATAAGCTTAGCCAAATCTTTTCTTAAATCAAATCAAACTCAATTGATCTCTTCGTAAATCAATTATTCCTTCATTTATATTCACAAATATAAATGAAATCCAAATTCAAATGATCAAAACCATATTGAAAATCAAATCCAAACTCAATTTAAACCCTTTAAGCCAATTCTTTGGACTTAGCCAAATTCTATCGATCAAGTCAAAACCAACAAATTTTCTTGAATCAATCATTTTCAATTATCTACCCAAATATAGATGAAACCTACAATCATCAAATCAAATCAAAACTAAACCAATTGACCCACTTAGGTGCACTTGACCTAAAGTGACCTAAAGGACCCATTTGAGCCAACTTCTAATCCAACCCAAATTGGATTGAACCAAGCTCACCAAAATCTTCCACCATGATTTTTGATCATCCCTAGGATGATCAAATCAATTGGGCCAAACCAAGCCCATTTGATCCAAATTGACCCAAATTGGCCTAAAGAACCAAATCGGGTCAAATCATGATCTAACCCAAATTGATTGAAACCAATGGCTCAATCTCATTCCAAATTGATTATTGAACTTGACCAAAGTAATAATTGAACTCAATTTGATCAATCGAGCCCAATTAGTCAACTTGACCCAACCTAGACCAAATTGGCCTAAAGGGTCAATTTAGCCTAAATCGAAATTAAATCTAAATTAATTCAAAAAGAGAAACATTCATCTTCAATTAGCTAATTAAACATGAATCAAATCATTTCCCAAGCTAATTTGGCCAAATTTGGTCAAATAGGTCAATTTGACCCAGAATGACTCATATGACCCAAATTGGGCCAAACCCATTGAAACCAAGCCAAAACCCATTGGGGACTGATCAAACTTATCCCAAACCAATTTAGGGTCAGTCTAAAATAAACTCAACCCATTTAAATCCCTCATAGATCCTCCCCCACATAGGATTCCACCCAACTTCATTTACCCCCCCATCACATGCACTTAACCCCCATCACATGGCCCCATATTTCAATTAAACAAATCTCATCGTATGGCAACAAGAGAGGACTTTGGAGCAAAAAAATCCAAAGTCCTCAATCAATCTAGATCTAGCCCTAACCACCCCAACAAGATGGCATTCAATTTGGAGCCAAAATAATTTAAAAAAATTTGTATTTTCTTCCATTATAAAAGGAGGGGGAGATGAGACTTGAGCTCTCTTGCTCCCATCACCACTATTCAGCCCCCAAAAACTCCCAAAGCAAAAGGGAACCCATCCCCAAATCATTTAGCCACTTTGAGCTCAAATTATACAAGAATTTACTCTTCCGCGATCAAGTAAACATCAAGGAGGCATCAAGAGAAGGGCTAAAGATTACTCTTAAGCTTCCTCAAACACATAGGATCTCCCTCAAATCTTCACCGCCGTCGAAAATCATCCCCGGTGAGGTAACTTTCATCAAACCGTAGCCGACCTTAGGATTTTTCATATTTTGTATTAAATTTCGCGATTCTAGAAATTTCCTTTAGAAAATCCAGCATTTTTATTTTAAATCATCCAAAATAGGAAATAGAATTTTTTTCAATGCGAATCGACACGAAAATGGGTCCATTTGGACAGTTTTGGCTTAAAAACTTTCATTTTTTCCAAAAATACCTCTGAAAACACTGTTCACCACCGGAGGCTCACATACCATCGTCCGATCCCAGGGATCGGACGATTCAGATCGTGGATCGCGATCGCTTTCGATCGCGCGTGATGTGATCCGGACCATCGACGCGTTCACGCGACGACGCGGTCGCGATCGAAGCTTTGAGCCATCCAAGCCATGTATCGCTAGGATGACCGTCCGGACCGCGTTTCACATGATCGGCTCGCATCGTGCGATCTGACGCGGATCTTTTCTATATCCGATCTGACGACGGTCGAAACACGGTCACCGTTTTCCCGCCTAAACGCGATGTATATATATATATATATAATAAAAAAATAATAATAATAATTTAAATCATCTAAAAATGGAAAAATTCATAGAAAATAAAATACTTAACCAAAAATTGCAAACAAAGGCTCATTGGATTCATCTATCTGAGAGGAATCCAACAAACCCAAAATACTCAAAATTTACTAAGTATTGTTAGTGCAATTTAGCTTTTAGTGAAAAGTATATTTCATTAATTATTTATTTGGGTTTCTTAAGATTCAGAAGATCAAATCATTTTTTTTCTTAAGCGTCCTCGATGTCAATTGAAGTGATTTAGGTCATCTTGAAGATTTTTGTAAATTTCTAAATTTTTATTTAATTTATTTTATTAAAATTGATAATCAGAAATTAAAATTTAATTTTCCCAATTTAGAAGTTCTTTTAACTTGAAATTTTATTTTAAGTGTATTTTAACATTAATTTCAATATCTGAAAATCTTAACTTAATCTAAATTATATTTTTGTCTTTCTTAGCATGCTAAATATGTATTTCATATGAAAATCATGCATTCATATCTTTTGAAAAATCAAATTAAAATGAAATGTTTCTTTTATGTCAAATTGTATGTTTTGGCTAAAGTAAGAATATGAATGGCTATTATCATTACTAAATCTAAAATTATTTTCAAAAATTCATAAATCAAACATTACAATTGAAAGGTGTGCTACTTATAATTATTTATAAGCTTATATGTGAGTATATTATAAGGTGTGCATTGTGTGACTTTCATTCTCTTCTCTTTTAACATAGTTTTGAATAGGATTTGCAAAGTGTATAGTTCATTTGAAAAGAAAACAACACTTGCTTAAATCCATTACGATTCATTCCTATGTTATCAATTAAGAAGGGTATTCACACTTACACATGTAAATTGCATAAACAAACCAAACGAACCAACATAAACTTTTGCATGATTCCTTTTCCATTCATTTCTCTTTATACATGCACATGTATCTAAGGAAAGTGATATATTAGTCTGGACATCCCGGGATTGTGAGGCTTTAAGTAGCCCCAAGTAGGTCTTGTATCTTACTCCCCTAGTATAGAAAATAATGGCATCATACTCACTTATGCCTTTCATACATGTAAATGTGCCTATGAATAATGGATAAAAGAATCTTTTTCTACTTAACAAAATCATGCATACATGAAACATTCCAAATATTTCTTAAACAAACTCTCTTAGCATTCATCATGAAGGTGTGATAAATATTTTCATTTCATGTATAGATATGCTTAGGATTCATCCATATGCATGTTACACATGTTGGAAAGAAATAAAGTGTTGTGTGTTTTGTGATAGTATTTTACTTTACTTAATCTTAAAATGTCTTTCTTTTCGAATAGGTTTGTTTAGGGAAAATCTAAAGTTAGGATTAATTAAAACACATAACAAAATATTTTCTAAACAAAAATCAATAATAAATCTATGGAGGAAAGAGAAGTTCTCTTCTCTTTTCCTCTCTTTACAACACTTAGTAATTAATTATAGGTTCACTCAAACCATATCAAATCATCAAATAAAAATCAACCAAATCAACTAAATCACTTAAATGAAATCACCCTCTAAGTTGAATATTTTTACACTTAAAAAACTTTAACCTTAAAGCCCTAGCTAAGCATACAACACAAACCTTAAATAGCACACACATTAGGCTAAGTCACCATTTCTAGCTTTAGGTTAGGGCAGTTCATGGTTTGATGCTTGCTTTTATTTTATGATGTTAGGATGTATGTGCATAGACTGAATGGTTGAGATCTTAGTCTAACCATTATCTTTTGCAGGGGATTGTGCTTAAGGGGTGCTATAATAAAATTATAAATGCTTTTGCTGTGCATGTTACTTATACCCCTAAGCATAATCCAAAATAGGCTAGGTGGACTTGGTTACCCATGTGTGGGGTGCTAAGTTTAATTTATTCATATACATGCTTGGGATTATGTGGTTTGTTTAGCTAATCTCTATTTTGCAGGTTTTAGTTAGATTTCCTTTTTTCCCATTTTCATGTAATTTTACAACTAGGATTTGGAATGATTGTTATGGGGGACTAGGATGAACATTGCTTATAAGACTATGTCTTATGTACCATGTGAAGCTTTTGGAGCAACCACATTCCAACCAACCAAAAGAAGAAAGAATAAAGAAGAAATGAAGAATAAAGAATGAAGACCCCCATAATAATGAATTCTTTGTTGATTGTAATTTATTCATTTGTAATCCGGGTTATATAAGGGTAGAGCTAAGCTACCCAATTTATTTATTTTTTTTGGTTTGTGTGGTGGAGCCCGACCACAAATGGCCTTTTATTCTTTTGTGCTAGCTTTATAAATTGTTTGATGTTTGTTTAGCTTGTGCATTAAGATAACATATTTTTCTAGTTTCTTCCTTGCTTTGATGTATGGCCTAGATGACGATTAAGCTCAAAAATAAATTTCTTTCCAACTAATCAATTTAAATTAAAATAAATAAATAACTCATAACCTCACTTAAAGCCTAGGTTATAAATAAGATAAAAGAATTAGCAGCCCCTTAGCTGGATGTTGTATTTTTTTTCTCACATCATGCATAAAAAGCATCTTGTTTCACTCTTGATTTGGAGGGCTTTCACCTTTGCAGAGAACTTAGCTTGACCTTTGAGAACCATGGTGAAAACACACCTCCTTTATTGCTGATTTTGGCCCATAATCTAATTTCTCATGCATTAGGCATATGAATCCTAAAGCCTGTGTCAAATTGATTGTCCAAAATGAAAATAAAACATAACCAAAATTTGCATTATATTTAAGTCATTAAGCATGCCCTACATGACCTAATCTCTTAGGGAGTGTGTTTAAGAACTTAGTCTCTTTCTAAATAAATAATAGCTTAACTATATTGCAAAAGCATATGACTTGCCTACATATTTTAAAATCATAAGAGGAGTTAGTTGGTGGCCACCCTCACGCGGTTGTAAGTCCAACAGTCGGGTGGTTTATCCTCTCTTGTGGAGGTAAACCAAATACTCATTTTCTCCTTAGATTTAGGTCATGCTTTTGGCCCTCACCAGAGCTCCCTAGATTTAGGTTTAGAGGTTGCTACTTACCTTTGCGGGCTAAGAGCATAAATTCTCATCTCTTAGGCATTTTCATGCCCATGTATCATGGAATTGTAAGTCCTAGATTTCTAATAAAAATTTAACTCAAACAAATAAATCACTTCAATATCAAAAATATAAATCCCAACCATAGGATAGTTTGGGATGCTTATTGAGCTTCCTAGTATCCTAAGCATCCCCTACTCATCTTCATTTGGCTTCGATAAGAACTCCCTCCTCTTGATCGATCCCACTTGATTTTCTAAAAATAAACCAATTGATTAATAGTCCTACCTTCAAAATCTTTAGAGATAACGATCATTTACCTTAATCAAGAGTATTCTTGAAGAATCTAATTCCTTAGGATGTAATTAACTATGAGGGCTTGCCCCTATAGGAACTTAATGAACCCAATTTAAAATAAACCTTATTTTACTTTTCCTTGTAAAGTAGAGGAAGAATCTCTGGCACATTTCGAAGATCCATACTCTTTAAGGGTCCTTATTAAGGTTATTAAGTCCATTTGTAGGATGGTGGCTTCTGTCTCTTGAGATAGTACATCATTCCTCAATGTCGTACATGATCACCTTAATAAGAATATCTATAGATCTGCGTGGTGTCCAACACAAGAAGTATTGTTAAGAATTATTTTTGGTTCTTCATTTATTTCTATTCTCTCTTTAGGAAAGATTCGATAAAGAATTGAAAATTTTTCAACACAGATTTTTCTGACGACTTCGCTGGGGATGGTTCCTCTCTCCATATTTGATAAATGATTGTTGTCTCCAAGTATCGATAGTGGGTTTGTATTTTATATGAATCCAAGACTATCTTTCTTTTCCATTGGCACTTAGTTTATTTCATCCTTAAGCTAAGCTAGCCAACATCTTTAGGTTTTAGGACCTCACTGTGTCTTAAAACTCGTTCCCCAATGGGTGAAAATAAAAATTTAATAAAAAAAAATAACTAAAGACTTCCTCCTTACCATTTCTATGGTAAGGAAAGGTTCATTCCAAAAAAGCAAAGAAAAATAAATCCTTTATAACAAAACATCAATTTCTAAAAAAAAGCACTTTTTCAAAACACACACAATAAAATATTTGCACAAAAATTTTCATAAATCACCCTCATCTAACAATCTTCGAAATTGTTATATGTTGGATCATTTCAAAATTAAAATCAACCATCATATTTTTTTCAAAAGCACACATGAACATCTTCATTCAATTTATTGAATCAAGATTTCATTTTCAAAACAAAAATCAAAATTACATCTTTTCAAAATAAAATTCAAAAATCATACTTTCCAAAGTACAAATGAACATCTTCATTCAATTTATCGAATGAAGATTTTATTTTCAATCAAATTGAACAATCATGTTCTCCAAAAAGAAAATCAACAAATCTCTTTCCAAAAATGAAATCCAACAATCATATTTAAAAAAAAAGCATAAATGAATATCTTCATCCAATTGAATGAAGATTTCATTTTCAAAACAAAATGAACAATCACATTTTCAAAACAAAAATCAACAACATCTTTTCAAAAATAAAATCCAAAATCACATTTTCAAAAAGCACAAATGAACATCTTCATTCAATTTATTGAATGAAGATTTCATTTTCAAAACAAAATGAACAATCATCTTTTCCAAAAAGAAAATAAACAAATCATCTTGCTAAAAATAAAATTCAACAATCATATTTCAAAAAGCACAAATGAACATCTTCATTCAATTTATTGAATGAAGATTTCATTTTCATAACAAAATCAACAATCAAATTTTTGAAAATAAAGTTAACAAACAGCTTTCCAAAAAACAAAATAAACAATCACATTTTCAATACAAAAAAATCAACAACATCCTTTTAAATTCCAATAATCATAATTTGAAAAAGCACAAATAAACATCTTCATTCAATTTATTGAATGAAGATTTCATTTTCAAAACAAAAATGAACAATCATATTTTCAAAAAGAAAATCAACATCTTTCCAAAAATAAAATTCAACAATCATATTTTCAAAAAAAAAACACAAATGAACATCTTAATTCAATTCATTGAATGAAGATTTCATTTTCAAAAATCAAAATCCAAAATCACATTTTTAAAAGAAAATGAACAATCACATTTGAAAACAAAAATCAACAACATCCTTTCAAAAATAAAATCCAACAATCATAATTTCAAGAAGAACAAATGAACATCTTCATTCAGTTTATTGAATGAAGATTTCATTTTCAAACCAAAATGAACAATCACATTTTCAAAACAAAAATCAACAACATCCTTTCAAAAATAAAATCCAACAATCATAATTTCAAAAAGCACAAATGAACATCTTCATTCAATTTATTGAATGAAGATTTCATTTTCAAACAAAATGAACAATCACATTTTCAAAACAAAATGAACAACCAAATTTTTAAAACAAAAATCAAGCATCCTTTTAAAAAATAAAATTAAATCATATTTTCAAAAACACAAATGAACATCTTCATTCAATTTATTGAATGAACATTTCATTTTCAAAACAAAATGAACAATCACATTTTCAAAACAAAAATGAACAATCATCTTTTCCAAAAAGAAAATCAACAAATCTCTTTTCAAAAATAAAATCCAAAATCATATTTTCAAAAAGCACAAATGAACATCTTCATTCAATTTATTGAATGAAGATTTCATTTTCAACATAAAATCAACAATCACATTTTCAAAAATGAAGATTTCATTTTCAACATAAAATCAATAATCACATTTTCAAAAATAAAATCAACAAACACCTTTTAAAAAATTAAAATCAAAATCAAAAATCAAAAACAACATTTGAATTTCCTTAGCATATCTAAATTTGCTAAGAATCCTATTTTTAAAAATCTTCAAAAAATAAAACAAATTTGGATTTCCTTAGCATACCTAAATTTGCTAAGAATCCTCTTTTTCAAAAATCAATAAGAACAAAAACAACATTTGGACCTTTCATTTAGCATACCCAAATTTGCTAAATGAAGATCCTCTTTTCAATGATCAAAATCAAAATCAAAAATAAAAAACACATTAGATTTCCTTAGCATACCAAAATTTGCTAAGAATCCTTTTTTCAAAATTCAAATCAAAACCAAAAAAACAAACACATTATTTCCTTTAGCATACCCAATGCTAAGAATCCTCTTTTCAAAAAAATAAAATCAAAAAACAAAACACATTGATTTCTTTAGCATACCCAAATTTGCTAATGAATTATTTTCAAAAATTTAAAATAAAAAATAAATAAAAATTATTTTCATTTAGCATACCCAAATTTGTTAAGTGAGTAAATTTCAAAATCACAAAATCAATTGACCCTTTACTTTAACATACTCAAATTTGTTAAATGAAATGTCCTCAAAATTAAAAATCAAAATCAAATATGAACCTATGGAAGCATCTCTCCAAAAATACTTGAACCCATTTCCAACATACATAAATTTGTTGAAAATGGATTCTACATGTTGACCTCATTTTTAGGATGAGCTCTCAACCCCTCCATCTTAGACATAGGACTTCTCTTTGACTTTAAGAGTTTCTTAGTTCTAAGACACATCTAGTGATTAGGTGGACACTCAACCCAGCATGGACTTAAGAATTAGCCATAGGAATTCATGCCTTGGGGTGTTGGAAAATTTGCACCCTATAGCTTAAACCAAATTCCTCAATTCCTTCCTTCAAGTCAAACTCAAATCAATTCCAACTTAATTGATTTTCTCCTAACTCAAATCAATTCCTAATGATTGAAATCCATGATCAACTCCAAATGATTGAAATCCCAAGTTCAAATTCTTTCCTAAGTCCTTAGATTCCCTCTCATGGACTTAGCCTAAATCAAATCTAAATCAATTCAAATTCAAGGAATTTTTTTACAACCCATTTATATTTTCATTTATATTCACATATATAAATGAAATATAAATTCAAATCAATCAAAACAAAATCCAAAAATCAAACCCAAGTCAAACTCATGTTCACCCTTTTGAACTTGAAATTGTCAAATGAATCAAAACCCATTTGACTTCAAATCACTTGCAAATGGAATTATATTTCAATCATAAGTCCATATATGAGTTCAATCAAACTCCAATCAAGCTTTGACCAAGCCATTTGACCTACTTAGGCTCACTTGATCCAAAATGACCTAAAGCACCCTTTATAAGCTAAGTTCTAATCCTAACCAAATTGGATTGAACTAAGCCCATCTAAGCCTCATATTGTGAGCAACAATCATCATAAGATGATCAATCACTCAAATTGGGTCAAACTAAGTCAAACTTAAGGGTTGACCAAGTCAACACTTAGCCAAAATGAAACCTAAACTAGCCAAAATCCACCATAGGACAAGTTGATTGAAACCATTGATCAAAAATCATTCATGATTAATGTTTGAACTTGACCAAGCCAACATTTGAGCCTAACCTAGCCCAATTGGCTACTTGACCCAAGTTGACCCAACTTGACCTAAAAAATTAAAATGTGTCAAAACTTGATCTAAGCAAAATTGATTGAAACCAATGGGTCAAGTTCATTCCAAAATAATTGTTAAACTTGACCAAAGCCTCAATTGGCCAACTTGACCTAACCTAGCCCAATTGACCATGAACCCAACTTGACCTAAAAGGTCAAATTGAGCCAAACCCAAATATAAACTAAATTGATTAGAAACAAAGATACCAATCCATTTTATATGACCAGGAAAACATAAACCAACCCATGGATTAACCCAAATAGGTCAAATGGGTCAATTTGGTCAACTTGTCCCATTTGACCTAAATGAACTCAATTGAACCAAAACCAAATATAAACCAAATTGAATCAAACCAAAGCCACCAAAACATTTTAAATGGTCATATGAACTTGACTCAACCCTTGGTTTGACCCAATTTGACCGATTGGTCAACTTGACCCAAATTGACCCATTTTGACCTAAATTGGTCAACATGAGTCAAATCATATCAAATCAACTCTAAATCCATTGAAACTTGGCCCAACCCATTTTTCAGTCATACCAAACATACTAAAATTGAAATCTAAGCTAAATGACCATTTTACCCTTAGGCTATAGGGTAAATTTTGTCCAAATTCACTTGAAATTTGTTCAAATCCTCTTCATGACCACTTGGAACCCTCTTAGTGGACCAAGTAGACACTAGTGAATGTGGTGCACTTAACCTAATGAGTTTGGGTCATCCCAACCCAACCTAAGGCTAAAACTGACCACTTGCATAAAATTAAGCACATGGAATCCATCCTCCACTTGAATTAAGCACATAGGAGCTCCACTACTCCACTCTTCTATCCAAACTGAATGCAAGGATGGTTCTAACAGCCTAACAAACCCATGGAATGAGGTCAATTGGATCAAAATGGTAAGATCCTTCTCGGTCATCCAATTGCTCTAGGGGGACATATACTCCCCCTAATTCCAATTCATTTCATCATTCTTTATTTTGATTGAGCTTAGGGAAGTCAGAGCAAGCCATTGCAAGCTTCCCCAAGCTTTCTAGAGTGAGTTTGAATTTCCATTTTCTTGATTTTCATAGATTGAAAATAGGGGAGCTCCACTTGAAATCCATCTCACTCAATACTCCAAACCAACTCATTTCACTTTGCAAGCTCCCTCAGGAGATCAAATCAAACTCACTCCAAGCTTCACAAGTTCTAAAGGAGGAGTGCTCACCAAGACCGAGCTCAAGTGAAGGGTTGGTCTAGAAGATCCATCCAATTCAACACCAAAAGGAGCTTCCCCCACTGTAAAGCTACTTCAAGGGAATCGAGCGATAGCCTCGGATTTATGCCATTAAATCTAGCTAGATTAGCCATGGTGTGAGCTTTGTGAAGTGAATTTCCATCTCATGAGAAAGCTATTGGATGTGATCTCCCTTGCATGGTGATGGTGTGGGTTGAGTTGATTCAATGCTCAATCAGCTTGATCTTCCCTAGAAGATGGATGGCCATCTGGAAGATGTGGATGAATCATGGGTCATCCATTCACATTTTGGATGGACGACCATGATTAAAACATGTAGATCAAGGATTAACCCTTAAGAAGTGGGCTTGATCTTGACATCGACTGATCATGGATAGAAATCATAGCACCGTCATGCGTGATGCTATGATGTGACTACTTAAATAACCACTCCCATCACGCCACGTGGAAAGCGTGCGCGTTAGCCTCCATGGGATTAGCTATATAATTAAGGTATTAAATTACCAATTAATGAGTAAAACTTTAAATATTCATATCTAAGTGTAAAAAAAATGTAATTTTTTCATATGAAAGATAATTGAATGTAGAATATTATAAAATTGATTTTGATGGAATTTGAATAGTGTTATTTTCTAAATTTGGGTGTTATTAGGAATGTAATTAGGCTAATTACTCTCTGATTATTCCATTAGTTAATTCAAACTTCTCATGTGTATTTAATGGGATGACTTATGCTTCCCTAATTTTTCTTAGGATTTATTAATGGTTTAATTAGGGCAATTACTGGATTCATTCTTAATTACTCTCTTAATATAATTAAGCTAATAAGTGTGTAATCAGTGGTTTAAATCCTTGATTGAGTTAATTAAGATTTGTTTAAGTGAATAGGAGGTTTAGGGAATAATTTTGGGATATTTTTCTTAAGCTATTATTTAAACCTCCTCTTTCTTCTTTAATCCAAATTCAATTAAGGATTAATCCACTATTTACCTACCTAATTAATTTGATAAAATTCTAAAACCTTTTAGAACTTAATTAATTCACTTTGGGTAGATGCTTAGGTGTTCAATAACCTAAGTATATTAAGGAAATCAAAATCCAACTCACATGTGTGAGGAGGATTATGAAATTACTAAACTTAAACCCTTTAGCTTAATTAATCATTAATCATGAGCCAAATGCATTAGGCCCTTTTCTTCTAGTGCATTGGATTTAAATTCCTTGTGTGATTTTATGTCATCATTGGCTCATAATTATTTGATTAAATATGCTAAGGTGGTATAAAGGGTAATTAACACACTTAATTCATACCTTAACTTAATCAAAATATAAAAATCATCTAATCATCTAAAGATTAAATTAAAATGTCATACACATGGGAGAAATGGGTTAGGACCAGCAAACATTCATTCACATTTCCTAAATCAAACATAAAAAACTTCAAAACAAAAATCACATTAAACAAACTTTGATTCACTTTAAACTTTCTTATTTCATAGGATGGTCTTTAGGAATTAATTAGGGTGAATGAATTTATATTGCTTTCATCACTTTATTTCTTTCCTAGCATGCTAAATGTGTATGTCATATGAAATTCATGCATTCATATCTTTTGAAAATCAAAATTGAAATGAAATGTTTTCTTTATGTCAAATTGCATGTTTTGGCTAGAGTAGAAATATGAATGGCTATTATCACTATTAAATTTAAAATTATTTTGAAAATTATAAATCAAATATCAAAACTAAAAGGCATGCTACTTGTAATTTATTTATAAGCTTGCATGTGAATATAAAAATGTGTCTTATGTTTTCTTCCTTCTTTCCTCTTAACATGGATTTGGATAAGATTTGGAAAGTGCATAGTTCTTTAAAAGAACATAACACTTGCTTAAAATCTAATCTTATCCTCTTCCATGTGATAATGTAATAAAGATCTTTACATTTACATATAAATTGCATAAACAAACCAAAAATTAAATAAAAATAAACTTTGCATCTTTCTTTCTCTATTTTTTTCTTTTGTATATGCATATGTATTTAAGAAAAGTGGTATATTAGTCTGGACAATCCTGAGGTTGTGAGACTTTAAGTAGCCCTAAGTAGATATTGTACCTTACACCCCTGGTGCTAACAATGACACATACTCACTTATGCCTTTCATGCATACACATGTGCATATGAATAAAGGATAAAAGAATACCCATTTTTCTACTTAATGAAAATCATGCATCATAAATCCTTCCAATTTTCTTATGTAACATTTCTTAGCATTCATCATAAAGTGTCTAAACATTTCCATTTGTATGTATAGATATGCTTAGGATTCATTCATATGTATGTTATACATGTTGGGAAAGAAAATGAAGTGATGTGTGTTTTATGACATTAATTCACTTTACTTAATCTTAAAATGCCTTTCTTTTTGAATAGGTTGCTTTACAAAAAATCTAAACTTAGGATTAATTAAAACACATAATAAGACATTCACCAAATAAAATCAAATATGAATCCACTTTAGAAATTACATAAGCTAGGGAAGGAAAGAGAAGTTCTCTTCTCTTTTCCCTTTCTTTACAACTTAGTAATTAATTGTAAGATTCACTTAAACCAAATCATAATACAAAATAAAATCAACCCAAATCAACTAAGCAATTAAATGAAATAACTCATCTAAGTTGAACATCTTCTCACTTAGAAAATCTAAGCCTTAAAGTCATAGCTAAGCATAACACACAAACCTTTTAAAGCACACAAATTAGACTAAGTCACCATTTCTAGCTTTAGGCTAGGTTGGTGCAGGGTTTGATGTTTGCTTTTATTTTGAGATGTATTATTTTGGGATGTTAGGTGTATGCAAGAATGAATGGTAGGATGATTTAGTCTAATCATTATCTTAATGGGATTGTGAGCATTGTAATAAATATAATATAAATACTTTTGTTATGCAGGTGCTTAGACCACTAAGCATAATCCAATAGGCTAGGCGAACTTGGTTACCTATGTGTGGGGTGCTAAGTCCAATATACATGCTTGGTATTTGTATGGTTTGTTTAGCTAATCTCTGTTTTGCAAGTGTTAGTTAGATTTACATTTTTTCTTCATGTAATTTTTGCAATTAGAATTTTAGAATGAATGTTATGGGAGATTAGGATGAGCATTGGTCATAAGATTACATCTTATGTATCATATAAAGCCTTTGGAGCAACCACCTTCCAACCATCCAAAAGAAGGAACCAAAAGAAGAAAAAAGAAAGAATGAGGAAGAAAAGAAGAAATGAAGACCCCCATAACATGAATTTCCTTACTTGATTGTAAATTAATTCATTTGTAATCCGGGTTGTATAAGGGTAGAGCTCGGCTACCCAATTTATTTTCAAGTTTGTGCGGTGGTGCCTGACCATAAATGACATTTTATTCTTTTACATTAGCTTTATAAAATGTTTGATGTTTTGTTTAGCTTGTGCATTAAGATGGCATCATTTTCCTAGTTTTTCCCTGCTTGATGTATGGTCTGGATGATGATTAGGCTCTTAGAAAAAAATAAATCTTCTACCAAAATAAATAACTCAAAATTAAAATTAAATAACTCATAACCTCACCTAATGCTTAGGCTAAAAATCAAGATAAAAGAATTAGTAACCCTTTAACTGGATGTGTACTTTCTTTTCTAACATCATGCATAAAAAGCATATTATTTTAGTCTTGATTGGATGACTTCCACCTTTGCTAGAGGACTTAGCTTGACCTGTGGGAGCCATGGTAGAAACACACCTCCTTATCTCACTGATTTTGGCCCATAATCTTATTTCACATGCATTATGCATATGAATTTTATAGCCTTAGTCAAATGATTGTCCAAAATGAAAATAAAATATGTGAAAATATTGGATTAGATTTATATCATTTGAAAGAATGTCCTTACATGATCCAGTCTCTTTAGGGTGTGTGTTTAAGGACTTAGTCTCTTTCTAAATAAATAATAATCTTACTATCTTGCATAAACATAAGACTTGCCTATATATTTTAAAATATAGGGGAGAATTGGCCACCTCAGTAAGGAAAAAGTGGTTTATTCTCTTGTAGAGGTAAACCAAATACCCATTTTTTCCTTAGATTTAGGTTGTGCTTTTGGCCCTCGCCAAAGCTCCCTAGATTTAGGTTTTGAGGTTGCTTCTCCCCTTTGTGTGCCATAAATATAAATCTTTACCTCTTAGGCATTTCCATAATCTTGTATCATAGAATTGTAAGCCCTACATTTCTAATGAAAATTCAACTCAAATAAATTAATTCAATTTCAAAAATATAAAGCCCAACCATAAGGTAGCTTGGGACATTTACTAGGCTTCCTAGTATCATAAGCATCCCCTACTTGTTTCCATTTGGCTTCAATAAGAACTCCCTCCTCTTGATCGATCCCACGACTCTTTAAAAATAAACCAATTGATTGATAGCCCTACCTTTTTGAAATCTTTGGAGACAATGATCATTTACCTTAATTAAAAGTATTCCTAAGGAATCTCATTCCTTAATGAGGGATTGCCTCCATAAGGAACTTAACGAACCCGATATAAAATAAACCCTACTTTACTTTTCCATGTAAAGTAGGGGAAGAATCTCGGGTACATATGTAGACCCATTGTTCTTAGAAGTCCTTATTCAGGTGATTAGGTCCATTGTAGTGTGGTGACTTATATCTTTCAAGATGGTACACCTCTCCTTAATGTCATACCCGATCACCCTAATAAGAATATCTACAGATCTATGTGGTATCCAAATGCAAAGAGTATATTTCTATCTTCATTTTATTCCACATAGATTGAAGATGGAAGTATACTCTTAAAAAAATGATGAAAAATTTTCACCATACTACATTCAAAAAAATCCCCTTTCCAATCAATTCAAAAAAAAAATCTCTCTTTTAAATTCATTTGAGCCCCACTTAACACTTTTAAGTTGTTGAGTGTGGGTTCAAATTTTGAATCAAAATTCAAAATTAACAAAGCAGAAATCTGATTTGAACTAGTTTTTCAACATTGCAGACTTTCAGCCAACTTCAGTCAGTTCAGTTAGTTTCATTCAATTTCAATGGCAGCGTAGAAATATGTCTTCACATTTCCTTTCTGGATGACTTGGCCTTAGATCGGGCCAGCTTCTCGCAGTCTGACTTCACCCACCTCATTCACTTTGGTCAAGGCTTTGAGGGGGCTAGGATTACATTTGAAGGGACCACCCTCACCAGGAGCATGGTGAAAAGTAGCCGTCATCCAGGTTGACATGCCATCGATTGAGATTCTCCAAAGGGGAAGTTATGGCGTAGCAACAAGAGTGAGCACTAGTGCACACTTCCCTTGCTTCCCCAGGGGCTAGCACCCACTCATTGGCACCTCCAAGGGAAGGCTCATTCCTGGATTGTCTCCTCTTTCAAGATTGGGTCACACCGCCACCACCTACCGAGACTCAAAAAGAACCGCATGATCAAGCGATATCATACTCATCTAGCTAGGGAGTTGGAGGCAGCCACTCAAGAGGAAGAGGAGTTGCAGGATGGTTTCCCTCAGAAAACCTCCACCATCTCTGGATGATGAGAGGATGTTAGAGGATTCCACCTCTCCCAGTTCATTTCTAGTCTCCTATTAGTGAGAGGAGGAGATCGTACATCAGCCTTCTATCAATTTTATGCCGAGTAGGAGGAGCTTATGGACAATCAAAGTCTGGCACTCAATTTGATTTGCATTTTGTCAGTCCCAGCAATGTTGGCAGACAAATTAGGCAGGAGAGGGCCAGGGAGGCCCGTACATCAATTCATATTACTAGCTAGGAGAGGTATAGTAGGAAGTTAGTGGCCTCAGCCCTTGTCAACTTTCCAGATCGGCACGCTACCCACATTGATCATACTGATAACATCTTACTAATGGGTACTGCCCATCATAAGAGAGAAGCTCCTATTCTGAGAGAGTCGATGGTGCCTCCACCACACTGCTCTTCTCCACGCCCACCATCTCTTGTACAGGTTTCATCATCTACTGTTCTAGCCAAGGCCATGGAGGCCACATCGGGGGAGAAGAAAAACCCCGTTGGTGATCTAGCTATGGCTAAGAGATCCCATCCTATCTACACCACTTGTGGTGGCGACCCCCGACCTTCCCCCCGTTGTGGTGAAGAAGTAATGGAGATCTTGAAGTATAGTAGTCATCCCATCACCACCACCGCCACCGCAGCAGGCTATGGAGATAGTAGCACAGTTGAGGGAGGAGGAGACAGTTCGGTCGCCCCATGGTCATAGATCTTCCTAGGAGTGCCACTCCACCTAGATCCAATAGTTATCAGGAGTATCTATCCTCTAGTGAGTGTAGTCCTCACAAGATTAGCTCTCCAGCAGCATCAAAGGTTAGGTGTCTATCTATTTATGATAATGATCCTACTACCAATCAGACCTGATCTTTTGTACCTGTTCAATTGGACCGATCCCTAAATGACATTATAGCTCAATATCTAGTGGAGAAGAAGGAAATCTTAGGATATGCCTGATCTAATTTAGAGGATAAGAAGGTCAGTTTTGATTTGAATGAAGATGATATGTTAGAGGATTCAGTAGGGGTACACAAGGTAGATACCAAGGATTCCCTCCTCCATGATCAGCAAGGTATAGAAGGTGTTGCGGTCATGCAGGAAGACATAGCTTACTCGACCCAACACCTCCTTCAACAATTAAAGAAGAAAGATGAACAAATAGATAGGATGGGGAAGAGGTTTGAAGACTTGTTAGCAGCAGTTTTGACATTACAGAATCAACCTTCGGTAGTACATCTTACTATAATAGAAACTAGTCAGCCCGAGTTGTTGCATGTCTTGGATCCAGCTAAGAATTTACCACTAGTAGAGCAGGGCAGCACCAGCCTGTATAGAAAGGTAGTGGATAGTACCTCCATATAAAAGAAGGATATCAAAACCATGGTTGAGCAATAGGTGAGAGAAGTGTTGGCTCAAGCTCGATGAGGATCATCGGTTCCAAAGGGTAGACCTACCAGAGGAATTCGATGACATCCAATATCCTAAGGATTTCGTTCCACCTTCTTTCAAAAGCTTTAATGGCAGCGGGAACCCAAGGCACCATAGCACACTTGAGCCTTGCAATGCTTATAAGATGCTTTCTATTCCGACTTTTGTCGAGCTTAGCAAGCATAGCCTTGATTGGTATCAACTTCCCAACAATTCTGAAGACTTTTGTTGAGTTGGAGCAACTCTTCATCAAGAGGTTTGTTTGAGCGAAAGGTGACGTAGATCTCAGTGGGTCAACAAAACTCTGGTGTGTCCATCATTGATTATATTCTTAGATGGCACAATTTGAGTATGAAATGTGAACGGTAGTTGTCTGAACAGCATGCCATTAAAATTTTGTTGAAGAATATTCATGGCTTAGTCGCCTTCATGCTCAAAGGTTTTACCATCAAAATATTTGAGAAATTAATCAACAAGGCGCTACAAGGAGAATCCAAACAGTTACCTTTTTTGGACCAATCAATAAAGCAAAAACCACAAAAAGCTTCTGAAAAGAAGCCAGGGACAATGATAGGAGTAGGCAAGGGGAAACAACCGGCCAGAGAGCAGTTTGAGAGACTTGAGCTCCACATCCATCACTTTCACCTCCTCTACCACCACCGAGGCAGTCCTACCGGCCACCACAGCAGCCTCCACGACCTTCACCTCCTCCTCCTCCTCAACCATATCGCGACAATGCATACATCCGTGTAGCTATGGTCCACCTACTATTTTGGATAAACTTAGCAAGCCTTATTCATTTAAAGGGAGGAAATCAGAAAATCTTTAAGAATCTCTTAAAGAAGCCTGGTTTTTAGCTACCCAAACCTAGAAGGCTAGAGGAAGTAGGCAAAAGCAATGATCCTAACTTTTGCCCCTACCACCGCATGCTTGGTCATGTTTTGGAAGATTGTTTTACATTCAAAGATTGGCTTGAGCATAGCTTCAAGACCGGTGTTATAGTCATCCTAAAGGAATACCTTGTGGAACAACCATCCAATTCTATTAGAGTAATTTGTGGGGATACTTGTGATCCTTCCAGAATTAAAGAAGGTTGGGATATCTCCTTATCTCATACCTCTAAGAAAATTATTTCCAAAATCTAGAAACTTTTGGGTGCCTTACTCAAACCTCCAACATCAAGGAAGGTTTGCAAGTTGTTCGATAACTGAAAGGGGGAGCTCATCAGTAGCAAAGAACCTATGACATGGGGATAGCCAAGTAGCATAACCATAGAGTCCACCTCTAGTCCATTGGTACTACATCATGACCACTATTTCGCTAGCTCTTCTTCTAGTAAAGATCTTATATCAGTGGATGAGGGCATCAAATCCCTCACCCCTCTTACTTTACTTGATTTCTACTATGTACCTCTTTCAAAATCCAAGAAATTGAGGAATAAAGCTAGCTTGAATTATATCTGTGTCACTTATGATGGGTTGTCTAAATCTATTCCTAATGAAAACTCTTCAAGTCTAAATAAAAATTATAATAAATCTGATCTTCCTCTTTCTGATTCAAAGTTGGACTTTCCTTCTCTAAATACTATGGGTTCGCCTCTTGAGATAGACTTGGAATCATTCAATTCTGAGGGTCCCATAAGAGAAGTTATATGTGAGCCTGATGAGCAGGTAGAATCTTTCACTAACCTGCCACAAGAGATTACCAAAGTCAACCTTTATAGTGGCAAGGTTCTACCTCCTGAGGTAGGACCTCCAGATAAGGGAAAACAAGTCATTGGTTCAGATGATCGAGAAGCCCCTTCATAGGATGCTCTACTCTTGGATATGCTTGTGGAGGATCAACCCATGGTGGACTACAATATCCTCTCTCGCCTAAGAAAGTTCTCATCTAAGCTAAGCATATATGATGTCCTTATCTTATCCAAAGAGATGAGGGAATCATTAATCAAGGCTCTCTTTAATCCAGAGATATGCTTAGTTCAGCTGACCACTATTGGAGAGGAGGCACATTATTCTAGAGAAGCTTAGGGAATCACTTTCACAGATGAAGACCTTCTTCTAGGGGACATGGAACACAACCATCCCGTCTACATTATAGTGGAATGGGCAGATTTAGACTTGCTAGAGTTCTTGTTGATCCAGGTGCATTGATTAACATTATGAGTTTAGAGAGCCTTGCTATTTGAGGATCGATAACTCCACACTCTAAGGAGATCGGATGATGTTGAGAGGATTCAATGAACAGGGCGAGAGGGCTTTAGATTCCATAGTATTACCTTTGGAGATAGGTGACTGGAAGACTGAAGCCAAGTTCTATATCATTTATTTGAATACTTCATTCACCACTTTACTCAGTAGGCCTTGGATATATCAGAATAAGATGATTCCATCCTCTCTCCATCAGTTCATCAAGTTCAGGAAGGATGTGATCGAATACTGTGTCAAAGGAGATGAAAAGCCATTTCAATTAGATAGGTTGAGATATATGAGGATGAACCTACTATCTTCCTCAAAACACCTTTTCTCATGAACTTGGCTAAAATTCAAATGCAAAAGAAAAAGAAAAAAAGAAAAAAAAAAAAAAATGAAAGTCCAAGTGAACATGAAAAAGAAATCGAGGAAGAAGTAAATCTGCATATCACATTCCACCCACCTTTCATTCCATCATATGGACATGTGGGTAGGATGACTCGACCTCCACCAAGAGGTGAGGCGAATAGAGGCGTGTGAGGTGGAAGACTGTTGGCCAGCCACCAATAGGGGTTATGTTCCAGTTCACAAGAGTACCCCTACTATTCACATAGACTTGGAATGCAGCTTGGAGGATGAGTCTAATATGATTAGCATATCAGCCAACCCCTCTCAACGGGTTTCATTGGAGGTAACACTCAAGTCGGACAGTGATGAAGACTAGGCCTCTAGATAAAGCATGAATGTATTCGAATCAAATGTATGTGAAACTGTTAGGCAGTAGTTAGGAACCTTAGCTCTAACCTCACTTCCCTCCCAAAAAGTTGTAGGTTTAGTAGTTAAGGAAGCCCCTCAGTCTTATAGGGATGTTAAACCGGAGAGATTCCAATTGGGATCATCATCCTCAAGTCTAGAAATTGATGTAGGACTTGAGGATAATTCATATAAAGAATTAATGGAATTGCCTTTTGATTGGTACGTGCCTTGTGATCTTAATCTTGCAAAGAAGGGTTTGATTCCTTATACATGGTCCAAGCACAGGTCAGAGTACTTCAAGAAGCTGTGGAACAACAGAGGAAGGGATGCACAATCAAGATCAAGACTAGGATTTGATACAGTGGGTCCAGTTGATGATGACATTTACTGCTTAGTTGTTGCTAATCATTTGGAGTCTAATAGGTTCTTCAACCACACTAGCTCTTATGAGGATGTATGTTTAGAAACTTTAGATGATCCAAATGATCTCCAAATCAAAGATGCACCATCAGAATTTAAAGAGGAGATCCATTCAATAATTGACAAGTTTAAAGAAATCAACCTAAGGATAGAAGAAAATCCATGCTCGGCATACACCAGTTCATTGCTGAATACAGAAGAAACTAATGACTTAGTTAGGCTATTGATTGAGTTTAAGGACTACTTTGTGTGGAGCTATGAAGAAATGCTCAGATTATCTCCTAACGCCAAACTAGTAATAGACCCTAACGCCAACCCTATCAAGCAAGCTCCTAGATGCATGCGATTAGAAATAGAATAATAGGTCATTTCTGAATTCAAAAAATTGATCAATGATGGTTTCATCAGGGAAGAAAAATTCCCTACCTGGTTAGCTAGTGTCATCCCAATTAAGAAGAAGAATGGCCAAATTTGCATATACGTCGATTTCAGGGACTTAAATAAGGTATGTCCCAATGATGAGTTTCCTCTTCCTATACCAGAATTAATGGTGGACATCGCCTCATCTCATGCAGTATTCTCCTTCATGGATGGGTCATCTGGCTACAACCAAATTAAGATGCCCCCGAGGATAAAAGAAACACTACTTTTTGAACCCCGATCAGAATCTATTGTTATAAGGTCATGCCTTTCGGCCTTAAAAATGCTGGTGCTACATACCAATGGGCCATGATTCAAATCTTCAATGAACTCATTCATCATTAGGTTGAGTGCTATGTTGATGATCTAGTAGTCAAAAGAAAAGAAAAGGAAGACCATCTCTTTGACTTGAGAGTAGTTTTTGAACGGCTAAGATAATATAGCCTCAAAATGATCCCCTGAAGTGTGCATTCAGAATAGCTTCAGGAAAGTTTCTTGGGTTTGTTATCCGACATTGTGGAATAGAGATAGATCCAAAAAAAGATCAAAGCTATATTAGAAATGCCACCACCTAAAAGCTTAACTCAACTCAGATCTTTCCAAGGGTGGTTGGCGTATCTAAAATGCTTTATCTCCAACCTATCGGGAAGATGCAGACCATTTTCAGCACTTATCAAAAAGGACACCAAGTTCAAGTGGGATTATAAGTGCGAGCATGCCTTTAAAGATATTAAGCAGTATTTGGTGAAGTCGCAAGTTCTAGCGCTTATCTCGGCTACTCATCCTCTACACTACAGCATTGAATGACTCCCTTGGCGCTTTGTTGGCCCAAGCCAACAATGAAGGGAAGGAGAGTGCTCTCTACTACCTCAGCTATCATCTGATTCTTATTGAAATGAACTACCCACCTATTGAAAAACATTACCTAGCTTTAATCTTTGTATCCCAAAAGCTATAATATTATATGCTTTCTCATAAGGTGAACTTGATTTCTAGAACAATCCACTATAGTATCTCATGACATGGCCAATGCTATCCAGACATTTAGCACGTTGGTCCATGATTCACTCATAATTTGATATCACATTCGTACCCCTCCATTTGGTGAAAGACAAACTAGCGGATTTCTTAGCAGCACACCCACTTCCTGTTGATTCTCTGCTTAGTGATGACCTCCCTGGTAAATAAATCATGAACTTAGGAGAGGTTGACAACCACCATTGGGAGATGTATTTTGATGGTGCAGCATCCTTTTATAAAGGAGAAGTACCACGATCTACTCTTCCAGGAAAGGCAGGGGTAGGAATAGTTCTCGTAACTCCAGACCATGATGTGATGAGATTCTCATACTATCTCTCCAATTCTTACACTAATAAAGTTGAGTATGAGGCTTTGATCATCGGTCTAGAGTTAGACATTATAGTGTGTGTCAAGAGCATCAATATCTTTGGGGATTCTCAACTAGTCATGAACCAGATTGTTGGGTCCTATAAGGTTCTCAAACTAAGCTTCGTCATTACCACGAGTATACTATGAAGCTGTTGGCCCGAATCCATGAGGTCACCATCTACAAGATTTCTCGAGGAGAGAACATAGTAGCAGATGCTTTGGCTAAACTTGCCAAAGAATTGGCATGTCCAAAAAATGAGTCCATTCCAATAAGGGTCCAAAAATAGACAAGCTCTATCTCTTATTGACGCTGAACTCATCGAGAGACTTTCTCTTGAAGGAGATGTTATCGTTGCCAATGAAGATGAGGAGCTAGATTGGAGGCAACCGTTCATAGATTACTTGAACACCAGCAAACTACCTCAAGAGAAATCACAAGCCCATCAGATGAAATAGAGAGCTCTCTCCTATGCTCTTGTAGAATGGCACCTAGTACCAACGATCTTTCGATCAAATGTGATTACGTTATTTGGATAAACATGAAGCCCATAGGATCATGATTGAGGTACACTCAGGTCTATGTGGAGCATCAATCCGATCTAAAGATGAAAGCAAAGATCAAGAAACTAGGATACTAATGGACTTCAATGATTACATATGAATGTAGTAGAGATGCCATTAGTAATATGACGGTCCTACATTAACCACCCAACATTCTACATCCTACATTAGCCTCATAGCCATTTGAGTATTAGAGTACCAACATTGTGGTTCCTATTGATCCTCCTTCTTCTAAGGGTCATCGGTTCATTTTGGCTGCAACCAACTATTTTTCTAAGTGGGTGGAGGCAATACCACTCAGATAGGTCACAGTTCAGCATGTGCTCCAATTTTTTAGGAATTATATTGTATATAGGTTCGGGGTGCCTCGATGAATTATATTTGATAATGGTATTGCATTCAAAAGCACCAATATTAATAGCTTCGCCAGAAGACACAGTATAGATTAAAGATACTCCATCTACTACCCTAGGGAAAATGGCCTAGCAGAAGCATTTAACAAAACTCTCATCCATATACTAAAGAAGATGCTCGATGATAACAAACATTAGTGGCATGAGCAGTTAATTGAAGCCTTGTGGGCCTACCGCACCACATATAGAACTCCAACTCAATCTACCTTGTTCTCCTTAGTGTATGGGTTTGAAGCTATTCTACTTTTTGAGGTTTAACTCTCATCACTAAGGATAGTATTGGGTAGCAAGATAACTACAGAGCAGAATATAAAGTCAAGGTTAGAAGAGCTTGAAGGTTTGGAGGAGAGATGCCTACGGGCATGCCAAAATCTCAAGTTATACAAAACCAAAATGATTCAAACTCACGACAAGCTAGCCTGCCCAAGGGCTTTTCAAGTAGGAGAACTTGTATTAGTCCTAAGGAGACCAATTGTTGCCCATCAAAAGATGGAAGGCAAGTTTGAACCCACTTGGGAAGGCCTTTTGTCATAAAAAGGGCCTACCAAGGAGGATCTTATTAGCTCATTGATTATAAAGGGGAACACCCAATGCTTCCAATTAATGGGCTATATTTGAAGAACTATTACCTATAAATCATGTTTGAAAATAATTATCAATAAAAGAACAAAATTTCATTCCAATTCATCAAAATCTTCTCTTCTTTCGAAGCATTGTTTCCTTATCTTGTGAATCCACCATGACGTGTTTAGGATAGGTGTAAGAGAACCCAAGAGGAATCCTATCCCTCTTTCACAACACGAACACAATCAAACACATTTTCCAAAGCTAGAATAAGTGTAAGAGAACCCAAGAGGCATCCTATTTCGATTAGCACAACTAAGTTAGGTGTGAGAGAACCCAAGCGACATCCTTTCTTGGTGGGAATCCCAGCTACCATCCATGGCGCCATTTCATCAAATTCCCCAAGCATGTTTTAGGGTAGGTATGAGATAACCTAAGCGGCATCCTTTTCCCTTTAACATAAGCACAAAAATAAACACATATCTTTTGTCTCAAGTTATTTTTATGTGGGGGCAAGCCCCCTGTGGGACTCACTCATTAGCTACTCTTGGTCGGGCTAATGCTACCTTGCTAGTATGTCACCCTAGTGGTCACTTATTGGAAGATGTGAGTCCTGTGCTTTCTTCTTAACTTGACTAATGCAAACCAATGAGCATCTTATTAGTTTGGTAGGCTTCACTGTCTAGCCAATAAGCTACCTCATGTTGACTCTGTTTAAGAAGATGTGAGTCACCACCATGCTTTCTTCTTGAACTAACCATCATGTACTGACTAGGTCGAGTATATTTGAGGTTTAGGATAAGTCTCCCAGAGGCTCCTTTCCTCTTGACTACCCTTGAGTTGATATAAGTCCCCAATGGCATTCACTTAGTAGCGCCTTTAGGTGATAGCACTGTCGAGCTAAAGAGACTATCCCAACAATCGCTTACATGAGGATGTGAGTCCCCGAGCTTTCTTTCTAGGCTGATTGTTACAAATCAACGGGCACCTTAGGGTGGTTGGTGTCCACTATGTTGACAGCAACTCACCAGGTGGATACACCACTCTTGGCAGATGTGAGTCCTCGTGCTTTCTTCTTGAGTTGGCCACCGAATACCTATGCATATTATCTTCTCCAAGGCATGGATAAAGCCCTTAGTGGCCCCTTCCCTTGTTGGAATTTTACTTTGATCATGTCCTTTGTGACCCCATTTAGACACTACCCGGGTTACTCTTGGATTAGACAGTCTCCCTTTCCTAGTAGCCACCTCTGTGGTTGGAGAATTTGTTCAAGGGATGCATAGATTCTCCTTTGGTTCAAGAAATTGAGATGTCTAGTAGCCCTTTCTCGCTTGATCCATCGCAAACCAATGGGGTCCATGATAAATAAATAAAATAAATAAACAAATTATTTCACTTGTGGATTAGGAATTCAAGCCCCCAAAGGACCCCTTTTCCTAAGCAGACATCCTATGTTTAGGCGGAGAACTCCCATAGGAATTGCGACTACGAGTTAAGATAAGTCCCTGGCACTCTCTCTCTCCATAGTTGCCCAGTCGTTCAATATATTTTTCCACAGATAGGTTACCACGACATTCATTCCACTTTGGAAGATATAAGCCTATGATGCATTCTTTATAGCATGACTGTCACAAATCGACAGGCAATCCTAGGTCAGGTTTGATTTATTGGCCAAGCAACCGATCACCCCAGTGATCTTTTGTAGTGGAAGATGTGAATCCCCATGCTTTCTTCCCCTGAATTGACCATTGCAAACTAAAAGGCACTCCTTTGATTGGATAGTTCTCCCCTCGGCCCGAAAGCTACTCCCTTGTTTTAGTAAATCTGATATAGGTCTAGGCTAATATAAGCTCCTTCTTAGTGTGATCCATCGCAAGCCAACAGAATCCATCAAAATCAATTAAGAAAATAAAATTAATCTTGACTATCTTTGAATTGATTTGAGCCCCCAAGAGGCATTCACTCAATAGTCAGTCTTAAGTCAGGTTTGATTTATTGCACAGGCAACCGATCACCCCAATGGTTCCTTATTTTGGAAAATGTGAGTCCCCGCATTTTCTTCCTAAACTTGACCATTGCAAATCAAAGGCATCATTGGTTGGATAGTCCTATTGTGTGGTTGGTAGACTATCCCGTTGGATTGGTAAATCTGATGTAGACCAAGGCCTCCATGGCCCATACTTAGTGCAGTCCATCGCAAACCAATGGGATCCATGAAAAATAATTTAAATGAAATTATTTTTGACTATCTTTGAGCTGATTTAAGTCCCTTAGAGGCATTCACTCAAAATTCAGCCCTAGGATAGGTTTGATTTGTTGCGCAAGCAATCAATCACCCCAATGGTTTCTTATTTTGGAAGATGTGAGTCCCTGTGCTTTCTTCTTAAGTTGACCATTGCACACCGAAAGGCAACCCCTTTGATTGGATAGTCCTGCTATGTGGTTGGTAGACTATCCATTTGGATAGGTAAATTTGACGTAGACCAAGGCCCATGACCCCTACTCAATGCAGTCCATCCAAACCAATAGGATCCATCAAAAATAACTAAAAAATGAAATTAATCTTGACTATCTTTAAGCTGATTTAAGTCCCCTGGCAGCATGCACTTAGTAGTCAGCCTAAGGTTGGGTTCAATCCATTGCCTCGCCAACGTATCACCCCAGCAACTGATCCCTACTTTGGAGGATGTAAGTCTACTACGCTTTCTTCCTAGTACATTTGTTGCACACCAAAAGCAATCCCTTTGGTTGGCTAGTCCTACTATCTGTTTGGTAGACTACCCCTATGGATTGGTAAATCTGAGTTAGGCATAGGCTGACATGGCTCCTACTCGGTGCGATCCATCACAAACCAACAGGTCCATCTCAAAATACAAAAATTTTAAAATTTGAAATAAATTCAACACTCCTCCATGGAGTAAAAACAAATAAAATAAATCAATCTCCTCTGTGGAGTCAAATCATAAATAAAAACAAATCAATCAACCTCCCTAGTGAGTAAAATAATCAAACAATCAAATAAAAACCAATCATCAATCAACTTCTCCTCAGAGATGAAAATCTTTCTAGTTCCTAGCGGATCTTGAATTCTAATCCTCAGATCACAACCTCTCCCTAGTGGATGACTTGAACTTCAAACTCATTCTCATAGTGGAGAATAATCAAATAAATCAAATCTTTTTCTCGTGAGACAAATCAAATCAAACCTATCATCCCCAGTGGATGACTTGAACCTCTTTCCCTAGTGAAAGGTTCACATGCTCAATCCCAAGTGGATTCCTCCTTCACTCTCTTATGTCTTTAGCATGAGTAAAGTCACATTGCACTACGCTCTTGATTCCTTCTACACCTTGGGTTAGGAGTAGATCATTTATATTAGTGCTTGTGATCATTTGGTGATGTTGATCCTCTCGGTCAACACCAATACGTGTGGTGTACCTTGTCAGTCACACTACACCTATTGGGCACCCTTTGTTGACCTCATTTTTTTTATAATGAGCTCTCAACCTCTCCATCTTAGACACGAAATTCCTCTTAGACACTAAGAGTTTCTTAGTCTTAAGACACTTCTAGTGATTAGGTGAACACTCAACCTAACCCTAGAGACTTAGAAGAGATAGCCATATGAATAGGTCATGCCTTAGGGGTGTTAGGAAAATTTGTCTACCCTATAGTTCGAACCAAATCCTCACTTCCTTCCTTCAAGTTAACATCAAATTCAAAATCAACTTCAAATTCAAATAAACTTCAAACTCAAATCAATTCCAACTTAATTGATTTTCTCAAATCCAAACCAACCTCAAATTCAAATCAACTTCAAACTCAAATCAACTCCAAATCCAAATCAACATCAATTCTAAATCAAAACTCAAATCAAGTCCAAATGATTGAAACACATGATTGAATTCTAAATCCAAAAATCTTTTCCTAACCCCCTTTGATTTCATCTTATGGACTTAGCTCAAATCAAATTCAAAAGATTTTTTTTTCATAACCCATTTATATTCTAATTTATATTCACAAATATAAATGAAATCTAAATTCAAATACCCAAACAAAATTCAAAACTCAAACACAAATCTAACCTAAATCCAATCTAAACTCTTTCAAGTCAAATTCTTGAACTTAGCCAAATCAACCTCAAACCAATCCAAACCTTTAGATTTTCTCTTTAAACAATCAATCCTTCAATCATAAAACCAAAATCAATCATAAACTCCAATCGTCAAACCAAAACTAAATTTAAAACTCAAAACCAAAATCAAACCCATGTTCATCCTTTGAACTTGAAATTGTCAAATGAATCAAAACCCATTTGACTCCAAATCACTTGCAAATGGATTTATATTTTAATCATAAGTCCATATGTGAGTTCAACCAAACTTGAATCAAGCCTTGATCAAATCAATTGACCCATTTAGGCTCACTTGACCCAAAGTGACCTAAAGTATTTTTTTGAGCCAAATTCTAATCCTACCCAAATTAGATTGAACTAAGCCCATCTAAGCCTCACATTATGAGCAACAATCATCATAAGATGATCAATCACTCAAATTGGGTCAAACCAAGTCAACATTTGACCCAAATAAAACCCTAGCCAAAATCCATCATAGGGCAAATTGATTGAAACCATTGATCAAAACTAATTCATAATCAATGATTGGACTTGACCAAGTCATCATTTGAGCCAAACCTAGCCCAATTGGCCATTTGACCTAAGTTGACCTAAAAAGTTAAAATATATCAAATCTTGATCTAAGCCAAATTGATTGCAACCATTGGCTCAAATTCATTCTAAATCACTTATTGAACTTGACCAAAGCCTCAATTTCCCCAGACCAATCTAGCCTTGACCAATGAACCACACGAAAGGTCAATACAAGCCAAAATCAAATCAAATCAAAATTGATTGAAACTAAAGCTTGCAAAATATTTCAAATGACCAACCAAACCTAAACCAACCCATGACTTAACCAATTGGGTCAAATAGGTCAAATTGATCAACTTGACCCATTTGACCTAAATGAATTCAAATGAACCAAAACTAAATATAAATTAAATTGAACCAAACCAATGATACCAAACCACTTCAAATGGTCATATGAACTTGACCCAACCCTTAATTTGACCCAATTTGACCAATTGGTCAACTTGATCCAAGTTGACCCATTTTGGCCTAAATGGGTCAACATGAGCCAAATGATATAAAATCAACTCCAAATTCATTAAAAATTAGCACAACCCAATTTCAAACTATTCCAAATTTGTCCAAATTGAAATTAAAGCCAAATGACCATTTTACCCCTAGGTCAAAGGATAACCTATGGCCAATTCCACTTGGAATTTGGTCAAATCTTTTCATGGCCACTTGGCATCCTCTTAGTGGTCCATTTGGACACCAAGGGATGTGATGCACATGACCCAATGGGTTTGGGTCAGCCAAACCCAACCCAAAGCCAAAACAGACCTACCCAATGGAAATTCTCCACATAAAATCCCTCACATCCTCATTTAACACATGGGCAACTCCTCCACTCCACTCCCCTACCAAAATTGAACCATGTGAAGCTCCTAATAGCCTAACAAACCCACTCTATCTCATCAATTGATCCAAAATGGCAAAGGAGCTCATGATCATCTGATTCAAGTAAGGGGAGATATACTCCCCCTAATTTCATTCTAATTGAGATCATTTGCCCTTGATTGAGCCAGAGAGACCTAAGACAAGCTCCCCAAGCTCTCTCAAGAAATCCCCAAGATCTTCCCAATTCCTCTTCTCGATTTTACCTAAGCCAAAAATAGGGGAGGTGGGAAGAAATCCAAACTCACTCAATTCTCCATAGAAGTTCAATTCCTCTTGCAAGCACCATCAAGGGACCTAATCGAGCTCACCCAAATCAAATCCTAAGCATCCAAGCCACGGGAATAAGGATTTCAATCAAAACTGCAAGCCATTGAAGCTCACTTTGGTCAATAAGAAGATCCACTTCATCGCAAGCCTTCAAACCTTCAACAGGGCTTTGTCTCCACTAGGCAAAGCTACCTCAATGTTTGGGAGTGCCGGTGATAGCCTCCAGCGAGGTATGCTTCAAACTTGAGCTTAGGTATAGAATTCTTTGGTCCTTTATGAAGGAAAGTGTAATCCCAATTAAATTCCACCATTGGATGTGTTTCTTATTGCTCCTAGATGGTGTGGGTTGAATCCTAGCTCAATCCGAGCTCAAGTAAGCTCAGATCAAGCCATGGAGGACGAACAACCTCCATTTCTCGTAGGCGAGGGTAGGGATGAATCATGGACCGTACATCCCATGTGTTTTGGATGGATGGTATTGATTAATCCAATTAGATTCGGTGATTAATTCTGTAGAAACCGCAAGTTTGATCATGACCATCTGATCTTTGATCGGATGGTCCAAGGAGAAAATGCGTAGCACCACCAGCTGACAAGATATTTTATTTGACTACTTAAATAACCAATCCTATCACACCATGTGGAAAGAGCGTCACATTAGCAGTCTACATGGCTCTGATTAGTTATATAATTAGGGGATTTAATGACCTATTAATCACTAAAATTTCAAAAATACATAACTAAATGTAAAAAAATCAGAAAAATGCAAACTCAGCTTCATTTTAAAGATAATTCAGAGAGGAATCCAATAAAATTATTTATAATTGATTTTGAACAATGAATTTACCTTAATTAGGATTTATTTGAAATTTTAATAACCTTAATTACTCCATAATCATTTCATTAATTAATTCCAAACTTCTCAGACATATTTAGTGGGATGACCTCTGCCTCCTCTATTTTTCATGGAATTTATTAATGAGCTAATTAGGGAAATCAATTAATGAATTCCTAATCACTATCTTAATGTAATTAATTATAATTAAGCATGTGAACAATGATTTAATCATTTAATTAAGATAATTAAATATTATTTAAGTGAAGAGGAGGTTCATGGAATGGGTTTGGGGCATTTTTTCTAAGTTATTCCCTAAATCCCCATTCCTTAATCCAAACCTAATTAAGGGTTAATCAACTAATAATCTTCTTAATTAGCTTAATCAAATTTTCAAAATCAATTTTAATTTAATTAATCAATTGTTGGGTAGATCCTTAGGTGTTCAAAAGCTAAGGTAAATATCAGGAAATCATTTCCAACCCACATGTGTGGGAAGGTTATGAAAGTACTTAATTAAACCCTTTAGCTTAATTAATCAATAATTATGAGTCAATTGCATTATGCCCCTTTCTTTCTTAGGTAAATTACTGATTTAAATTCCATGTGGTTGCATATCACATGTTAGCTCATAATTTTTTGAATAATTATATTAAAGTGGTGTAGTTAAGAGGTAATTAATGGACTTAATCTACACCTTAACCTAAACAAAATATAAAATCAACTTAATGGTTCTAAAAATTAAACTAGAATAATACACACATGTGGGAGATAGGTTAGTACTAGCAAACCTTTTCATATTTTTTAAATCAAATCAAACTCAAAACAAAGATAAAAATCTCTTTAAATAATTTTTATTCACTTTAAATGATCTTATTCCATAGGATTGTCTTTAAGAATTAATTAGGGTGAATAAAGTTATATGCTTACATCACTTTATTTCTTTCCAAGAATGTTAAATGTTGTGTGCCATATGAAAATCATGCATTCATATCTTTTGAAAAATTAAATTAAAATGAAATATTTCTTTTATGTCAAATTGCATGTTTTGGCTAAGTAAGAATATGAGTGGCTATTATCACCATTAAATCCAAAAGTATTTTCAAAAATCTATAAATCAAAGATTACAAATGAAAGGTATGCTACTTATAATTACTTATAAGCTTGCATGTGAGTATAACATAAGATATGGATTGTGCGACTTTTCCTTCTCTTCTCTTTTAACATAGTTTTGAATAGGATTTGCAAAGTGTATAGTTCATTTGAAAAGAACTCAACACTTGCTTAAATTCATTCCTATTCATTCCTATATTATCATTTAAGAAGGATCTTCACATTTACACATGTAAATTGCATAACCAAATCAAACATAAAAATCTTTTGCATGACTCTTTTTCCATTCATTTCTTTTTGTACATGCACATGTATTTAAGAAAAGTGGTATATTAGTCTTAACATCCCGGGATTGTGAGGCTTTAAGTATCCCTAAGAAGGTCTTGTACCTTATACCCTTGGTGTAAAAAATAATGGCACCATACTCACTTATGTATTTCATACATGTAAATGTGCATTTGATTAATAGATAAAAGAGTCACTCTTTTCTACTTAACAAAATCATGCATCATAAAAATATCCAAATTTTCTTAAGAAACATCCCTTAGCATTCATCATTAAGGTGAGCTAAATATTTACATTTACATGTTTAGATAAGCTTAGGATCATTTCATATGCATGATACATGTTGGAAAGAAATAAAGTGTTGTGTGTTTTGTGATAGTAATTCACTTTAATTAATATGAAAATACCTTTCTTATTGAATAGATTTATTTAGAGAAAATCTAAACATATGATTAATTAAAACACATAATAAAGCATTCACTAAACAAAAATCATTAATGAATCTACCTTAGAAATTACTTAAGGTAGTGAGGAAAGAAGTTCTCTTCTCTTTTCCTCTCTTTACAACACTTAATAATTAAGTGTAGGTTCATTCAAACCAAATCAAATCATCAAATAAAATTAACAAATCAACTAAATCACTTAAATAAAACCACCCTCTAAGTTGAACCCTTTCACACTTAGAAAACTCTAACCTTAAAGCCTAGCTAAGACATACCACACAAGCTTTAAATGGCACACACATTAGGCTAAGTCATCATTTCTAGTCCTATATTAGGGTGGTGCATGGTTTGATGCATGATTTTATTTTGTGATGTAATATTTTAGTATGGATGTTAGGGTGTATGTGCATATACTGAATGGTAGGGTGATCTTAGTCTAACCATGTCTTTTGTATGGGATTGTGCTTAAGGGGCACTGTAATAATAATATAAATGCTTTTATAGTGCAAGTTGCTTATACCCCTAAGCATAATCCAAAAATGGGCCAGGTGGACTTGGTTACCCATGTGTGGGGTGCTAAGTCTAATTTATTTATATACATGCTTGGGATTGTGTGGTTTGTTTAGCTAATCACTATTTTGCAATTTTTTTAGTTAGATTTACTTTTCCCATTTTCATATAATTTTTGTAATTAGGATTTGGAATGAATGTTATGGGGGATTAGGATGAATATTGGTCATAAGACTATGTCTTATGCACCATGTGAAGCCTTTAGAGCAACCACATTCCAACCAACCAAAAGAAGAAATAAGAAATAAGAAATAAGAAAGAAAAAAGAAGAAAGAAGAAAGATAAGAAGAAATGTTGAATGAAGAAAGAAGAATGAAGACCCTCATAACATGAATTCTTTTTTTGATTGTAATTAATTCATTTGTAATCTAACTTGTATAAGGGTACAGCTCGGCTACTCAATTTCTTTTTGAGTTTGTGCGGTGGAGCCTGACCACAACGGGTCTTTTATTCTTTTGTGTTAGCTTTATAAATTATTTTATGTTTATTTATCTTATGCATTAAGATGACATATTTTCCTAATTTCTTTCTTGCTTTGATGAATGGCAGGATGTGATTAAGCTCTTAGAAACATAAATTTTCTATCCAATTAATCAACTCAAAACTAAAAATAAATAACTCATAACTTCATCTAAAGCTTAGGTTATAAATCAAGATAAAAGAATTAGCAACCCCTTAGTTGGATATTGTATGTTTTCACAACATGCATAAAAAGCATCTTGCTTCACTCTTGCTTATGGAGGGCTTCCACCCATGCCACAGAACTTGGCTTGACCTTTGAGAGCCATGGTGAAAACACACCTCCTTTCTTGTTGATTTTTTCTCATAATCCAATTTCTCATGCATTAGGCATATGAATCTCATAGCATGTGTTAAATCAATTGTCCAAAAAATGAAAATAAAATATAGAAAAAATTTGTATTAGATTTAAATCATTAATCATATCTTACATGATCTAGTCTCTTAGGGAGTGTGTTTAAGGACTTAGTATCATTCTAAATAAACAACAGTCTAGCTATCTTGCAAAAGCATATGACTTGCCTACATGTATTTAAAATCGTAAGAGGAGTTAGTTGGAAGCCTCTCCTAGCGTTATAAGTCCAACAGTCATGTGGTTTATCCTCTCTTGAGTAGGTAAACCAAATACTCATTTTTGCCTTAGATTTAGGTCATGCCTTGGCCCGCGCCAAACCTCTCTAGATTTAGGTTCAGACATTGCTACTTTTCTTTGCGGGCTACAAGTATAAATCCTCACCTCTTAGGCATTTCCATGATCTTGTGTCATGGAATTGTAAGCCCTATATTTTTAATAAAAATTCAACTCAAATACATAAATCAATTCAATTTCAAAAATATAAAGCTCAACCATAGGATAGTTTGGGATGCTTACTAGGCTTCCTAGTATCATAAGCATCCCCTAATTATCTTCTTTTGGTTTCGATAATAACTCCCTCCTCTTGATTAATCCCACTTGATCTTCTAAAAATAAACCAATTGATTGATAGTCCTACCATCAAAATCTTTGGAGATAATGATCATTTATCATAATCGAGAGTATTCTTAAGGAATCTCATTCCTTAGGATGTAATTAACTATGGGGACTTGCCTCCATAGGGAACTTAATGAACCCAGTTTAAAATAAACTCTGCTTTACTTTTCCATGTAAAGTCAAGGAAGAATCTATGGTACATACGAAGACCCATAGTCCTTAGGAGTCATTATTAAGATGATTAGGTCCATTGTAGGATGGTGATTTCTGTCTCTCGAGATAGTACATCATTCCTCAATGTTATACCTGTCACCCTAATAAGAACATCTATGGATCTACATGGTGTCCAACATAAGAAGTATTTATTTTTTCTCTGAAAAGATAGATGAAGGATGAAAATAAAAAAAAATTCACCACACTGCTAAGCAAAGATGACGCGGGCATGACGTCGGAATGCTGCCAAAATTCTGCTGGATTTTACATTGTCAAAAACATAAATAAATTAATTTAAATTGAAAATTCTAAGCTAATTTTAAAATTTAATTTAAGTTTAGTAAATTTTGAAGTAAATAAAATTATCAAAATTTGACTCTAATTGAAATCAAGAATTAATCAACTGCTCTTAAATGAACAAACATTTCTGACTCAATATTTGAATTATCTTGGATTTCATGTTGAGATAATCAAAAAAAATTTCAATCATTTTTAAGATTGAAATATGCAATATCTAGAAATATATTCAGATACTCGATCATCAAGTTGGATATTTTGGTGATAAACATAAGCTTAGCACTTCAACACCTCATTTAAATCGATGTGAAAGATGATCTAATTGAATATCTAATCAAAGCACAAGAAATCGCTTTGGAATTAAGATATCCTTTAAATATAATTCACTCCAAGTAAATTAAAGAAAATCAAAAGATTCATAAGAGATTCCTAATGAAATTGAAAGATTGCTAATAAGAATAATCAAAGAATTTTTGAAAAATATTTGAAACATATTATTCATCTTATTAAATACTCAAATTGGATCAAGAAGAAATTGAATAGAGTTTATGATGAGTTTAAGAATTGCCAATATATATAAACGAGAGTCCATTAAACATTCAAAGATTAATCAACTTTGAATAAAAGAAAGTAATTAAAATTCCAAGGGATCTAGTAAGCAACAAGAACAATTTAAAACACCTTCATCGCCATTAGATCTGCAATCCTTCGTACAAGCAGACAGAAGACAATGCTAAATTAAATGCTACACTAATTAAGGAACTTCCTTCAATCCAAAAAAATTAAAAAATTATCATTTTAATTATGATTTTCAAAATCAATAATTTCATCAATTATGTGAAACAATCTAAGCTAAAAAAAATACTGCATGTGCTCGGACATAAAGATTTAAAGTTCAAAATTTAATGTCTGAAAAGGCTGCGCAGGCCAAGTTGAAATTAAATGAAAATATAAAATTAATCTCTTGATTTAGAAATAAAATTATATGAATTATTAAACTACCCGCATGGGCCCCGACACGATGCTAAATGCCTAAACTTAGTGTCTGAGGATGCTACGTAAATTGCTTCCTGGTTTGGCCTTAGGATCAGGTCCGAATTAACTAAACCTAAAAGTCTAATTATTATAAAAAAAATTTCAACTTATTAAAATATTTGAGAAGCTAATTCTATCATATAATAATAGATATGATCCTATATTATTAGGCTAATAGAGTCAACAAGATCTAAAATAATAAATTAAATGATCAAGCAAACTCATAAAATCCGATGATGGTTATGTTAAATGGAGATTTCAACCGGAGGAAATACTTTCATCGAAATATGATTGCAATTTTAAATCAAATTGAAGTAAATTAAGTATCAAACTAAATGTAAAATCTAATGTGTCATTAAGCTATAAATGTCTGCATGTGCTCAGATATGGAGATTTAAAGTGTAACTTTTAATGTTTGAAAAGATTGCATAGGGTAAGTTAGAATTAAATAAAAACATGATATTAATCTCATAATTTAGAAATAAAATTATTTAAATTATTATGTATCAATCTAAAAAAACTGCTTAAATAAAATTCAATCATTAAAAGCTTAAAATAAAACTCAATCTATCCATCTTTCATAATTGTTTGTTCAATGTGACAAATTAAGAAAACTCTAGCTCACAAAGGAGCCAATGTCAAATCAAATATTTTACTATGTTCACTCTCAATCAATCTCACGTTAGTAAGGATGTGGCCCGTGTCCTCTATTTTGGCTAATAGGCTATATGATGCGATTATCGAGTCTTCGATATGGTAGTTTCTAAAAAAGCACCATTATATTACGATCATGATTGTAGTCCATATGCTCTCCAATAGCTCTGCCCTTTGAGTTATGAATCATAGGGTATACTTGATATGGCAAAAATCTCTCTGTCAGCTAAGGTGGACTTAAACTTATCTCCTTAGACAAACACCATCCTAGGTCTACAATGATTACTTGGATGATGCAACCCATGACTAGGATCCTTCTATTAGGTTGGATTGACTATCTCCTCTGATTAAGTAGACTAGGGACCATGACAGCTCGGGATGATGGATTCATGGGATCTAGATCGAGCACATCATCATTCCCCCAACCATCTACTTTAAGCTAATAATGATGAATTTCATAAATTCTAAACCCTAAATTTTAAACTCCACATGCTGCTACTATATGCTACACATTTAACAATCTAACGACTAGCCTTAATGGAAAGTTTTCTCGATTATTGGTAATTAGTATAGTGCTTGTGCTATAGGAAACTTGGAACTAGATCTAAAGTTCTCAAAATGAGGATGAAATGTCGGGTAGTGTCTTATCACTACTATCTCCGCCTTGAAAATTTCGACATAAATCATACTCTCTTCAATGTGAGATGTATGTGTCAAATTTTTGGAGCCCACAAATATGCATGAAAATTTTAATAACCCTAACAATCACAAACACTATTGTACTCATTTAATACTAAACATAGTATATTAAATATTATGATATGCATCATATAAGATGATTCAAAGATCATTTAATAATAAGATGAGATTTGTCAAATATATCGAATTAAATCATATTATACAATTCAACATCGTATGATGTAGTGGAAGTTAGTTGATAAGAGCCTTGTAAATTGTTGAGAAAATTATGGGTTGAAATCTTACTTACATTACAATAAAGTCAAATCTTAGAGACTTGAGTGAGAGAAAAAATATATCATATTATGTGATTAATTCTAAAATTTCAATAGCAACATTTTTCTTGGTTTAAAATACAATTATCTTAAATAAATTCATTCTAACTATTAGAAAATAAAAAAGCTTTATTACTTATTTCATTAATCATGATTTTAATATAGTTAAAATAATCTAAAAATGAAAATATAGAGTTACAATATATATATATATATATATATATATATATATATATATATATATATAAAATCAGCGTCATTACTAATTGCATATATTATGATAAAAAAATTACACATTCTTCTAATAAACATTAAACACATATAATAATGGAAGTCTGACTACTCTCAAAGAAATGAAATAATGAAAATCTCTCCTTCAGAAGAAATTATTACGTCGAGTTTTGCGTAGCTTTAAATGTGGACTCAATCCTTAAGACATGTATTAGATTTTTTTTCCCCATTTTAGCTTAGCATGTACTGGATGGATGGTCGTAAATAGCGTGCATTCATGATGCCATTTCGCTTACCCGGCCAAATACCATCTCGTTCAAATAGGAGAAGAAAAATGAGGGTAGACATTCCTCATCACAGAGCTTTAGGGCTTTCTTTATGAAGGATTTTTTTTTTATCACTCATTCGGTGCGTTCCTTCCGATTGATTTAGCAAATCCTACGAATCAAAAATTGTGGTATTGTAGGCGACTACATGAGGTATTTACACCTGCATTCTAGAAATTTAATAAATTTAGGGTTTTCTCCGTTGTTCTCACCGTCCAGTAGGTGACCATTTTGGAACATTTAATTCCTTTAAATGAACGGGACATGTTGTAGTAGTTTTTGGATATATTTTACATGTGTACTCTCTGTATTGTCATGATGGTAAATCGTTGTTTTCAAATTTTTGAACTGTTTAGCCTTGTGAAATGTTTAGTATATCACATGGTATGATGTTTGGTGCTTTTTCATGATGAATTTTGGGGCCTATTTAGGGATAGTATGTTCAGTCGATGGCATTTGAATTTATTTGTAGATTGATTTATGATTGTTGCTTCAGTTTTGCATGTGTACTCTTTGTACTCTTAGGAGAGTACATCCTATTTTGGCATTTTTTAAAATACTTATGTCCCTGTTTGGATACAATATGCTCAGTACATTACTTTAGAAGTAGATTGAAGGCTGATTGCTTAGTTTTTAGGGGTTTTTTTGCATCTGTACTCTTTGTACTCTTATGAGAGTATAGATGATTTTGGGCATTTTTTTCTATTTCTTTGGCCTGTTTAGAAGAAATATATTTATTATAAAAGTAACAAATTTGGAGCAAGTTAGTTTTAGTGTTATTTTGCATCTATACTCTATACTCTCTTGAGATGATTTTACATTTTTAGTTTCTTTGGGCTGGTTGTTGAAATTATGTTCATTACATTCCATTGGAAGCAATTTGGAGCCCGTTTGAATGATTTTTGGGAGATTTTTATATTTGTACTCTCTATACTATATGTACTCTCATGAGAGTACAGAGTATTTTGCTAATATTTTTCCACTTTCTTTTGGCCTGTTTGGAGGAAATATGTTCATTACAATCAATTAGGAATAATTTGGAGGTTGTTTGGTTAGTTTTTTTTTAGTTTTTGCATCATCTCGTACTCTCTTGAGTCTGAGATGATTTTCTAATATTTTCTACTTTCTTTGGCACATTGTTGAGATTATGATCATTACATTCCATTGAAATAATTTAGAGGCTTTGGATAGTTTTGGGAGATTTTTTGCAGATTACTCTATACTCTCATGAGTACACATAATTTTGGCCATTTTTTCCTTCTTTCTTTGTTTGGAAATATGTTCATTACAATCCATTATGAATAATTTGGATTTGTTTGGTTGATTTTTAGTCTTTTTAACATTCTGTACTCTCATGAGAGAGTACCTGATTTTAGCATTTTTTCAATTTCTTTGGCTTGTTTGGAGGAAATATGTTCATTACAATCCATTAGAAATAATTTGGATGCTATTTGATTGGTTTTTTAGTGTTATTTTGCATCTGTACTCTCTTGAGAGTACAAATAATTTTGCTAATATTTTTCCACTTTCCTTGGCCTGGTCGTTGAGATTATGATCATTATATTCCATTGGAAGCAATTTGGAGGCTGTTTGGATGGTTTTTGGGAGATTTTTATATATGTACTCTCTGTACTCTCATGAGAGTACATAGTATTTTGCTAATATTTTTCTACTTTCTTTTGCCAATTGTAGGTCATACGACGAGAAGGTTTCTGGACACCAACGGAATGAGGAGTGCCCCCTCTCAATGGAGAACCGAGGATAGAGGAAGAGGTCAAAGTAGATGAGAAGGGTGGAAAAGCCGCCTTGAATGTTGACTCGAAGCTCATTGGAGGTGAGAACACAACACAGAACTTAAACCCCTCGAGGAGGAAGAAGCCCGAAGGAAGAAAACAGAGAAAGACTGAGACGGTGAGGAGTAAGGACCAAATCAAGAGCTGAGGCCTTACCTTAATCCACCAGGGAAAGAAAACCTTCTTCGGGGGAGGGTCAGATGCATAACCCTAACCTTCTTTTACAAATTATTTGATTCAATCATAAAAATCTTTAACAAATTCATCAATGAAGTATAGATTTTAATGCATGTATTTAAGTTAGAAACTTCTAAAATTATGGGACTATCCGAGCTTCATTTTTATGAATAGTATTTAATAGTCAAAACTAATATTTTAATTGGAATAATCCAAAGAACTTAAAAATGTCTTGATCCAAATCCCAATGTGTATAAATAAAGAACTCAAAGTAATATTAGAAAATTCATGACACCATTCAAGATATCTAATAAATTTTTGATCTTATAAGCATAAAGTCAAAAGGAGTGTCTCAACGGGAGAATTCTAATAAGCCTAAAATCATCCAATTTTAATGTCATTATGATACTCAAATTCATAAATAATAATTTTTAGTTAATATAATTAATATAAATCGTCCAACGGAGTGCTTAAGAATTTTTGCTAAATAACTAAATTTCACTCCAAAAAATTTATAAAAAATTCTCATTGCTTGTATGAGAATCTTTGTGTGATCTGTGATAGAAAATTCATGTTCTATGATTATAAATTATTTTTAGCATGCAACTCTTTAAATTTGTTAGAAAATAATCTTATCACAATATACTTCGCAAATACTTGTCTAATGGCTAATATGAGTCAACACTCGCAATAATGGAGACCCCATTCTAACATGCATCAATTAGAAACTAATCTCTCAATCAATGTCATCATAATTAGATTAATAAAAGCTCCAAAGCTTATCCTTTGAAGATGGTATTGGTAGGATAAAGGAGCATTAAGTTCAAATGCTTCAACTATTGGAAGAGGTTGGTCAACTAACAATATCAATATAATATGATTGAATTTAGATGCTAAAAAAATCAACATCAAATCAGGGTTAATTGATCAAGTTATATTGATGATCATATATTTAATTGACAAAGCTGTTGAAGGCATGGCATGCTATTGCACAAGCAAAGGTTTGAATCCTGCCTGCTATTTGTTTATTCAAATTTTTATGAATTTGAACATTTTAGAACACAAGCCAATTTAGAACAAATAAATTTTCAAATAAATCAAACATGAATAAATAGCCAGCTCTGATCAATCATTTACACTCCTAATGCATGTTTAATGGCAAGTAATCATTATTTATTAAAGAATAAATATACCATTCCTTATTAGAGGCGTAAGCCTTATTATTTGCATTACATTTTTTAGATATTTACTAGAATTATTAGTCATGCTTTTAATATAGATTTTAGTAGATTTCATTTATTTCTCATAATGCAATTAAGTAATACATTTTAGTCAATATTACACACTTATAAGTAAAATTCCACACTCCTGACACATTTTAAGTAGTAAGCTTTCGATGTCACATATGTGATATTATAAGGAAAGGGAAAGCGAAGATGAAAGGTAGGGCTTCTTCTTCTTCTTCTGCTTCTTCCTCCTCCCTCGACCTAGAGGAGGCGAGAGGAGCAAGAGTCCATATTGTTGTTTGGGCTTCTTTAAGGCTAAAGATATTTAGATACATTTATTAAAGGAACTTGGTTCTATTTATTTCACTCATATATAATGGTCATAATGTTTAATAAATATTTATCTAAATTTGTTTATAAAATACTTAAAAAATTATATTTTTATATATAATGGAGTGTAGATCCATGGAACCTTTTTTTGATTATTGGCTAATTAAGTTGATGAACTCACAAAGTGTTTATAAGAAAATATTGTAGTTTCTTGGGCTGATGGTTTTCTTTCCGGTTTAAGATATCTTAATAAAATCGATTAGATATTAAGTTGATTGTATAATAGGTTAAATCATGTCTTATGAGATATATTTTGAGGCTTTGTGCGTACAATTGTGATGATTGCATATGAATATACCATAGTTGATTAGTATTGTTCACACTTTTATTATGCAATGATTTTAAACTTTATTGTACTAAAACTCATCTAGAATATATATTGAGTCTCTTTTATGCATTACATCATCATAGAGTTATATGTTAATTTGATGAAATTGATTTTTTATTATTAAATGATGACTTGGGTCCTTTTTATTATTCATATCACATGACTCATTGCTTTGTTACTTATGCGCCAATTTCAAATTTTCAAACTCATTTGTTGGAATTTATAAAATAGGTTTTATTAGAGTGCTAGGTGAACATTCACCACAAGAATAAATTTTACAATAATATGCATCACTTTGTGCTCCATTTTCACTCTGTTTATGTGAATAGGTTGCATCCACCAAGCAATGCAATATTAGATCGAGGCCGTCGAGACATAAATCTAGTTGTTATGACCTCCTACAAAAGCCTAAAAACTAATGCTCGAAATCATTTTGATTTTAAGTTTTATTTAAGCTATTATTATGTTTATATAATTTTTTTAGCTATTATTTCTTTTAGCTCTTTGTTAATGCATGATGTGATATTAATAAGAGAGATTTATATATATATATATATATATATATATATGATACATCCTCAAATTCGATCAACAATCTGAGCATTTTAGAAATGCTTGATCTAATCACCGATTTCAAAACGTCAAGCGGCCGTCTCGATGAGAAGACATAGTAACATCAAGCATAGTCCGATCTCGAATCGACTCGATTATCGAAGCATGAAAATGGATCGATCCGCCAAATGGTCACCAAAGCGACATATTTATAGTCGGTCGGCTCGTCAAGGCGAATCCAACGAATCCAAGATCACCCAATTCCAACATCATTAAGGCACCGGATCATCAAAATACATCATCGTCGGGGATCCGGGCCGTCCGATGGGAGTGGTTGGAGTTTTTCACAAATTTACAAGGCCTGCCACTCCCAAAAAACTATAAATAGAGCCTCATTCTCACCTTAGAGAGGGGGAATCGATTTGAAGGAGAGCTCGAGAACCACCGGTCGACGCCAGCCAGGATCCCATCAGGTGCCACCACAGTGGTGCACGAAGATCGTCGCCTTAGGAGATCGTGAGGACTAGAAAAGACCGTTTCTTTCTCCACGAAGATCAGAGGTTGCTCGAAAATCGTTCTGCCGCTTTTGGGAAACTTCTCCCAGGTTGGAGTTGGTGATATTGTATTTTTTACACTGAATATTGTTTAGCTGTAAACACCTTCTTCTCAACTAGAAGCAAGGACGTATCTTTGAACACATAGTGAAAGTTCTGAGGCGGGCAAGGCCGTGGTTTTCCCTTAACGGGTTTTCCATTATAACCCTGTGTTCATATCCCCTTGTGTGTTGGATAATTTTTTGACGAAGATCTAGCATCTGGAATAAAATTCTCTAACGCATAGTTTGGCGTCACGTGGGAAAACGGTTCCCCATTGCTATATCTCCAATATGGTTGGTAAGCGGGGTTTGCGCTCCGCTCCTCATTCGGGATCAGGGGCCAAGTCTCCAACACTTCTCTACAGACTTGTGTCCCGGGTGAGGGTCCGTGCCCCTCTTTGGAAGATCGTTCAAGGATGGAGGATTCCCGAGAAATTCTTTGACTCTGCGAAGGGCCGGCAAAAGCGTTCCAACACGCGCGGGAAGAGCCACAGTTCCGGCCTCGGCATAATCCGATTTTCTTCACGAGAATGATTGCAGAATGCGGATCAACAAGTAGAGAACCCTTGGCACCACATCCGGATCTTTGAACTTCCGGATACGCCGGTTCTACTCACCCGCGAATGGCTCCCTTATCGGTGAAACTCCACGTCATCTTATACGCGATGAACTACGGCGGTGCGGGAAGAGTTCCGGCAACAATCGAATGATCCATTCTCCGCGCCTCTTCCAAAACTTCGTCCTTCGGCGAGATCATCGCAATACCCGTTCGGCGAGATTCAAGCTTCCCAGCATGGACCCTTACGATGGCACAACCGATCCGTACGAGCATATCGATCACTTTCGAACGATCATGCACATTCAACGTGCAAATGACTCTCTTGTGTCAGGTATTCCCAGCGACTCTCAAAGGACAGGCTCGTACTTGGTTCTATTCGCTCGCTAAGGGGTCCGTCCGATCATTTGGAGAGCTTCGATTTTTTTTGGCAGTTCTGGCGAACAAGAGAATCATCGAGATTCATCACATCTCTCCGAATCCATGAGCGAGCGAGTCCCTCGAATACTTCAAAGGTTCTCCTCTCGGCCCGGATACCGAGTAGATCCGAACTTTTGAGGCGTGCTTCTCGGAGGACTCCGGGGGATACTTATTCATCATTAATGCGGAGCAGTCCATTCCTATGCGACTGGTCCAGAATAGAGGCACAAATCTCCGGCGGCTATCGTGCTCATCGACAGGTTTGAACCACCAAGCGGCGGAAGAAGGTTCCCAAAGGTGATGTTCAAACATCTCGAGAAAAAAAAGAAGAAGCGACAACCTCCCCAAAACCTCCTCGTGGCGACCTCATATGACTCAATCGGAGAGGAAATATCTGACTCTCAACCGTCATGCGAACATCCTCGGCTATTCGGGAAGAGGATGATAGCGTCAAGTGGCCGACCTTTAAAGCGGAATTGGAAATCAAGAGAAATTACGCCACTTTCCGCGGTAGAGCACACCACGAAGAGTGCCACCAAGGAGGAGATTGAAAGACTAATCGTCGGTATCTAGGCCATTTTATACAAAACCAACCGCTCGTCAAACAAATCTTTGGGGGGGCAACCGACTCGGAAGGCCATGGCGGTCGGAGAGATAAACGTGCGGGAGGGCGGTGTTATCTCCAAATATTCATTGCCCTTGAGCCGAGCCGAAGAAGTCTCGGGTTGACCATTCTATCACCTTTGATGATTTAGATCTAGAGCTTAGCATCCCACATCAAGATCCCCTTGTCATCGGTCGGTCGGTGATCCATGCTTCAATATTAAAGGATATTGATCGACAATGGGAGTTCGGTTGATGTTCTTTTTTACTCCACTTTCCTTAGCATGGGTATAGAAAGAGAGCTTCAACCAGCGGCCTGTATGGATTTGATAATCGGCCGGTATTAGTGGAAGGGACAATCGGTCTTCCGTAACTCTTGGAGAATTTCCCACGACCACCCACTTGATACAATTTATTGTAGTCAAGTCACGAGTCCATACTGCAATATTTGGGAGACCTCTCCGGTATATTTGGCGCGTCACATCGTGCCTCACCTCAAGATGAAATTCCGACACCGGTGGCATCGGCATGGTAAGTGGGAATCAACAGATAACCTGGCGTCTTTATATCAAACAAGCCATTTACGTCGGTAACCCTCAACATCGAGAACTTGACCTACGAGATGAGGATGCCTCACGAAGGGCTTCTCCGGTTGAAGATGTAATTTGTCTTCCTATCTCGAAGTTGATCCATCGCGAAAGGTGAAGGTGGGATCATTCTTTGCGATCGAGAAATCGATCGTAGATTTTCTGTAAAATCAAGATATCTTTGCACGGCGCGCGATATTCGGGCATTGACGGAAGTCATTACGCACTCCCTCAAAGTTGACTCAACCTGGCGGTGTCTGAAGAAAAGAACCGCCACGAGCGATTGCGGGTCATAGAACAAGAAATCACCAAACTTACGGAAGTCAAGTTCATTCGAGAAGTCTACTACTACCCCACGGTTGGCTAACGTGGTGTTAGTCAGAAGGCCAGCGGTTCTGGAGAATGTGCATCGGCCTCACTTGTCGTGCATGCCCAAAAGATAGCTTCCCCCCGTATCGACCAACTAGTTGATGCGACATCGACATCAGTCGAGCTTCATGGATGCCTATTTCTCAAATCGGGATGAACAAAAGCGGATGAGGAAGCAACATCCTTCCAAGCGGATAAGGGACTATCTTGCATCGGTCATGCCATTGGACTAAAAATCTTTGGAGCAACATATCAGCCTTATGAATAAGATCTTCAAGGATCTTATAGGGCACAATATGGAGGTGTATGTTGATGATATCTTGGTGAAGAGCTTGGAAATATCACGCATATTTACGATGCACGTGCTTTGACATTCTTGACACTACAAGATGCTCAACCCAAGCAAGTGCATTTTGGAGTTTCCTCACGGGAAATTCCCAGGCTTCATGGTCACTCGGTAGCGGGATAGAGGCCAACCAGAAGATAAAAGCACTCAGGACATGTCACCTCGAACGATCAAGGAAGTCCAACGTTTGTGGAAGGATTGCGACTTTATCACGCGATTCTTGGCCTTCGGAGATAAGTATCTACCATTCTTCAAAATCTTAAGGGTGCACGAGGAAATGGATTCCGATTGACGGATGAATGTCGCTACTTTTGAGCAACCGGTCTATTTAGCTTCCCCCTCTATCAAAGCCTATCCAAGGAGAGAAGGCTATACATCTATCTTCTTATTTCTTCTCATGCGTAAGCGTCGCGTCTGGCGAGGAGAATTCATTACAACGACCCATTTATTATGTCGGCAAAATCCTTTCGTCTGAAGGGCGCTATCCACTAGCAGATAAAGGCGGCGTTGGCCTAGTGCATTACGCGAAAATTGTGGCGTACTTTGCCCACACCATCAGCGTACACTCATCTTCCATTAAGAACTATTACGCAAAAGCGATGTATCGGAAGGTTGATGAAGTGGTCGGTCGAGCTTGGAGAGTTTGACATCCATTTTCTTCCACGTCGATATAAAGTCACAAGTGCTCGGGACTTCATTGTAGAATGTACCATCCCATCACCACACGAGCAGATCATTCATCACTCCATGACAAATCAATGGACATTATATGTTGATGGAGCTTGGTACCGGTGCGGGGCGAGGAATTTTGCTTATCTCCCAGTAAAATAACTTTAGAGTGCGACTTCTAAAGTTCCGACCACCAATAATGTCGGCGAGTGAGGCCTCGTAGCGGGGCTCGCCATTATTTGTGAGGTCGAACTTAGCCATCTACGGACTCACTTGTGGCCTCACGGGTTGAAGGAGACTTGATAGTCATCCGCGACTTGCTCGATGCAGTCTTTTGGCAAAGTCACTTCTTGCGAATAGAGACCCATCGGATAACTCATATTCTAAGGGAGAGAACAGCGGATGCCCTCTCAAGTTAGCCACAACAATGAGGAGATCTTTTCAGAGAAAATACATAGAGGACATCCACTTTCCCGGTATTGAGGCCCTTGGGTGATACAATCTCTGAGGACCCAAAAGAATCTTCATGGATTGACGATCATGTCCTTTCTTCAAAGCGGGGCCTTGCCATGACCCCATCGATCTTTCCATCTCACGTGAGCGAACTTCACCATGTCGGTGTGAACTCTACAAGCGGTCCTTCTTGGGGCCTACCAAAGTGTCTACCACCTTGAGGCTAACTCATGCAGAGGTTCATTCGATTTGTGGTGAACATTTGGGAGGAAAAGCCCTGCCTCAAAATCATGAGGCAAGGTTTCTTGGCCTAATGAAGAAGGATGCATTGGAGTTTGTAAAGAAGTGTAACAAGTGTCGTTACATTCCAATCTCACTCATACACCATCGTAGAACTCACCACAATCCAGAGCCGTGGCCCTTTGCTCAATGGGGATCGATATAATGGGACCCTTTCCCATTGCCCGGGCAACAAAATTCATAATCTTGGCCGTTGATTACTTCAGAAGTGGGTGGAAGCTGAGCCGCAAAATCACGAAACAAATGCCAAGCAATTTGTGCGGAAAAATATTATTTGTCGTTTACATTCCAAAAAAATCATCACCGATAATGGGACGCGGTTCACGGAAAGACATTCACATCTTTTCGCCGGGGCGCATATCGGTTAATCCACACAGTATCCCATCCACAGGCAAATGGCGGGGCCAAAGTCACCTGGGACAATAAAAGGAAATTTAAAAGGCCGAACCAGCGGGCAATGGGCGAAGAACTATCCAATGTTCTTTGGGCTTACCGCACTACATCAAGGACCCTGGAGAAAGCGCGTCTGTCGTGTTTTGGGCGAAATTATTTCGTCGACATCGGGGTCCAGACCAACCCATAACTTTGATGCGGCGACAGCGGCGATAAGCTTCGATTCCATCTGGATCTCCTACAAGAGACCCGCGACATGTCAGCACTCCGAATGGCTTCCTATCAGCAAAGGATTGCTCGAGGTTTCAACCGAAGGGTAAAGCCACGACCAATATCTGTTGGGGACCTCGTCCTCGAAGTCACTCGGCGGAAAAGGCCCATGAGAACAAACTCTCACCGGTTGGGAAGGCGGTATGTGGTGTCTAAAATCAAGCGGCGCGTTGAGCTTAAGGATAGTATGGGGAAGACTCTCCCGTGCACGGAATGCTACGGAAATCTTCTGGAGTGATGTATCGACTTTTTATTAGTGAATCACGAGGAAAACATTATCATCGTGTATGTTTGTATTGCAATTGTTGTTATCGAATTTGTCGATACTCGTTTTGTCGTACTTATTGTCCGCTTGGCATCGAGGTGTTTGGATTTATGTTTATCTCATGTTAAAGTTCTCATACTTATTGTGACTTTTCTTGCTTATGCTTGCATTTTAAAACACCCTCAAGAGATCATATATGTTGTATCTCATTCGGTAGATCGATCCCAGGGAATTGATCGATCTTCTATCTGAGGTTAACATCGTCGATAGCCTTCGATAAACAACCTTGGATAAGTTGGCAATCCTCATAGGCCCTGACTTTCTCCATAAGGTTAACATCATCGAGTAAGCGCTCAGATACACTAGGATAGATCGAGAGGTTACGAGAACCTCATAAATATATTCGTCAAGTTTGTCATCAATGCAGCTCGGTAATGATCTTAGAATAGATCGAATTATCAAAGGGATTCCAGATGATCTCTTCTCGAATCTTTATCATCAGTACACTTTGACACACAACTCGAAATATTCACAACAATTTTTTGTGGATTGTTAATATTTCTCGGAAATACAATCTGATCAATAAATAATATACTGACAGCACATAAAGGAACTACAACTACGTCTTGATGGTCTCATCGGTAGATGATGAAGAACTATCAGTCATCCCGTCGTCATTAGAAGGGTCGGGAAGCTAGGCTAGGAGAAAGGACCTCACCGACTCAGCTTGCGATCATGGCGTGTCCCCTTGAGAAACCTCGGATGAAGCCTTCATCAACACTGCGCTCAAAGCCTTCACACACGCCATTACGTGGTCTCGGCCTCGAGCGTGATCTGTATGATACTCTTGAAAAGTCGAGTTCTTGAAGTCCTCCAGCGCGTGATCCGGCTCAGCTCTGCAGAGATAAAGGCGACCTCTTTCTCTGAAAGCGGCAGCGTAACTCTCGGTTCTTTGCCTCAGACACGAAACCTTCTCGAAAGATCTTGGATCCTTTGCGGCATAACCAACCTCTGTTCTAGCCTCCACTAATTCATCCAGTCCTCGACTTCACGGCGAAAAGAAGTCGGCGAGTGCCAACTTCGGTCTGCACTCATCAAGTTGATTCTCCAACGGACATCTCTTTTACTTTCTCCATGCAGCTTCTTATATTCACCATGGAGAAACTTGACCTTCACGAACTCGAATTCCGGTCATTGACCTGATGTTCATTTTGAAGTCAAGTTCTTGCTTCTTCGATATCTGAAATAAGAAAAATTACGTTAAGCCGAAATGGGAAATAAAAGATGATGAGCATAAGAAGAATTGTTACCAGTTCTTGACATCGCGACTTCTGAGGAATGATTCAACATGTCCTCAGGAATGAAGATCCTTGGGGCGATTCTCGAAGGGCGACTCTTTTGGTGTCGATATCACCATCACCTCTTAGCTCCTTTTCCTCTTCTCTGGAGGCGGGTCCTTCTGGCGGGAAGAAGCGGAGGGCGGGAGATCGGGAAACCTCTTTGTTGGGCTTTCTCAGCATAGCATAAGGCAGGGATGAATAGAAAGCCACTCGAACAAAGATTCCTCCAAATCTTGATATGTCGAATCTCAAATCGAAGATCTTCAATATTACGGAATTTCGGCGTTGGATATCTTCATCACCAACGTGGGGAATGGGTAAATCTCGACTTTCCCCATTTCTCGAAGACAGTCATTCTTCACAAAAGAATGCTTGCCCAACTCTTGGGAGGATCGCCGTCCGGAGTCAATGACTCTGCGGTGTCGACCATGTGCATAGTAAACTTGCACATCCGTGCGAGGTATCGATGGTCAATTCGCCTCCTGCGAAAAGACTATCTATAGCGATTGTCGTTGCCAAAAGCGGGAAATGCAAACCTCGCATCTTGACAAAATGGCGATCATCTCGGGGATGGGAAACGCAATCCGCACAAACTCATCGTAAGTGGTGAAATACCCGTGAGTGGGCTCTATCGGACTTCTTGGACACTTAAGAACCAAATCATTGGAAAATAATATTTTTCGAACGATCAATGTGTCTCCGTGATCGATGACTCACGAATCTTGATCCTCCCATTTTTAGAAGGTTCCCCGTGCGCCTCAGATTACAAGGGGGACGTGTCTCTTTCAAAGATTCTCACCCATCAAACAAACCTCGTGCATCGAGATGAAAATTATTCAAGGAGGTGCCCAAACTCCCACCGGAGGGTTATGCACTCGGCTGGAGATGAGGAGGTGTTGATCAAGAAGAGTGCCCAAACTCCCAGGGGGGAGGCATGCACTCACGGCTTGGTGGAGATGAGGAGGTGAGGTTGATCGAGAAGAGTGCCCCAAACTCAGGGGAGGCTATGCTCTCTGGGGAGAGGTGGATCAAAGAGTGCCAAACTCCCACCGGAGGCTATGCATAAGAGGAGGAAGATGAGATGAAAAGTGTGCCTTTCCAGCCAGGGGTTTTATAGACCCTTCAGGCAAAAGCGTAAAATTGCAAAAGCAGCTCAAAATCACTCAAAGCGTCATTCGGGCCCGTGATCCGCGCCCATGTATCCATGGGCCTTGGACAGCAGCATACGCCGATCCATGCATGCATCGGCCGAAGCCGCATGGCCATGCAGCGGCCGGTTGCAAACGCCAGCGAGACCAGAACCGGCCATGAACCGCAGCAGAACCACCATACAGCCCGACCGCCCATGGCCAGCTCGCCAGCTGAGCCATCCACCATAGCCTCCGACAGCAACCCCATTCAGCCATGGCCAGCGTATGACCAGCCACCGACCCGCTCCGCCGTAGACCGTGACAGATCAGCGACTCGCCACCGCTTCGGCGTGCCGTGCTTAGCCATGCCTTACTTGTAGGCCTTTCATTGGCGGCACCACTGCATGCACCGAACCGTTCGCACCGGATGGATCCATAACCTCAAAAAATCGCTACTACATGCCGCATTTTGCGGCATACGCTTCAGTTATAATATTGTCTTTGTTATGAAGATCTGTTCTCTCAAAATCGCGATTGATGGACTCTCAAATTTCATTGAAGAATTTCTATTTTTAAGTATTTGACATATATTTTTGGATGGCGAGATAATGTCACCCAAAAATAGAGAAGCAATCATCCTCGAGAAAATTAATCGATCAAGCGAATCTCAAGGCATTTTGAAATGCTTGATAATCCCGATTTGGCAAACTTACGTCAAGCGGCCGTCTCGATGAGGCGAACATAGCAACATCAAGCATTGCGTCCAGAGCTCGAATCGACTCGGATCAATCGGGCATGAAAATGGATCTGATCCGCAAATGGTCACCAAAGCGACATATTTATAGTCGGTCGGCGGCTCGTCAAGGCGAATCCAACGAATCAAGATCACCCAATTCAACATCATTAAGGCACCGGATCATCAAAATACATGCGTCGTCGAGGGATCGCTGGGCCGTCAGATGGGAGTGGTTGGAGTTTTCACAAATTTACAACGCCACTCCCAAAATCTATAAATAGAGCTTCATTCTCACCTTAGAGGGGCCAGGAATCGATTTGAAGAGAGCTCGAGAACCACGGTCGACCTTGGGCAAACGATCCCACCAGTCGTGCCATTAGTCTTGCGAATCTCGCCCTTAGGAGATCGCCCGGAGGACTAGAAAAAACCAGGTTAGCTCCTCACGAAGATCGAGGTTGCTCCCGAAGATCGGTTCTGCCGCTTTTGGGAAACTTCTCCCAGGTTGGAGTTGGCCAGATATTATATTTTCTACACTCGGAATATTGTTTAGCCTGTAAACACCTTCTCGACTAATGAAGCAGCGCGTATCTTTTGAACACATAGTGAAAGTTCTGGGAGGCCCGTGGTTTTCCCGGGTTTTCCGCGTATAACCCTGTGTTCATATCTCTTGTGTGTTGGATAATTTTGTTTCTGACGAAGATCATCTAGGAATAAAATTCTCAAGCAGCATGATATATATATATATATATATATATATATATATATATATATATATATATATATATATATATATATATATATATATATATATATATATATATATCACATAATTTTTTTTATGTATTTTCATATTAATATTAAAATTTATATATATAATATCTTAATATTCAATATTATAATAAAAATATCATCAATTACTTATTTTTTTAAGTGAAATGATAATTATTTAAATATAAAAAATATTAAATATATAAATAATTATATAAGAATTATGTGTTATGTATGTAAATCTTTTTATTAATAATAATGATGTTGAAACTTGATAAATTTATTTTTTTTTTTTTAGAAAAGTTGAATTTATTTGATTAACGTAATGCATCCTTAATTACTTAATTGCCATTGAATATTGAATAGCGCATGAGCAATCAGTCCAATAAAAAGAAATTTCAAGCTAAAACCCCTAAAAGCTTCAGCCGCAACGAAAGCCCAACCAGCAATCTCGTCTCCTGTTCCTCTCGCCTCCCCTAGGGAGAAGGAAGAAGCCGTCTTTTTCGTCTGGCAGAAGCGGAAAAAGAAGAAGCCCTAACCTTTCTTCTTCTCTTTCCCGTTCCTCATAAGACCGCATTCGCGACTCCGAAACTTTCTGATCAGCGGAAGCATGGGATTAGGAACCAGCCATGCCGCCGCACCACCGCCGCCGCCGCCTCCAACCCATTCTCAGATTCCCGTGGGCCTTGGCGTATTGTTGCCACCTAAGACAGAGGAGAAGGCCCCAAAGAAGGTGGACTGGCGGAATCTACCATGTCCACTACCATTCGAGGAGATTCAGCGGGAAGCGTTGAGTTAGTATCGATCCTCTTGATTTCCTCCTTATCTTGTATATCATTTCTGTAATTGGTTTAACATTTTTGATTCAATTGTTTTACGGTTGGAGTTTTATGGATTTCTTCTTTTAATTGTGTCTATTTTTTGTCATTAGGTTGATGTGCTTTTTTTGTGATTAACTGAATTTTGGTATCTTTTGTTTTAAGTTTTATTCTGCCATCTCTCATGGACAGCAAGTAGTTGAAGATTACGGTTATGATAAGAATACTGAAATGGTGATTGAAATTTACAATTGTACTTTTCCAATGATTTGAGGGGTTTATGCTAAGTTCGATGATTAAAAAACCTTGTTTTTGGTGATATTTAGAGCCTTCAAGCACTCTGTAAGATGATTTTTGTTCGATTGTTGTTTTTTTTAACAGTATAAGTAAACTCACGTGTGAAAATTGTAAGATGATTCACGTTAAGTACAATATTGAGCATGCCTGTGGTTTAAGGCATGATTGAGTTGCATCTATCTGGTGTTTAAGCCATCTTGAGTGTACGGAGTATGGTGATGTAATGTGTTGCAAGATATTTATATGTGCTGATTTGCTAATGAGATTGGATGTGAGATCAATAAGTTTTACTTGGAGTTCTCTCATTGTTTTTTGTTCTTAGTTTAAAATTTTATTTATAAAAATTGGTTTAAAATTGTGCTGATGATATTAAATGTGGAATTATTGAGTTTTACTTAGGGATCTCTCCTTGTTTTTTCTTTCTAGATTAAATTTCATTTATAATTGATTTAAAGATATGGTTATAATAATACTAAAAGAGATTGAAATCTGCAACTGGAATCTTCCATGAATTTGAAGTTTGTGGACATTTGATGCAGGAGAAGGCTTGATTTAGATGACAATTAGCACCTCCAAACACTTTATGATGATGACTTTTGTTGAATTGCTGTTTCAGTAAGAGAACATATAGGCCAAAATCGCAATTGCTTTCAAATTTATTGGAATATTGACCGTTACTTTGATTTCAAGGCATAATTTGTTTGCATCTGTCTGTTGTTGAAATCATTGTAAGATTTCAAGGCATGATTTGATGGATGGTGTTTCAAGCTACTTGTTTTAGCCAATTTGTTTGGAAGGGAGCAACAAGTCCCTTATTGAGAGGACATGGAAGGCTTCATATGTTGCTCTACATCCACTATCAAGTTTAATAGATTGGATCTCTATCTTGCAATGTGTATTCTGGTTCAAAATATGATAAAATAATTGTTTCCATTGAAAATACATGACTTACTTCTCTCCCATGTCATTTTAAGTTTGAAATTCTACTAAGTTACATGTTTGTGATTTATATCAAGTGTATTCCTTGATTAATAAAGCATTCATATGAGGATAGGAAGCGTTAAATTTTGTCCTCATTTTAATCAATTCTCATAATTGGTTGTTTGGGTTGTCTTTTTTTGTCTTGTTATTAACACACATTAGTCAATTAGCAGATGAGTTATGAACTTGTTGGGTTATCCATTTTTATTTTCATGTGCAAAAAGTTGCCAGCTGTTGTTTCCAACACTTCTCTAATTTCTCTCACTGATCATCTTAGTAAGGGTTTTAGGTATCAAAAAATATTTTAAATTATTATTTTTTTAACTAGGTATTGAGAAATAGTTCACATTTGCCAACTCAAATAAAAGATCATGTTGTCAAAAAGTAGTTGATCATTATACACTTGTAACCTCTCCATAATATGTTTCCATTGATTAAGTTTACCATAATATTTATATTGATGGTTTTTTTGTCACAAATTTGAATTAAAATTTCTGCTTTACATGTTTGCTTTTTTAATTTGCTAAGCTGATTAATCATTATGTTGCTAGGAATTCAACTGTCAAGTAGGCCACTTTGATTATTTTACTGCAATGTCACATTGATTTTTTAAAAATATTTATTCATTTGTTTTTGTAGTGTCCTTGAAGCCAGAATTGTTTGAGGGTTGAGGTTTGACTTTACCAAAGGCCTTAATCAGAAATTTTCTCTAAGCCACAGGTAGTTAAGATCCAGTGTGATGTTTGTGATTTCCAATAACTTTTTTCATTTAGTCTTTTGATCTAATAATCATCACTCAGTGTGTTTATGGGGTCAATGGAAGTACCTTCACAATCTACTGACACTATAAAAGTTCCTACTGCACATTATGAATTTGGTGCCAACTTTTTGGACCCTAAGGTAGGCCTCCATTGTTATCATATTTTTTGTTTTCTTAATTGTATTAATTTTCAATAGGATCTAACCGTAAAACAATTATGCAGTTGATGCTTGTTGGAAGAGTACTTACTGATGGTAGACTGAATGCACGAGTTAAGTGTGACTTAACAGACAATCTAACTTTGAAGGTCAATGCTCAGGTAGTTCTTGAATAATGGAATTGAGGTTTTTTTTTTTTTTTTTTCTATACTTAAGCTTATTTGATATATTTTATCGTTTTGGCCAGCTTACAAATGAACCACATTTTTCTCAGGGGATGTTTAATTTTGACTACAAGGTTGGTTTTCGTGCATTCTCCCTATAGTGTTATTATTTTTAAGTACTTTAACCATTCATTATACATCTGATTAATTTGTCCATGAAATTTGTAGTAAGAATTTCTCATGTGGTAACATGTAGCTAATTCTGATAACTTTTTTTTGTCATGCCAAATGATAGAGAACAGAGAGAAATAGCCATTTTGTTTCCGTGATTGAATATATGAGGTGGCATGTCTCTGCATTTTTTTAGCTGCCCAAGAATTTTAGTTCTTTTTGTTGTTATGTGCGAGTTTATATCTTTATGTTAATATTTTGGTTTCACATTATCTGGATTCATGTCATAATTGATTTTTTTTTACTCTCCACTTTTATGACTTGGGTTTGTTATCTCTTCATTTAATTAGATTTTTTTTAAACTCTACTTATTATGTGGGTTTGTACCTTTATCTTTGAATTTTAACATTATGAGGTACACTATGAAATTCTTTGTTTCCTTTTTTTTTACTTTGCATTTTTTGGTTAAAATATGCAATAATGGTTTTGAAAAATATGATTTACTGATTGAATGTTGGGAATCTGCGTATCACTACAAAGATCCCTTAGGTTTGGTTTCTCGACAAGTAGGTTGCACAATGTAAGAATATTATTTCTAGAATTTTAAACGTTTTATTTTATATTATTATCGTTAATTATTAGGTTTATCTTTATCTTGAAATTGACGATATACCTTTTTTAGGTGTTGTTAATTTCAATCCATAGTAATTGATTTTAAGCTTTTTTATATAAATAAGGGGGTATTCTATTTGGTCATTTGATGGAATGAGTGAAAAGTGAAAGAATTTCTCATCTTCTCTCCCTCCTATGGTTCTCTTTCTCACTCTAATTGGTGAGTCTTTTGTTCCAATGTCTAGCTTATTCCAGTTGGGTTACTCTCTTGGTTCCCTATCTCCTGAGGAGCCTTCTCACAGGATTCTTTCTGCCAATGGTTAACAACCGTTGCAACTTTCTTTATACTGTTTTTTTTTTCATGGTAGATATTGTCCTTACGCTTTCTTCTTGTAATCAAATCCTGGCCACAGTTTCGCTTCCTTTTAACCTACTGACAACTTAATAATATTATCAAAGGTACAGAACATCTTTAACTCATTAGAAATCATTATTTAAAATTGCATAATCATTTATTGAGTCATTTTCTTTTTGTTAGTTGAAACATAAGATTTAATGAATTTTGCGATGTAAGCCTCCAAATTAAACTATTAAATTAATTTAAAAATTGAAAAAAAAGCATTTGAAAATTAAAAATTGAGTTCACTTTCTCCCAATAAAGCATTTGAGAGTAATTTATAAGTGTTAAATTAACATCATAAAAAGTCATATAATCAATCAATAATAAACAATAATTTACCACGTGATGGTGTAGTTGAAATTCATGGTGCTTGGCTTGTAGTTGAAATTGTAAAATGATGTAAGCCTTTGTTGATGTTTCTCCCCATGAATTTCAACTACACCATTTTACATCATTTTTATTTGATGGGGAGAAACTTCCCACGTGTAGTTACAAGTCATATAATCAATTTCAACATTGTAATAATGTCTCTTCATTTTAATGATTACTTTCTATGTAACTTATGGCCAAATTCATGGTGCTTGGCTTGTAGGATACCCTTTGTTGATGTTTGAATCCAACAAATAATCTAGTTTAAGTTTAATATTTTATCATGCAAAGTTTGTTATATAATGTTTTGAAGTCTTAACTTTTAGCGAGAATGCGTTGAGGGAAACCTTATGAAGCTGGATCTTTTGTGCAATTCTTCATTTATCCATAGAATATTCAGAAGTGATGTTTAGTGTTAATTAGCGAGAGTTGCTCTTACTTCTCCATTTTTGAGGTTCTTTCAAGTGATTTTTCTCATAGAGTGTTATTATTCTGAATGAGTAGCATGTCTGGTGCTAGCATCCATTTGTGATCAATTTTATTGTGTACTTGGTGGTGGTTTTTGTCAATTTGGAGGTGTGCAATGGTGAAGGTGGTGCAAAGAGAGTCCCAGCTAATAAGGTAGCAAATAATGAATGCCATTGCTAGATTCTACCTTTGCATGCACCATCAAGAAAGGTGAGGGAACAAAGCAAGTTTAAAATAAAAAAAAAAGGTTTAAAAGAAAAAATTGAATATGCATGGTATCCTCACAATAACTTTAGCAATGAAAGAGTGGAAAATGGTATTTGAAATGAGAAAATTATGTTCACCATAAATGACAATGAAATTAGAAATCTAATTTAAATGAAATTTGACCAAATTCACTCTTCCATGGTGACTTATATCTAAAGATGTTTAATAAGATTATAACAAGAAATGCATTATAGTAATCCAAGTTTCACGCTAGTACAATGAGATACAAATTCACTCTTCCATGGTGACTTCAATTACATCATGTTAAATAGATTCACGTTCAATTGATAATCAAACACAAAAGGAAACAAAATATTGGAAGTAATTAATTGAAACTTCTTTTACATGACACAATCTCAATATTTGTTTCAATTAGATAGAGTTTGCTGCTTAGATGAAAGTTGTAGCTTTCTTGTTTTTGACACAATCTAGAAGTCATATTACATCACGCAAAAGAATTACAACTAACTCCTGTAGAAGTCCTAAAGAAAGATCACTTTCATAGATATAACAACTAAGCACTTAAGGAGCTATAGTTCATTCATTGGATACTACTTGATCAATACGATTAATTCACAACTCAAATGAAGGCCCAATAATAGCAAGTAACAACTTCATTTCACATTTTGACTTCAGGCGTATAATAACATTGAAAAGGGGTTGAATCAGCCAAGAATCAACAATAAACAATATAGAGAATTAGTGGTTAAACCGAATCAAATTAAAGGGTAGAAGTCTAAACATTAAAGGGCATTGCCTATTCCCATAGGGGTCATTATAGACATGATTATAGGAAAAATAAAAAATTTTAATTTAGAAAATTATAAAAATTATAAAATGAAATAAACAAAATGAAATTAAAATTTAAAATATTAATTTTTCTCTTAGATACCCACATCTTATAAATTTGACTACTATAAACTTTGAAATTTGCATCACCTTAGAGGATGGACAACCAATTTCTACTATCAAACGTCCTTATATTTGCAAAATCTCAAGAAAGTTGCAGGAAAATTACCTTTTTTAAATCAATTATGATTCTCTTAAAGTTATATGCTTTCTTTTATAATCATCTTCATCATAAGTAACTACTTAGGACTATTTTTAATTATCTTATCTTCAATGAATGTTCTAATCTTCAATGGATGTATAATCATCAATGATGTCACTCTAATCATTCACATAATATATTCATTTATTAATTTATCTTTCAATTTTGTCACACATTATTTTAATATTCTTGATTTTATCATGCTTAATGTAGTGATCAATGTTTTTTGTTAGACAAAACTTATATCCATACTATAAAATTTTGTTTTTAGGTCATTTTGATATTCTTTCATCACATAATACTATAACAACTTATTTTTAGTCTTTAAAATAATAGACAATGATATGGACTCAATATTTTTTCTTAATGTATTTTTGTTGTAATTGAAAATTCTTTGACTGTTTCATAGCAACCTTTATTTCTAGTTGGTGTTCCATCATATGCATTTTTTTATTGAGGCCAACGCATCTTTGATGTATACATTTTTTTCTTAATATATACATAATCAGCTCTCTTGATATTTGTTCATGTGCTTTTCAATATCAATAGAACTGTGCATGAATTTTCTTCTTTGGTCTCTATAATTTTTCATTGATTGTCATAACACAAAAATTGCTTTTATTGTAGATCTTCTTGATATAAAATCCAATTGATTCTGTAAAATTGATATAATTTTTTGAAGCATGTATCTCATTAGTTTGTATTTTAGCTTTATTAAATTATAATTTATAAGTAATTATTTGTAAAACTAATTATTTTTAAAAGTTTTATATTCAATCATTCGACCTCTTCTTAATCCTTAAAATTTTGTTGAAAAAATTTATAAATTGAATCATTGTAATGTCCCTCATAACATCTAAATGTCTAGATATCTAATTTAGATCTAAAGTTTTATCTTTATATTTTTTTAAAGCTAACTATAATTTATTTTATAGGTCAATATCTAATAGAACAAATTATTTTATTTTTCTTGTTCTTTCAAAATAATTGCTTCTTTGAAATTCTCACTTTATAAGTCCTTCAAGTTATGGTTCCAACTTTTCTTGATCTTTTTATGGATAACTTTTGTTTTATCGTTGCTTTTACTATATCTAATTTTGTCAAAAATTTTAAAATTTTTGTCACTTGAATCAGAATTTTATATATCTCTATTTTTCTTAATGCCAAATCTATAATAGCTCATCAAACGATATTTCTTTTGTTTTGCTCACCACATATTTGTCTAAGGCTTACCTTTTTTATAAGCATCATAAACCACAAGAATATTTAAAAAAGCATGTCTCTTTTTCTTGATGAAAATTTTAAACCCCTTCACTCCATCTTACCTTCTTGTCAGCGTAAGATTGTAGATTCTTCTAAACCTTTACAATAATTAATTTAAAGAAATTATTTATTTTATCTCAAATCAGGCTTGGCTCAACTAAACAATTAAATTTTTTTCTTGTTGCAACTTTTCTTGATAGATTAATAATTTTCCATCTTTCAAACTCAAACATTTTAGTTTGACAAAATTAATTTTTTGATCATTTTCTTCGCACTATTAATTAATATTTTCTCTAACAATTACATTATATTTTTGGCTTAATGATTTTTTTAGTAAAAAAATATATATTTTTTTGTGATTTAGTTCCACTTTTGAATGTAATTAAGTGTTTTTCTAATTTTTCAATGTATATACTTTCCATTCAAAGATCATAACTTACTATGAAATTGAATAGAACTTCTTTCATTGTATTTGTATCTTCTATTTTATTCCCATCATGAATTCCCTTGCTCATTTTACTTGAATTAATATGTTAATTTAAATCACTACCAATAAGTATTTCTTGGATATACATTATTATAGTTCATACATATCTTCTTAGAATTTATTGTTTAAACTATCTTCTAGTTACACTTAAGGCACATATAACCACACTTATAATGTCATAGATAATTATCTTAATAACCTTCATCCTATCACCACCTTTATCCATTTCAGCATATTTATCTTTCAATTCTCTCTCCGCTATAATCTCATTTTCTATTTCAATTATTAATTTTTTTAACATACAATAGCTTACCCCAGTGTACTTGAAAATTTTCCTTTCTATTTATTTTGTTGTAGACAAAGCAATATTTATTATTCTTCTAATGTTTGTTGCCTCCAATTCTCCTGCTCTTATTCAAACCCCATATTTTTATGTAGCAAATAGAGTATTAGTTTTATATCTAGTTAAACATTACTTATTTTTTATAACAATTGGTTTTGTTTATGGTGTGTTGCTTGCAGCGGAATTTCAACCAACCCTTCCCCATTATTTAGCACTAATGGATTAAAGCTGCAATTTGCCACTTATAGGCGACATCTTAGTATACACTTGTCTAATTCACCCTACAATTGGGTTAGATTGTGCTCATCAAAATTCAAATTTAAATTAATTTTATTAGTTTTGGCATTAATTTTATGATTTATTGTTGACCTCGTTTCCTCTATCTTTCTCTGCCTGTCATTCGATGGTGTTTTTGTGCATTTGGTTTATAAAATTAAGAATATTGATGTGAATTGCTTTTTCCAACGGCCATGATGGATTTGTAAGTAAAGTCTTTCTCATGTGTAAACCACTCTCCACATGCTCTTATCTTCTCATTTTTACCACATATTAGCGCCAGTTAAAGTTGGTGGATGATCTTGATGAGGATGATGAAGATGATTGAAACTTCAAGTTGTAAATTTGTAATTTCAAAGCTAATCTCTTTCACTTGTGCGCAGGGTTCAGATTTCCGTACTCAATTTCAAATTGGAAACAATGCCTTTTATGGTTGCAATTATATACAGGTAAAATACCAACCACCTTTTAACATGGACTTGACCTTGTTTTTTAAGTATTTTTTTGAGAGCATTATTCTTATATCCTAAATAAGAACTCTTAGTTAAAGGTAGTTTTTATTTAATAATATTAATTAATTTTTTTTTTATGCGGTTGACATTCTTGTTTGGAATGCTTAACTTGTCTCGTTCATTTGAAACAAAGTGTTCAACTTTTTGTTTTTGAATTTTTTTTGGATCCATTCATGACTAATTTGATCATATGTACTCAAGAAACTTGCAGTGAAAGCAGCTTTAAATGTAAAAGCATTCCTTCTATTGCATTTTAACGAATGGGGTTTTTGATGAGGTGGTTGTAGTGAACTTTGAAAATTTCCTCTTTATGGAATCTGTTTTTATTAAATTTGCCATTTTTAATTGATTCTTCTCTTTTTTGCATTCTCAAGTAAAACATCTCTTATTCAAATTAGTTTTATAATGTAGTAATTTTGTTAAAAGAGGTAAATTGCTTCAATTTCATTTAAACAACTGCTGTGCGATGTAAAGTTGTTAATTCATTTTGATGCTCGCTAAAAGCTAGCGCATAGATCAAACTCGGGGATTTTTTCTTATAGATAGAGAGCACATTTTGTAAAGTGATGATTTTTTTCGCAAAATTTGAGTGTGAAAAATGAAATCCTCATTTTGAAATATTTTTGGTATTTGTAGAGTTTAAAATTACTATTAATTTCTTAATCAATCATGCCAAATGTTATAATCTAATAAATTTAGCATTTTTCATTATATGTTTTCTAATTTTAATTAATTGAAAGAGTCTTCAATGTTATGGATCTTAATTTGTATTCGACTAATAAATTTATATCTTGGTTTTGACTCTCCATCAAGTGTAGGTGATTCACTTATATTTCTAACTTATCATGGGCTCCCCCTTGTGGCTACTCATCACATGATAAAACTTAATTGAAAAATATGACTAACAAATTATAAATCATCGTAAACATGGTGACTCGAACATTGCAACAAGTCATTGTGATATGGCAAAGTAAAATTGTTTGCATCATACATGCTATGGGAGTATTTTCTTAGGTGCATGTTATGTGGTTGCGACTCGAAATGTCAATTCCCTTGATAGAGAGCTAGCACCTTCGTGGTTGTGACAATTATCCTTCCATGAGAGTGTCTCTTCATGGACCCATGACCCATCGCACTATAGTTCACTATAGTTCATCTCACATATGCGAGCTAAGTATCATTTTAATGCAAGCATTTCATATAATTGGTTGCAAACGTTTCATGTATTCATTTGTTTCATAGTTCATACTAGTTTCATGCATATAAATGGTCAGAGATTTAAGTAAATACATGAATAAAAAGCTATTGCGAAAGCATGAAACAAAGAAGACAAACCTTTAGGATGTAGGCCATTGGTGGAGATGGTGAAGGTCATAAAATTGACATGCAATACATGCCATGATAACTTGTTGGGTGATAGTTCAAAGTTCTTACTTTAAGGTATAGGCATGAGTGTCATTCCTAGATTTATAAGTTGCAGTCCACCTTAAGTTGACTGCACACAAGCAGAGTTTCTGTCCAGTGCTTTGGATACATTAACACATTCCTTTTGGGTCTCGGTCTCTTATGTGGAGGTGCATTGTGAGATTATTGTTTGTGCCAGCAAACAGCAACTCAGAGACATTTTCTTTACAGATGAATTCCACCGATCCATTTCTTTTCCAATGATCATTTTATGTTATGTTGCATATTTTCTCACATGTGTCTGCCAGTGTGGTTCACTTTATCTATGTTTCTTGTTGATCCTATCTGATATGCTAGAAATTGGTTAGGACATGATTCATGAAGTGAGTTGTTAATCAGATAGAACCTAGTGACATAGAATAAACCACACTCTTGCAAATTCCTAATGATCTCTAAGTTAATTCAATTAGCTTGGCTTGGTTGGCCTAAATACTACAATAAGCCATATTTGAAATACCTAATAGGTGCCAAAATAACTATTCCATTAAGTGTGTTGTCATGTCATCCTAGATGTAGTTGGCCAAAAGCTGATTGGTCTAGCTCTTGCTTGTAAACGAGCATTTTAAATCTTATCTGGTTAATTTTCCATTGTTAGTTACCTTGATTCAAAATATGATAAGGAGGGATTATTGTAGTGGTGTAAGTCAGTCAAGCCGGCTTGAGAGTTGACTCGAGTTCGCTAGCCAAGCTTATTGAGCCACGTGCTCGAGCTCATATCAAGCTCAAAAAGTTTTAAGTTCGAGTTTGAGCCTAATTTGACTTCGATGGATAGCTTATCGATCCGGAACGTGTTTCACGTTATCAATTTGATAGCTTATCGAGCTTTTTAAATGAGCACAAGCTTGACTTTTTTTAAAATTGAATCGAGCTCAGGTCTGGTAATTGAGCTCGAGCTCAACAATGATTAAACAAGCTTAGCTCGATTAAGTCAAAATTTAACTCAACTCGACTCATTTACACCTCTAGATCAATGCCAACCCATGTTGTCCTTGCTCCACAAGGCATTGACTAATTATTGATTTTTTTAATCGATCACATATTAGAAGACTTACCTCTCAGTTGCATTTTGTTTAAAATTGATAATATCATCAAAAGGGCATTGACATGATTTACCACCCCCAACATATATACTTTGATCTTTTGTATACACTATATTGAGTTTGCTCCTTAAACTCAGAAGATCTTGCCTTTTCATCCAACATGCCAACAATTGTTGTCATTTTAGTTTATTCATCTTGAAGACACCATTTGGCTGCCATGGGTATAGAGTAATGATTGCATTGTAGTTTTCTAACACAAATTATGGTCATTACACTACCATAATGTGTTAACCATGATGTTACTAGCCATTTCGATACTTAACTTTTCTTGTGTTTTTAAGTATATATTCGTTAGCTTGCTGTAGGAATATTTGACAACTAAGATAAGAGCTCAAGCCCCATGATTTAGCCAATTCTTTTTTTTAAAGAGAGAGAGGCTGAAAATATAGTGATTGTGATATCATTCTTGAGCAATGAAGATTCTTATTCTCCCATCTTTCTTACGATGGACATTGGCGACAATGTTGAACCACTTAAAAATACACATTGTCTTTTCTTTTCTTCTTTAACCTAACATCTATTTAGAAGCAAACATGCTTGGGGATTCAACCCCCTTGTTTCTTATCTTTTTTTTTTGGCTTTCCTTCCTCGATGAATTAGTTAGACTTTGCGTTAAGCTTGCGTGTTGATTCTCTGGCCCCTTTTCAATCATTTACTATATTTGGAACTCTCTTGAAACATCTCAGCTTTGGCTTGAAAACTTGATGGAAGGCCATCTAAGTTCATGAAGCCACCCACCTTCATTGACTTCATCTTCAATGCCTCTTAATGATTATGTGATTGAGTGCTCTTCACCTTACTCTAATTTTGCTACAAAATGTTGCCAACAAGTTTATAACTTGTGTTTCTCTTGATGTCAACACCCCCTACCATCCACCACCATCAATTTCTTTGGTTGTCAATTGACTAAGATAATACCTTATGGAGGAGCCCTTTTTTCTCTACTTGCTCGACAATTACATGATTGACTAGTCTCCTTTATTTGGGAGATTCATGAAAACTCGTCAGTGAAGATCAATTAATCATTCCTAGACTAGATCAAGTGGTTGAGCGATTCCATGGAACACTAGATAAATTTTGATGGTGCAACTGTCTGTGTCGGCCATTGAAAATTTGCATTGTCGTGCCTTTTTGTTATCATGTTGAAGGTTCTAGCATGGAGGTGGTTCGCTTTTCCTTTTGCCCAACATCTCTTTTGATGCTTCTAAGCTAGCCTGAAAATTTGTCAAGAAGCTGCTCCATATTTGGAAGGGAAACATTCTTTAAAGGCTACACTATTCATTTTAGTTAGGAGATTGAGGAGGTGATGACCTCAAAGCCATTTGTATTTATATTGACTTTTATTAGGGGTGTCAAACATTGACCTGACAAGACAACTCACCATCGAAAAATTTGGATTAGCCGAATAATTTTGGTCGAAGTTGAGAAATTGACATTTAGTATTATCGGGTTTGAGTTGACCCGCTAACCTGAAATTGATCCGATTTTGACTCGTCAACTAGGATTTGAATCATTTTTTACCACAAACCTTGAAACTGACCCAATTTTTTTACCAATGAACCCTAATTCGACTCGATTTTGATCTGATTTTGACCTAATACATGTATAAATAGATCATTCGTGTCATGTACGGGTCAATCGAGTTGAAGGTGGGTCGGGTTCGGGTTGAGATTTTTGATCCATTTAATAAACGGGTCGGGTTCGGGTTAAGCCTATTCATTTCAAGTTAATTTTGGGTTAGACCCGAACCCGACCCGCTGACCCAAATTGATACCCCTAACTTTTTATAATGGGTCATCCAAAACTCACTTTTCAAATATTCTATTATCAAGAAATTTCCATGGAGGATCGTTGAAATGCTGGAGAGAGCATGAAAATTCATTGACATTGATGAAGTGATGACCTACTCTTCAATATGTGTTGTTGTCGTGGTTGTTGTCTTGATAATAATAATCTGTGCAGAGGTTGGAAGTGATCATGAATCTCTATGAGTGGCCTACTTAGACAACTTCAATGGTGATTAAAATTTATAACTAATTCCCCACCGTTACAATGACTATAGCTAGGAGCCTCGTCTCTTCAATTATATGGCCCCTAAATGGGTAGGCATTATCAGAATTCTATCATGAGATTGATGAAATCTTTGCAGCAGTTCAAGAAAAAGAGCAATTTTTTTGTCTGACATCACTCTGTAACCCGCTAGAAACCAAGACAACTTTAAGTTTTGTTTTTATGACAACAAAAGTTCTCGTATTGGGTTTAAAATGCCGAATTCAAGATGCCAGCTTTCTTGATCTTGAGTCGATGGTATTCATACCTCAAGACGACCTTATAGAATACCTTTCTGCTTTGAAGGTGGTCGAAGATGTTGATCCTTGATAGTGGGTATTTGTTATTAACTGTCACTTCATTAAGTCCTTGATAGTTGATGTAGAGTTGAAGATCTTGTCTTTTTTTATGAGCAATATTAATGCTCTTTGGGGTGATGCACTTCGTTGGATTAAGCCCTTTTCTAACAAATCCTGGTGTTGTCATTTCTATTTGGATAACTCACTCATCCTTATACAATAAGGAGACTTTGAGATAATTGTTGCTCTCTAGATGATATCAATCATAAAGGTGAAATTCTTTTTTAATGCGAACTCCATAAGGTTGGAGGTAAATTAATCATGCACTATCAATACCTCTTCATATCCACCAACCTTCTTGCTATGGTCATACACATGAACTAGGTAAGTTCAACTATTCTTCATGACAATTATTATGACTATGACATCCGAGATGGCTAAAGGCATGACCCACTTGTCTTTGTGAAGTGCAAATCTTGGATAAACTTTGAGCTTAGACTTTCCTTTCTTAACAATATGTGGAGGTGAAGTTTTGAGCTAACCATCATCTTCAAATTGAATCTTAGAATTTCAATATAATAACATGAATGCTTTGTCTTGAACCTTGTTTAATGTCGCACAATAGAAACCTCACCGTAGCACTTTTTGAAAAAAAAAATTGTAATGAGGCTTACACCTCGCTGGTGTTATGTGAGGCTTACATCTCACATGATTTGAGGCCCACCTCAAAGCGCACCTTGTCTCAAATTTTGTGAGGCGTGCCCTTTTAGATCTAGGTTTAAAAAAATTAAATATAAGTTTTAATTGTCAAAATAAGCACACAAACCCTAACAAACACGCAACCAATCTCAAGATAGACATTACTAAAGTGCCTATACTCTCGTGCCCTCTCCGATTACACACAATGTTAGACATTCGCAACCATCCTTGTGATGTTCTTACTTTGATATTAGATAATTGGAGTTAGAGAGAATAACTTATTCTTTTAAACTTATTTTGAATTGTCATGTCATTAATTGTTACTTTGATATATTATGATAATTTGATATTAGTATATATTTTTTCCTTAAGATTTGATGCCAAGATAATGTTACTTAATATTTTGTACAGCACAATAACATCCTCATATGAGGGGGGCTACAGTGCTATCAACCATACAAGTAAATAAAGCAGCAGCCTTAATTACATTTTAAAAAAAAAGGTATGATAACAATTAAGAACTAGTACTTCCGAAAACTGAATTCTAGCAGCTGAATGTGCAGTATGCCAAGGGGTGAAAAGGATCCAAACAGAGAGCTTAACAGCTGAAATAAGCCAACAAATTTTATTGAACTCAACTCATTATCTTTAGATCACCTTCGTAGGCATGTGTTCCAAGTAGGAAACAAAAAACAAAACAACTCAAGTAACATCAAAGCACATTTTAATAGATTCTAGTAATTATCATAAACATTAAATTCTTTGCATGACCTCAACCAGCTATATTATCCAAAAACCAAGTGTTTTTCACTTATTTTTTGGTTACGGTTGATTGATTTATGATTTTGGTTTAAGTTGAAAGAACTCTCAGTGGACTCTGGGTTGTCAGTGGACTCTGGGTTGTCAGTGAACTGTTATAGTGTGCCTTCGAAATTAAGAGTTCCACTGTGTATGATTGCAATATTATCTTGTACTTAATAAGAAATAATTTTACTCGTGATTATCTTGTATTTTGTGTCTCGTTGTTGGATTCTCTTTCAATTGTATACGCAAGTTCTGAAAAATATCTTTGAGGTTGTTATGGTGGCAAAGCTTATTATTTTCTTGATTTATTTTGTTCATATTATTTTAATCCTGCATCACTGATCAGGTTGCTGTTATCTTTTGTAGAGTGTTACACCAAATTTATCATTAGGTGGTGAAGTCTTTTGGCTTGGTCACCAGAGAAAATCAGGCATCGGTTTTGCTGCTCGCTACAACACAGATAAAATGGTATGTTGGTTCTTTCTGCATTCTTAGGATCTTAAACAGGCTCTTGGCTATTGGATAACTTGGTTTGAGCGACATTTAAATGCCCTAAAAATAGAACTCTAACTTCATTTAAGAATTTGTTAATATAGTAGAAAAATTAAATCACTGACATTTACTAAGAATATAATTATTACACAGCACATGTATGTTAATCAAACTACCCCCTGAGTTCATTTGGTTAACGTGAGCCCTTTCCCTTGTTCATGGTTACTTCTGATTGTTTTATTGGTTTGGCAAAGATTAAATAATTTCTAAAGAGAAAGCTATCATGATTAACATTTCTTATTTAAATTACTGGAGTTACTTCAGCAAGTTTATATGGCTTGAACCATCATTAAATGAGGCGCAATTATGGCATAATGAACATCTTGTTTGATCAACGCAGATTGCAACAGGGCAAATTGCAAGCACTGGAGTTGTGGCGCTAAGTTATGTCCAGAAAGTATCTGAGAAGGTCAAAATTTTTTAGCAGAAAAAGAAGTTATCTGTGACCCAGCTCCTCTACCTCATATCGTTTATAGCTGATTTAACATTTATTTGTAGGTTTCCCTTGCATCAGACCTCATGTATAACCAGATGACCAGAGATGTAACGGCTAGTTTTGGCTATGACTACATTCTCAGACAGGTATCTCTTCTTTGTTTGTGTTCTGTCTTTAGATCAGTATTTTGCACCTGTGTTATTGATTTTATATGACTTCGCATGATCATTTTTTTTAATTTACATTATTTTATTCTATGGTACTGTAATCTCTGTGACCGATGATCATAGTTTTTTATGATGCGTGGGAATATGTTAGCAAGCAGGAACCAAAGTGGAATCCAAGTTGAATTAGATACATCATTTGTGTATTTTTTAGTCCACATGCTTATGTGTATGAGATAGAGCCAATCATTTGTATTTTTACACTAACATGCTTTTCAATTATTTGATGTGGAATTAAATCTAATATTTTTACGTTGTTTCTGAACATCATCAAGTGTGAAGTACTAAGTTCCCATTCAATCACATGGAACTGCCATGTGAGTCATTGCTTCTGAATCTTTCTCTATCATGGCTGAAGGTACAAAGACCAATTGAAGCCGCAAACCCCATTAATTCCTTGATTCAGTTGAACCAATTGTTATAAATATAAGAACAGAAGGGTTGAAATTGGGCTAGATATCCTAATTGTCATACTCATTTTTCACCAAACAGTCCAAGCTCTGTCACAGAAGGGCTAAATACTTAATATTTCTACATATATATATTCGTGCCAGTTGATCTTTGTTGTTCACGTTTGTTTCCCAAGATACTGTCTGGAAGTGTCTTTTGTCAGTCTCAGATTGACCAGCAATTCATCTCTCTCTGAAGCAAACCCCATTAAGCAGATGGATGGGACATCTCTCTCAGCCATTCGTATATTTCTCTACAAGCTTCAAGCTTTGTGTTTTCCGGTTAATGATTTTTTAACTCGCTTTTTTTCATATTGTCCACTCGATTATTCTAATATTTATGAGGATTTTTAATCCCTGTCACTAAAATCTGGAATCTTGAATTTCTTCGAGCTCTTATTTGGCTGTTTTGTACTATTATCTGTTTTTTAAAGCATTTAGATGTTTAGATCAGTTTATGAATGGAAAGCAAATTTCCTTAAAACACTGGCATCAATTTTTATTTAAAATTAAAAGTACAATATTGTAAACCATTGAATTATACTTCTAATAAATAATTTCCTTTTGTGCAAAATCATATTGCAGTGTCGTCTAAGAGGTAAAATTGATTCGAATGGCGTTGTGTCCTCATTTCTGGAAGAAAGACTGAACATGGGTGTAAACTTCATTCTTTCTGCAGAGGTAAGTGTATATTTTCCTGATTTTATATTTTATTGAATATAATCAGTTTTTAAATGCGTTTCTTCTTCTACATTTTTTGTCATTTTCAAAAAAAAAAAAAAAAGTTGCAAATTAAATATCTTTTGAGGGGTTGTTTTATTAAAAGCATTAACCTGGATTTCAACTTCTTAAGCGTTTGGTTTGAAGTAAAAAAAGAAATACAAAATAAAATTTTGAGATGTTTGACATACCATAAAACACCTATTTTTCATGCGTTTCGAAGTTGCCCAAATCACACTCTTTAAATCTTACACTGCATCACCCCTTGCCTGCTGAAGCCACCTTGTTCTCACTCACTGCGTTGCTTTCCTCCTTTCCCTCATCACTCTCACCTATTGCCTCTCCGCTAACTTAACGTATGGCCTCCTACCTAAGTTTACTATCACCTCCTCCCTGAGTGAGAGAGAGAGATTTTTTTCGACCTATTACCTCCTCCCCTAAGTTTACATTAGGCTATTAGTATGTGTGTGGGAGAGAGAATTTTTTCCGACCTATTACCTCCTCCCTAAGTTTACATTAGACTATTAGTGTGTGAAAGAGAGATTTTTTCCGTCCTATAAGATCCTCCCCAAGTTTACGTTAGAGCAAGCTTGTGTGTTTGTGTGTGTGTGAAGAAAATATTACATGCGGAGTCCTGATGTAGCTATTCATTAGGACTCCAATCATATTCTGCCATGTAGCTTAATTTTTTAATTTATATTAAAAATTATTTAATGTCATGTGACTCATTTTTATTGGAGTCCTGATGCATCAGGACTCTGCATGTAATATTTTCTCGTGTGTGAGAGAGAGAGAGAGAGGGTTTTCCTCCCTTTGTTTACATGAGAGTAAACATGTGTGCGAGTGGGAGTAGGAGTGAGGGAGAGAGCAAAAAAATATTTCAATGAAACAACCCTTGCATATTCTAAAATGAATTCCATTCCATTTACTCTAATTTTCTAAAATACATAACAACATAAATCTATCATTTGCATTAAGCACAACCTTTACTGTATGCTACCTTCATTTCTGCTTCGCCATGTTCATCCCTCAATGATCTGAACGACTTTATTTCCAGGTCGATCATAGAAAGAAAGATTACAAGTTTGGTTTTGGTATGACAGTCGGAGAGTGAACTCAAAAACCATTATTCGTTCCTCCCTTCAAAAAAAAGGAAAAGTTTAGTGTTTCTGTGCCCTCATAGATAGATAACTACAGAGCTACTCAGCGAGCAGATCAGCTCTGTCGATTGCTTCCCCACCTGTAGACTTTCCGGCAATCTATTTATTGTTTTTTTTTTTTTTTTTTTTGCTTCGATTTGAACTCAAATTCAGATTTGAGAGTAGAGCTTTCGGCGGCCATCTGATATCCATAGGATGAACCAATTTTTCTCCCATCAATTGTTATATTTTATTTTTATTTTATTTTTTGGAAAAAAATCGAGTAGCCAAATTCCCTTCTCATAGGCTTGTTGCCGATTATTGACTGTGGGAATATGTTTATTAGGTTTGTAATGTCTTCAATGCATTTGAATTCATCTATTATTTACTCCATTTGATATTATACTTTGAAATGCCATTTCCTTACTAATGTGGATGGATGGTTTAGGGATCGATTTTTTTAATGTAATTAATATGATGTGTAATATTTAATAAATTTAAGTGGTTACATATACAGCACATGATGTTTATATATTTGCATTTCAACACAAACTTTGATATTTACTTAAATCACACTTAAATATTTAAGATTATATCAAAAAATACTAAATTTTAGATGTCGATAGATAGGAAAATTGTTATATTTGTAAATATTAAATTTTAGATGCTAGATATATAAATGAATAGGAATTTTGTGCTATGGATGTTGATGCATCTTAATTTAATTTTATATTTCAAAGCATAATTAAAAATTTAGCTGAGGTAGAACGACATAAATTTTGTGAGCAATTGTAATTAATCTCTAAAAAAATCATACATTTGATTTTAGTAAGATATAAGTGAATCAAGCAATTGTGAAATTATTTTAGTTAAAATAAAAAAGAATAATGAATGAAAGTAGCAAAATAATAAATATTTGGCGTTGTTTTATTGCAAGGAGATGAATGTTGAAGGTAGATTGCTGAATTTTTGACTGATTTGGTAAGTATTAAATACTAATTTTCACTCATAGAGCCAAACTAAGAGAATTTTATTTAACTAAAAATATCATTTTGTTTGATGTAATTATAACCTACGCCAGCATATTTAAATTCCACTATTTATTATTTTTTTAATCTAATAAGATTTATCTTGAATGTAAGATAATATAGATTAATTTTAATGTCATGTGTAATTATATGTATAATAAAAATTTGAATTTATATATTAATATTTGATTGATTTTAATTAAATTTAATTTAATTATATAATAATAATAATATTTTATTTTATGTCATGTGTAATTATATGTATAATATAAATTTGAATTTATATATTAATTTTTGATTGATTTTAATTAAATTTAATTTAATTACATAATAATAATAATATTTTATTTTATTTTATTAATATTTATTATTTAAAATATATTTATATCTTTTTATAAAATTTATTTATTTTTATATAATTTAAATATGTGCATAGGTATTTTATATTTTTTATTTATGCATCAATTTTGATAAATGAGTATTTTTTGTATTTTTTATATTTCAAATATTATTGCTCAAATTGTGTGTTGTATTTGTAATTTATCAATTTTTTTATGTATAATTATATTAATTATGAAAATTTTTATTTGATAGATTTTTATATTTTGAAATTTTTTCAAGTGCTTTTTTTTTTATGAACTAGTAATATTCGAGTTGTTTCCGTAATGTTTTAAATCTAATTTGTGCAAATTACTTTTAATGATCATCGATTTCATTATATTTAATTTGATTCGAGTAATATAATAGATACGTAGGTTAACATTCATCATGATCTCAAATATATATATATATATATATATATATATATATATATATATATATATATATATATATATATATATGATCATTTAAATGCTTGGAGTTAACAATTATATTTATAAAGTAGAAAGCTATCCAATTCATCCTTCTCAAAAATTTTTTAAAAAAATATAATTATTTTATTTTTACACTCAAAAGTTTTTTTTTTTAAAAAAGTATTTTTTTTTTAAAAGGATTCTTTCATCTAGGAACAATCAATACGCCTAAAACCTATTGTTGCAATTATAGCTTTCAATATAATTGTAAAGTTATCGTGAGGTAAATAGTATTTTTTTAAAAAAATTGCGGTAAGAGTTATAATAATAATAATTTTTTTAATTTAAACATCAACTTTTTAACCACTATCTTATTTTAATAGCTTTAATTTTCAAAATTAGTCTTCCATCATAACTTTTTTTAAAAAAAATAATAATAAATTTAATAGTCAAACTCAACTGTAGTTTCTTTTCAAAAAATAAAATAAATAAAAAATTGCTCCAAACGTACTTTTAATTTGATTGACTATAGGTGTAATTTTACTTGATTTTTTAAATAAACAAATAAATTTAGTTTTTTTATAAATTTAACTTAATTGCCTCATTCACTAATTCATAAAGAAAAATTAAAATTTTATATAAATAATAAAATATACATAATCTTAAAAAATATACAATATAAAATATTATGAACCTTTTTAGCATTATTAACATCATATCCCTTATATTAAGAAAAGTGAAACCCAACATTTTATCTATTTTCTTTTTAAAAATTTTTTGTGTTGAGCAATTTTAATCATAATTTTATACTAGAGTTCTCTCATTTTTAGTGAGAGTCATGTCACTCGTACAATGCTACAAAGCCTTTATATGATCATATATCATATACATTTTGAATATATATTGATATGACACTAAAAATTTTACTGGTCAAAGCACGAATCTTGATGTCGACAATAATCAAATTTTGACTCAAGAATAATTTAGATCAAGTGCTTATTAAAAACTTTACGATATGAATCAAGCACTTAAATATGAATTGTTTATAGTCAAATCGAGCGTCTTGACGAGCCGGATTTAACAAGCCCAATATCTCCTAATTCTGACTTCATTTGAGCATTCAAATACTTAAAATATATCAGATGATCAAGGAAATCATTTTGAGCCGTCCGATGGAGTGGTTTGGATTTTGCATGTATTTATAGAAACGTCACTCATCTAATCTATAATTAGTCTCTATTCTTCATATGAGGGGAGGTCAAGCTAAAGAGAAGAGTTCTCGCTGGAGGATCCCAAGCATAATCGTAATGCCGACGGCGGTTGTCCCATCATCGATCATCGCCGCCAGCTACCACCACCGGCCCTCGCCACCGCCAACCACCACCGTGGCCCGCCAAAACCAGCCGTCGTACACCACCACCACCGTTTCCATCACCGACTACCAAACAACTATTACAACCAACTACGATAACTTGCCAATAGGATTCACATTGTCAGGCTCTCTCACATATAATTCTGTAATCCCATTGTCGGGAAAACTTAAACTTTGTACTCCGAAGTAGATATATAGTGGAAAATTTTTACTATGCTAGGCCCCGTGATTTTTTTCCTCTCTTTCTGGGATTTTTCACGTAAAAATCCTGGAGTTTCTTGTTCACTCTTCAACTATTTGTGTGTACTGGATTTCCCAACGAAGCTAAGATGTGAAGTTTTATTCTATTGCTACAATTTTTTTGGCACATAACAGTTTGGCGTCATCTGTAGAAAACATTCCCTTTACATCTTCACAATGGTTGACAATCTAACTTTATGTTCAGAGCAGCACCATCTATATGGTGGAGAAAATCTTATTTTTGAGGAACACATATAAAGAATGAAGAAACATCAAATGTTGATCCTTCAATTCTTATCAAAAACTAGGGGGCAACTTTTAATCTCAAAAGATCACTCAAATCAATATTATGTATATCTGATTGATTATTAGTTCGAGAAGCAAGTTAATGATGAGGAGCGATTTGAACAAAAAAAATATAGAGAAATAGCTTTGCAAATTATGATCCTCCAATCATACTCTTGGAAAATAAGGCAAAGGTCAAGAAGCAACTTTGGCTACAGTCTCAAACATATGTTTTGATTTGAACTCTTCTACACAGGGTAACGTCATCAAGTAATACTTTGACAAATAATCTCAGATGGATCAAAAATTCTCAGAGGATTCGATTCGACCACGCAAGCTTATATCTTTTGATAAATAACCTCGGATGGGTCAAAAATCTTTGATAGATTCACTTCGACCACTTCCATACAGGTTAACGTCATCAAGTAATATTTTGACAAACAACCTCAGATAGTATAAAAATTCTTGGCGGATTCGATTCGACCTCTTCCATATTGGTTAACGTCATCAAGTAACACTTTGACAAACAATCTCGGATGGATCAAAAATTCTCAGTGGATTCGATTCAACATCTTCCATACATCATCATCAAGTACTTTGAAACAACCTATCGGCATTAGATTCGATCTCTCCCATACATATTAACGTCATCAAGTAATACTTTGACAAACAACCTTGGATGAGTCAAAAATCCGATGATTCGACTCTTCTTCCATACAGATTACTATCATCACGTAATACTTTGACAAACAACCTCGGATGGGTCAAAAATCTTTGGCGGATTTGATTCGACCTCTTCCATACAGGTTATCATCATCAAATAATACTTTGACAAATAACCTCGGATGGGTCAAAAATTCTAGCGATTCGAGTACTCTTCCATACAAATCAAGAACACTTTGATAAACAACCTCAGATGAATCAAAAATCCTCAACAGATTCGATTCAACATCTTTCATATAGGTTAATGACATCAAGTAATACTTTGACAAACAACCTCCGATGGGTCAAAAATCCTTGGCGGATTGCAATCGACCTCTTTCATACAGGTTAACGTCATCAAGTAATACTTTGACAAACAACCTCGGATGGGTCAAAAATTCTCAGCGGATTCGATTTGACCTCTTCCATACAGATTAGTCATTTGTGGGCTCCGAAAATTCACTACCGAACTCTTCTAATAAAAAGAGTTTTTGAAATGTCGATGTAATTTTTAGAAGGCAGATGAAATAGTAGATAAGACACTACCCAGAGATTTCATCCTCATTTGGTGAGGACTTTAGATTTGGTTCTAGGTTTCCTATAAAGCAAAACCCTATAGTTACCCCTCCACAAGTGAGAGAACTTTCGATGTGAGTGAGATCGCAAAATCAGCGTAAGAAGTAGTAGCAGTAGGAATTTAAGATATGAAATAAGTGAGAGAGAATTTTATTTAACTAAAAATATCATTTTGTTTGATGTAATTATAACCTATGCTAGCATATTTAAATTCCACTATTTATTATTTTTTTAATCTAATAAGATTTATCTTGAATGTAGGATAATATTTATTTTTATGTCATGTGTAATTATATGTATAATATAAATTTGAATTTATATATTAATTTTTGATTGATTTTAATTAAATTTAATATTATTATTATATAATAATAATATTATTATTTTATTTTATTAATAATTATTATTTAAAATATATTTATATCTTTTTATAAAATTTATTTATTTTTTTATAATTTATATATGTGCATAGGTATTTTATATTTTATATTTATGCATCAATTTTGATAAATGAGTATTTTTTGTATTTTTAATATTTCAAATACATCGTTGATCAAAATAATATTGCTCAAATTATGTGATGTTGTATTTGTAGTTTGTTAATTTTATTATGTATAATTATATTAATTATGAAAATTCTTTTTTGATAGATTTTTACATTTTAAAATTTTTTTCAAGTGATTTTTTTATGGACTAGTAATATTTGAGTTGTTTCGATGATGTTTTAAATCTAATTTGTGCACATCACTTTCAGTGATCATCAATTTCATTGCATTTAATTCGATTCGAGTAATATAATATATATGTAGGTTAACATCAGTCATGATCTCAAAAGCGATATATATATATATATATATATATATATATATATATATATATATATATATATATATATATATATATATATATATATATATATATATATATATATGATCATTTAAATGCTTGGAGTTAACAATTATATTTATAAGGTAGAAAGCTATTCAATTCATCCTTCTCAAAAAATTTTTAAAAAATATAATTATTTTATTTTTACACTCAAAAGTTTTTTTTTTTTAAAAGTATTTTTTTTGAAAGGATTCTTTCATCTAGGAACAATCAATACGCCTAAAACCTATTTTTGCAATTATAGCTTTCAATATAATTGTAAAGTTATCGTGAGGTAAATAGTTTTTTTTAAAAAAAAAATTGCGGTAAGAGTTAATAACTTTTTTAATTTTAACATCAACTTTTTAACCACTATCTTATTTTAATAGCTTTAATTTTCAAAATTAGTCTTCCATCATAACTTTTTTTAAAAAATAAAAAAATTTAATAGTCAAACTCAACCGTAGTTTCTTTTCGAAAAAATAAAATAAACAAAAAATTGCTCCAAACGTACTTTTAATTTGATTGACTATATGTGTAATTTTACTTGATTTTTTAAATAAACAAATAAATTTAGTTTTTTTTTATAAATTTAACTTAATTCCCTCATTCACTAATTTATAAAGAAAAATTAAAATTTTATATAAATAATAAAATATACATAATCTTAAAAAATATACAATATAAAATATTATGAACCTTTTTAGCATTATTAACATCATATCCCTTATATTAAGAAAAGTGAAACCCAACATTTTATCTATTTTCTTTTTTAAATTTTTTTTAGTGTTGAGCAATTTTAATCATAATTTTATACTAGAGCTCTCTCATTTTTAGTGAGAGTCATGTCACTCGCAGGATGCCACAAAACCTTGCATATAATCATATATCATAGACATTCTGAATATATATTGATATGACATTAAAAAATTTTTAATAAAGCATCTTGACACGACAATAATCAAATTCGAATAATCCGGATCAAGTCTTATTAAAACTTTACGATATGAATCGCACTTAAATATGATTTGTTTATAATCAAATCGCGTGACGATGGATTTAATGAAAGCCCATATCTCTACTTTCATTTGAGCATTCAAATACTTAAAATACATCGATCATGGAATCATTTTGAGTCGTCCGATGGAGTGGTTTGGATTTTGCATATATTTATAGAAACGTCACTCATCTAATCTATAATTAGTCCCTCATTCTTCATATGAGGAGAGGTCAAGCTAAAGAGAAGAGAGACTTTTAAGGCTTGAGGATCCTCCAAGCATAATAGTACCGCCGGCGTCGACCATCGTCATCATCGCCGCCATCGCCACCACCACAGCCTCGCCACCGCCAACCACCACCGCTTGCCTTTCATCTAACCACACCACCGGTGCCGTTGTCGACAACCACGTTCTCCATCACCAACTACCACCAACAATCATAACCCAACTACTTCGATAGTTGTTGTACCATCTGGATTCACATTGTCATATAATTCTGTAATCCGTTATCAGAAAAACTTAAACTTTGTACTCCGAAATAGATATATAGTGAAAAATTTTTATTAGGCTAGGCCCCGTGATTTTTTACTCTCTTTATGGGATTTTTCACGTAAAAATTCTAGAGTTTCTTATTCACTCTTCAACTATCTATGTGTGTACTGGATTTTCCAACAAACTAAGATGTGAAGTTTTATTCTATAATTTTTTGGCACACAGCTTTCCGGAAAACGTTCCCTTTACATCTTCACAATGGTTGACAATCTAACTTTATGTTCAGAGCAGCACCATCTATATGGTGGAGAAAATCTTATTTTGGAGGAACACATATAAAGAATGAAGAAACATCAAATGTTGATCATTCAATTCTTATCACAAACTATGGGACAACTTTTAATCTCAAAAGATCACTCAAATCAATATTATGTATATCTGATTGATTATCAGTTTGAGAAGCAAGTTAATAATGTGGAGCAATTTCAACAAAAAGATAGAGAAATAGCTTTGCAAATTATGATCCTCCAATCATACTCTTGGAAAATAAAGCAAAGGTCAAGAAGCAACTTTGGCTACAGTCTCAAATATATGTTTTGATTTGACCTCTTCTACACAGGGTAACGTCATCAAATACTTTGACAAACAACCTCGGATGGATCAAAAATCTTCAGCGGATTTGATTCGACCTTTTCTATACAGGTTACTATCATCAAGTAATACTTTGATTAACAACCTCGGATGGGTCAAAAATCTTTGATAGATTCACTTCAACCACTTCCATACAGGTTAACGTCAACAAGTAATATTTTGACAAACAACCTCGGATGGTACAAAAATTTTTGGCGGATTTGATTCGACCTCTTCCATACTGGTTAACGTTATCAAGTAACACTTTGACAAACAATCTCGGATGGGTCAAAAATTCTCAGTGGATTCGATTCAACATCTTCCATACAGGTTACTGTCATCAAGTAATACTTTGACAAATAATCTTAGATGGGTCAAAAATCCTTGGAGGATTAGATTCGATCTCTCCCATACATGTTAACGTCCTCAAGTAATACTTTGACAAACAACCTTGGATGGGTCAAAAATCCTTGACAGATTCGATTCGACCTCTTCCATACAGATTACTATCATCACGTAATACTTTGACAAACAATCTCAGATGGGTTAAAAATCTTTGGCGGATTTGATTCGACCTCTTCCATACAGGTTAACATCAAAAAATAATACTTTGACAAATAATCTCGGATGAGTCAGAAATTCTTAACAGATTCGAGTCGACCTCTTCCGTACAGGTTAGCATCATTAAGTAACACTTTGACAAATAACCTCAGATGGATCAAAAATCCTCAACATATTCGATTTAACATCTTTCATACAGCTTAATGACATCAAGTAATACTTTGATAAATAACCTCCGATGGGTCAAAAATCCTTGGCGGATTCGATTCGACCTCTTCCATACAGGTTAACGTCATCAAGTAATGCTTTGACAAACAACCTCGGATGGGTCAAAAATCCTCAACGGATTCAATTTGACCTCTTCCATACAGGTTAGTCATTTGTGGGCTCCGAAAATTCACCACCGACCTCTTCTGATGAAAAGAGTTTTTGAAATGTTGATGTAATTTTCAGAAGGCAGATGAAATAGTAGATAAGACACTACTCAGAGATTTCATCCTCATTTGGTGAGGACTTTAGATCCGTTCCGTGTTTCTATAGATTAATTACCCCTCAATAAGTGAGAGAGATTCGACAAGGCTATTCGTGAGATCGCAAAAAATGCGTAGGATATAAGAAGATATGTAGAGTTTCGAATTTAAGAAATTCATCATTATAGCTTAAACTGGATGATTGGAAGAATGATCCATGGTTCCATCATCCCTGAAGTGGTCTCTAGCCTACTTAGTCAGAGGAGGTAGTTGACCCAACCTGATAGAAGGATCCTCATCAGCAACACATGGGTTACGTCATCCAAGAAATTCATGTAGACCTAGGGTGATGTTTGTCTAAGGAGACAGTCTTAAGTCTACCTTAGTTGACAGAGAGTTATTTTTCCTATCAAGTATATCCTATGATTCACAACTCAAAGGGTAGAGCCATTGGGAAGCATACGGGCTACAGTCGGGATTGTAATATAATAGAGCCGGACTGGTCAAACCACCCGATCAGAGGACTCTGGTCATAACTACTTCATCTGTGGAGCCTACTGGCCAAGCCACATAGTTTAGAGAACACATACCACATCCTTATTGATAAGAGATTGATTGAGAGTGAAAATAGCAAATTACTTGATTTGCCATTGGCTCTTATGTGAGCTAGAGTTTTCTTAATTTGTCACCTTCGACAAACTGTTGCAGAAGGCGGATAGATTGAGTTTAATTTAAGTTTAAATGATAGAATTTCATTTAAGTTATTTTAAATTAATATTTGAAAATTGGTTAATTAAAATATAACAGTCTTCAATAGGGTGACTGATCATTCAATGATAGGGACAGTAGTTTGGATTATTGACTTAATCAACTTCTTCGGGCCTTTTGATTTCTGGTAACTATAAACCAGCTTTGGCTGCTTGCCAAAATAATTTAGCCACACTATTCCTTTTAAAGGGATATTCCTTGTTCATTCTTTCTTTAAGAGATGACCACATTCGCTCATCATTTTTTGTGGCTTGTTTTGGATGCTCCCCGCCACTTGGAAAAGTCTGAGGTTTGTCATTACCTCTTAATGCCAATTTTGGCTGTGGATTAGAATAACCAGACTTTTTACCCTTATCATCATTGTACACCGATTGCTTTCCTTTGTCCAAATTGTATATCACCCGCTTTTCACCATTTGAGCTATAGGAAGCAGCATGACTTTCATTTCTTCTTGAGTCTGAAGGTTTATTTCTCTTCGCTTTATCTGCATAGACTTCAGGCTTAGGGCGATTCAACTTTTCAAATTTAGCCACCCTATCGAGCAAGTCTTGGAATATTGCAATTGACGTCATGTATAGAAATGGTGCCATTTTATCATCCATATTTCCCATTAGCAACTAGATCACATGTTCTTCTTCCAATTGTTGCTCGCATTTATACTTAGATTGCGCCAACGACTTATAAATTTTGTCACTGACTCGTCTTTCCTTCTTTTCAACAAGGCAAGGTCAGCGATTGTGATTTTCTTAGTTGCACTAACAAACCTCTTCACAAATATGGTCTTTAATTCAGCAAAAGTTTTAACTGGATCATTTGGCAATTTTGTGTACCATTCGAAAGCAGCTGAAGTCAGGCTACTGACAAATTGACAGAAAAATAGTGCATCATTCCCTCATGTATTATCACAAGTAGCCTTAAATTAGGCCAGATGTTGCTTTGGATAACCAAGTCCGTTGAAAGTATTGAATTTCAGCACTAAGTAACCTTTCGGGTATGACACTTGGTCGTATTAAGCTGGGTAAGGGCGACCCTTATTCACCAGCTTTTCAGCATGCTCTGAGGCTATGACTGCCTTTATCTTTTCATTGATTATTATTTCTAATTGAGCAAATGTTACAGTTCCCGGTGTGCTAGCCAGATTTTGAATTGTCAACTTGAGAGGTGTTTAGTTAACTTCATCCCTCAATTCATGCATGACATGTGCTATTAGAGCTTGAGGTACCACAGTGGCTGGTGGTACAGAAGTTGTATTATTAGTTGTTTGTTGATTAACAGGAAAAACAGGTGCTGCACTTTATATAATATTCTTCTGTAATATCTCCATCATGATGTTCATTTGTACCATCATATCATTCATTTTGGTACCAAGCTGTGCAATCTCCTTATCTTTGGCCTCCATTTTACGCTGCATTTCTCTTTGCTCTCTAGCTAGCACCATGGCGTCAATCAGTACAAGCTCTTCCGCTTCTTCTATTTCTTATTATTGTTCTACTCCTTGCTGATTTTCAGAGGGAGAACTTGATTTCCCTTCTCCTTGTGCATTTGCAGAGACAGTTATTGTTAAGGTTATACGATGACGTTGATTATAAAAGCGTGTACAAGGCTAATCATTTCCTGGCTCAACCATATAGACAGATTTGACACCCATGATTTTGTTCTCATTTTGATCTTCTTCTTCTTCTCCTTCTTCAACAAAGATCAAAGATCCATCCTGGATTTGCTTCTATGAAGACTCTTCTTCATAAGCATCAAATTAAAGTTTAGGGTCCCTGAGTTCATTTTGATGCTGATGGTGCTGAGCCGAGAGTTCATTTATATCTTTGACCATATAGACGACTTCTATTTCCATAGAATCTTCTTCATTATTTTCTTCCTGCACATGAATTTCTGATCGACGTTTCCAGTGGATCTCTGGTTCAATGTGCAGAATGACCACCTCTTCTATTAAAGGACCATGATCAATGTCAACCTTCTCTTGTAGGGGTGAAATTGATTGGCGATGGGATCCCCCAGAGGATTCTCCAGGATGTCGACTATCATATCTTTCATCATTGATATCCCTTCTTTTGAGTATCCACTTCTGATGAGTTGATTTTGAGGTAGATTTCTGAGTATATGTATCAGATGTCACACCTCTCCCATCACCAAAGTTTCATTATGGGGCCTTGGCCTCCATATTTGCTTACCCTTTCATTGGGACCTTTCAGCAGTGGATTCTTAGGCATGCGGTCCAAGTGTCACACTCTGATGCTCACCATGAAGCATACACTGGGCCGCCGCCAAGAGAAGAGATGACAACTTTCTTGGTGGAGCTTCAGTATTTTCCCTCACCACAAGCCTCTGAAATCTTCTTTTCATTAGGCCTCTATCCTTGGCTACTTTAAGAACTTTATGTATCCTGGCAGACAGTGTTTCATGTTATCTCCTCTATGGTGGTGGAGCTTGACGTGGTTGGTTTTTCCAGAATGACTACTTTACTTCGCTAGTAGAGCTATTCCTCTTTACCTACTTTAGATTATCAAAGTTATTGTGGGTAGGGATACTCACTTCCGAATGATCGCTTGCTCAAGTCATTCAAAGGGGATCTGCTGAGCCCTCAAGATTTCTCTTTCTTCTTCTAATTTGCTTTCTAATAATAAGGAAGCTTCATGATCATGTCCCTTGATGATTCTTTTCATCATGGGAGCTTCAAATGGACCTAACCTCTTAAAAACTGAAGTTCTTTATTGGGAGAACTCGGGCAAAGAACTGGTCGTTAAACCTGGTCACATAAGTAGGAGTTTCAAGAACTTGAGGTCTTCCAAAGATGGCCAATAAAAGTAATGTACCACGGGTGGGTACTTCAGGAGTTGCAGCTACGATAGCCAAAAAATTTAAGCTATCAAAGTGAATGGTAGCCCCGACATCTCTAGTGTACGATGACTGGTCGGCCGATGTTCCACGACCATGACCTAGCCGAATCGGAATGAAGTGCTTTGTAGATCCATTTCTATAAAAGTGAAAGATGGGGATTAGTAATTAGCAATTATTATTTCACCCCATATTTTCAAGATGCAAAGGTACTACAGAACCAATAATGGTGCAATAAATATATACTCTATGGAATGATTCATTCTACATAGAGGCTCATATTGAATTTATTACACACTTAAATCATCATTTTGCTATTTTGAATTTTCAAAAATTTTATTGCTACTATAGCACATATATGACTAGCCAAAGATGGAAAGATAATCTTATCCCAAAGAAATGTACTGAATGGCTCAAAATTGCCACCGAATCTTTTCTCGATGAAAAGAGTTTTGAAATGTTGGTGTAATTTTCAAAGGTAAATAGTAGATAAGACTACCCAGAGATTTCATCCTCATTTGGTGAGGACTTTAGATCTGTTCCAAGTTTCCTATAAAGCACAAGCCTATAGTTAATTACCCCTCTTAATAAGTGAGAGAGAACTTTCGACAAGGCTAGTCATGAGATCGCAAATGCAAAGATAAGAAGAAAGATGTAGAGTTTCAGAATTTAAAATATGAAATTCATCATTATAGCTTAAATCGGATGATTGGGGGAATAATGATGTGCCCGATCTAGATCCCATGGTTTGCCATCCCTGCACTACCCTTCTACTTAATATGAATAGAATCTAACCCGATATAAGGATCCTCATCAGAACACACATGGGTTATTGTCCAAGAAATCCTTATAGACTGGGTCGATGTTTGTCAAGGAGACGTCTAAGTCTACCAAATTTATGAGGGTTATTTTCCCTATTAAGTATACCCTATGATTCACAACTCAAAGGGCAGAGCCATTAGAAAGCATACGAGCTACGGTCGTGATCGCAATATAATAGAGTCGGACTGGACAAACCACCCGATCAAAGGAATCTTGTCATAACTACTTCATCTGTGGAGCCTACTGGCTAAGCCATGCAATTCAGAGGACACGAGCCACATCCTTACTGACAAGAGATTGATTGAGAGTGAACATAGCAAAATACTTGATTTGACATTGGCTCCTATGTGAGCTAGAGTTTTCTTAATTTGTCACCCCCGATAAACTATTGCGTAAGGCGGATAGATTGAGTTTGATTAAAGGTTAAATGATAGAATTTTATTTAAGCTATTTTAGATTGATATTTGAAAATTAGTTAATTAAAATATATTTAAGAGTTTTAGATCTTGTCTACTCTGTTTAGCTATTAACAGAGGATTAGATCTACTGTCACCTGACAAAATCAGTTTCTCAAATATTTCATTGATTTGAAACTCTTTTTATAAGTTTTTAGGTTTTGTTAACCCTAATCTCCCCAAGACTAAAGAAGTAACCTGCAAAGATCCTGACACACTTGAATTTAATCATTCAACATAGTGATGGGGCCCATGCTTGTGTATAGTAATTTTAGATAATTTTGTGTTTGAATTACGAGATTAATTTCGGATATTTCATTTAATTCCAACTTTAGTCTATGAAGCCTTTTTAGACATTAAAATTTGCACTTAAAATCTCTATATCTGAGCACATGCAAGTGTTTATCGTTTAGCTAATTTTAAGTGATTTTGTTGATTTTAAAGATCATAATTAGAATGAAATTTCTTAATTTTTGATTGAAGGAAGCCTCCATGATTTTTATAAATTTTGATTTAGCGCTTTCTACCTGCTTGCACAAAGAGTTGCAGATCTGGTGGTGAAGAAAGAATTTTGATTTAGATTGTAGTTTAACACACTATTTACACTTACTTTATTTGTTGACTTTTTATAATCTTCCCAACTTGATTATGCTCAATTTACATCAATTTCGATAAGTTCGTTTCGATTTGATTTGTTTTTTAGCCTCACTTATGCTTATTAAAGATAGTAATCACCTCCATATTCATATAAGAGTTATTAAACTCGATTTGAATTTATCCTTAGATTTTGAGTTTATTGTAAGTTTATTATGAGTTCGGCATTAGACCCACCCCAAATGCCAATTAAAGCTTGTTTAATTTTGAGAAATTTATCAGAAAATAGAACTCACTTTAATTTCATTTAAGCCATAGAGAATAGCTATTAGAGTTTGTGAGTTGAATATTAGCATCCCCAAAATTTATGAGTTTAATATTCTCCTCCCCCAAATTTATGAATTGAATATTCGCCTCCTCCAAATTTCATGTAGATTTTAAAAAATATTCTATTTTCCCTAAAATTTGTTTTAAAGGCTCCCCTTTTTTTGTTTGGCACTTTTTAGTTTAAAACTAGCTGCAAATTTTCCTATTTAGTGCTCCTAAGTTAGCTCACTTGGCCCTCCCATTTGTTTTCTAAGTCAAAAGATTTTGACAAAATTTTGGTAGCCTCCAGACGTCATCCTCAGATAGTGGGTCGAGTATTTTTGGTTTGCTCATCGAAGGAAAGTGGTATCTTACACCACTACTTTTTTCATCTCATCATACCTTGAGCACAACGAGGTCTTCAAATACATATATATATAATATATAATTATCCTCTCCTTTTTATTCTAAGTAAATTTGATTTTTTGATTTCCTAAGGGGAACATCTAACATTGCTTTACTCTTGAGTATAGAAAGTCATGACATCATACGCTTTTCATCCCGCTCATGCAACTATATTCTTCAAACCCGCAGAAATACAAGCATGTATATATATTCACATTCACAAAGCCCCACATGTTCTGACATATTTTGTGGCATGCTGCAGTGTTAAGCAAAGGAACGGGGTTGGGTATGTGATTGGGAGTGTAAGGAAAGGGGTGTGATGCCGAAAATCGAAGGAAGAATTCCCATCGACGATTTTCTTCCCTGCTAATGGTAAAAAAGGCTAAAGCAAGTGCAATGTCAAAATCAAAGAAAGACCATCGATAATTTTCTTCCTCGTTCGTGGCGAAGCAAAAATAGTAAAATTTGGATGAGTTGTGGGCTTGATCGGGTCAATTTGAAGGCTGAACGGGCCAAGGAAGGGCTGGACGGGCCAAGGAAGGGCTACTAGAGGGTCAAGGAAGGTTGCTGGAGGGTTGGCGCGGGTCAAAATGAGCTGCAGTGCGGGTCACATGCGCTAGCTCGCGGGTTAGTGAGCCAAGTGGGAGGAACGCGGGCGACGAAGCGGGCCACTGCGCGGGTCAGTGGGCCGAGCGGGTGGGATGCGCGGTTGCGGCAGCGGGCAGGACGCGGTGAGTCGGGTCGGGTTCGCGGGACAGCGGTGCAGGCTGGTGCACGGTGACCTGTATTGGGTCGCTCCGCTCGTGGGTGTGTAATGACGTCGTGTTGGCGGACGTAATGTCGCGGAGAGAAGTGGGTTGGGCCGAGCGAAACGGCGGGTTGCCGGGGCAGAGAGCGGCGCACTGGTGCGGTTGGCGAGCTGGACGCGCAGTGGCGGGTCGCGCGGTTCGTGCGGGATGGACACGCGGTGGGCCGCGGGGTGCGGCCAGAGGCGCACGGCGGCAAAGCAGGCCGTGAGATGCAACGGAGCATGTGGGCCTTGCCCAAAAAGGAAAAAAATTGGATAGAGGAGAAGAGAATTACCTTGTGTGCAGAGAGGTGAATCCAGGAAAGAGAAAAATGGGGGAGAGAATTGATACATCCTCAGAAAATTAATCTGATCAAGCACGAATCTCAAGGCATTTTCAGATTTGCTTCGATCTAATCACCGATTTCAAAGAAACTTACAATAATCACCGCCTCGACCAACATAACAACATCAACATACCGACCTCGAATCGACTCATCGTATCGAGCATACAAATGGATCCCGATCCGCCAAATGGTCACAAAACGGACATATTATAGTGATCGAGCGTGCGACTAATCCAACGAATCCAAGATCACCCAATACATCATTAAGGCACCCGGATCATCAAAATACACCGTCGATCGGGGATCGTTTCGCCGTCCATGGGAGTGGTTGGAGTTTTCCACAATTTACAAGCTGCCACTCCCAAAAAATCTATAAAGAGCTTCATTCTTACGAAAGGATGAACCGATTTGCACTGTAGAAGCTCGAGAACCAATGACCTCGACGCCAATCATCTATCATCACCGCACCACCAGAGCTCAAGATCGTGAGATCGCCTCAGGACTAGAAAAGACCGCCACCGCCCTTTCTCCCAAGATCAAGAGGTTGCGATCGCCTCGCCGATATTTGAAACTTCTCCTGAGGACCGACATGTTTCTAATATTGTTTCCCCTCAGAACACCTTCTTCTCCAACTAACGAGAAGCAAGGACCAGATCTTTGAACACATAAAGTTCTACAGAGGCAAGGCCCCGGTTTTTTTCCCTTAACGGGTTTTCCACGATAATCGTGTTCATATCCCCAGGTGTTGGATAATTTTTGAGTTACAAGATCTCGCATCTA